>JAUESR010000196.1:4357500-4592500 GCA_030914345.1 Drosophila koepferae | reverse complement strand
AAGTGGCTTGAGCGGGATGCAAGCTGTGTTAAACAAATAATATAATAAATGTAATTAATTAATTAATTAAATGATTATCACAAAATTTAATAAATTCAAAATAATAAACAGTTTATAATTAATATAATAATACAATGAAATTACTTAATTAAATAATAATGTAAACATTTAATTTATAATATACAGCTTATAATTTGCAATAAAAAAAAAAAATAAATATAATGAAATTAAATAATTAAAAATTATAAAAATAAATTTAATATATACTTAAAATAATATATAATTTTGCAATAATAAAATAATTTATGATTATATATAAAAATTAAATATAATAATATTATCAATATATAATTTATAATTTATATAATTAGTTATAATAAAAAATAATATAATAATTAAATGAAATGAAATTAATTAATTAAATATATAAATACATTATATATTTAATATAATAAAAAACTTCCCGCCAAAGATTGATAAAAAAAATCAGAGCTCGTAAAATCCAACCGAGTAAAAAAATAATAATTTAAAAATAATATTTGAGCATTATATAATTATATAAAAATAGACTGAAGCCGAGAGAAACTCAAGTTTGGTAAACTGTGCAGCTCTGCTCAATATTTACTTTGAAGTTTGTCAGATTTATTTTCAGTTTGGAATATTTTCATAAATCAAAAATGTGAAGTCAACGTTAAAAGTTGAACAATTTATATGTGCAGTTGGAGTGCGCTCTGCAAGTAGTTAATAAAAGCTGGTGGGAGTGCGGACAGAGAGAGAGAGAGAGAGAGAGTGGGAGGAAGAGAGAGTGAGATTTGAGAATTTTGAGAATTTTTTCTTCCTATTTTATATATATATATATTTTTTTTCTGTGCAGTTCATAGTTTGCTCACCCATTTACAGTTGGCGCGCGAAAACTTTTCGTTTCGTTTCGTTTCGTTAGGTTTTGTTTGCTTGGCCAAAATGGCTCGGTTCTCAGGGCCATTTTCGACGGCTTGCACAAAACTTCAAATGACTTCATCAAAAAATATTTGCCCGGCCTGTGAGAGGCCGACTTCAATTTGCCGTTTGCTAGCCGCTAAAGATGAAAGCAAATATGGCATGGTATGTTGACACAACACGCTAGCACCACGCTAGCACCACCCAACCACCCAATCGAATGAGCCACCCAATCACCTAGCCAACCCAGACCACCCACGGTTAGCTACAGTTTTGCGGCAAACATTTGGCAACCCCTCGGAGGCGCATCTACCCCATGCGGGCAGCCATTAGCAGTTGTTGCCGAATTGCTGCAAGAAGGCTGATTATGATTTATGCCACGACAGTTCGACTCGACTGGCCGACTGGGGATGGGCGCATAATCTGAGCTATTTTTAAAAAGCGGCCAAAAGACACAGACACACTGAGCTCGTCGCAATGTGTCCTGGACGGCGGCACGTATCTAATTTATGCCATCTGACAAAATGCAAACAACAGCAACAAGAACAACTGGAGACCAGCACAAAACTTTTCACAGTTTTCCCAGACCATGTGTGACACATGTGTCTCACTCTCTCTCTCTCACTCTCTGTGTGTGTGTGTGTTAGCCTTTCTTAGCTTGCGGCATATCTAGTTATTTGAGTATTTGAGTGTTGCGTGATTTTGCTATCTATAAAACGTTTTGCTGCCAAGTGCCTTGTCCAACTTTGTCTTGGGCTCAACTTTGTTGGGCTAGCTGGCTGGCTGGCAAATGTCTCGGGGTTTGCTTTATGAATTGTATCTTTTACGGGCTTTTGGTCATATATTCGTGCGGCTATTGTGTTAGATGATGCCGTCGTCGGTGTTCAGCTGCAGAGATGGGGCGCTTATTGACGGCCGTAAATAGCCTCAGATATCATTGTTTATCTATGCGTGTGCGTGGGTGTGTGCGTGTGTGTTCCCTCGCTTCATATTAAATACATATAAATATTTGCGATTCGGCTCGCAGCTCTAGCAGCAAAATGAAGAAATTAATGGACAGTTGAAAATTATTGCAGAAAAAGGGGCAGGCAAAAGGAAAGCAAGAAAAACAACGAAACGAACAAAAAACTGATAACCAGACGGCATGACAAGACAGATTGAACGCCATCATCCGTCGTCGCTGCAAATGCGTTACGCTCCAAAGTTTTTCATCGATATATACTGTTATATAAGTATTATGTCTATATATGTGCTTGACTACCTTCAATAGATACCCTAGAAACACAGCAGCTGAAGGCAAGGTGACACTGAAAGCCGTTTCAAAATCTTTAATGAGCTCCTTGAGCTCCTTTCTCACATTTATCGATAAATTGATCGATTTATGCAATTATTTATGCGATTATGCATTCAGCCCTAGGCATACATTTTCATATTCGATTCCAGTTTCCATACTAAAGCATAACTGCAAGTCGTTCAAGCCGGAACTTCCTCTTAACAACATCTTCCTTTTTTTTTTATTTCTCATTTTTATTTAGTTTTGGGGAAATTGGTGTGCAGCGCCTATGACAGACAGGGCGTGTAATTTGAAACTTGGCACTCGATGAGCAGCATCCAAAAAAGATAAAATAAAAAATAAAAAACAAGCGTTGCCTAGGCCAGGCAATCAACGGGGTGCAATGGCAACCAAACATGCTGAGCGCAATCAATTGCTAACAAATGTGCTCGAATTCAGGCCAGAGCCAACTTCAAAGCCTTCAAACATGTGCAGCAACAATTTCCGAAGAGCAAAAATTGAAACCTGAATCAATAATTCCAGCCGAGCATTATTTAATAGAGAGCTCGCCTCCCGACACTCTGGCATGCGAGCGTCCATTTAATCAAGTGATCAAATCAAAAGCAATCGAGGGAGGTACGAGTACGACCTGCAGCTGCTCAGCAGTTGGTTAGTTTTCATTTGGACTTTTATCAATTATGAATAAACTGTTCATAAGTTGCGTCCATTGAATTTGTGAATTCATATTGCTTTTCCCCTTAATATGCTGCAAAATTGAAATTGCAAATATCGTAGATATACTATGATTGTTAAACTCACTGCAAAACGAAATTCGCGTTATTAGAGTTTTGCTAAAATGGAAATTCAGTCATGTATAATAGTTTTATTCAAATTGTAATTTATGATAGATGTGTGTAAAAGACAGCAGGAGGCGTGGCAGTAGCCAGATACAGATACAGATACAGATACAGATACAGATACAGATACAGATACAGATACAGATACAGATACAGATACAGATACAGATACAGATACAGATACAGATACAGATACAGATACAGATACAGATACAGATACAGATACAGATACAGATACAGATACAGATACAGATACAGATACAGATACGATACAGATACAGATACAGATACAGATACAGATACAGATACAGATACAGATACAGATACAGATACAGATACAGATACGATACAGATACAGATACAGATACAGATACAGATACAGATACAGATACAGATACAGATACAGATACAGATACAGATACAGATACAGATACAGATACAGATACAGATACAGATACAGATACAGATACAGATACGATACAGATACAGATACAGATACAGATACAGATACAGATACAGATACAGATACAGATACAGATACAGATACAGATACAGATACAGATACAGATACAGATACAGATACAGATACAGATACAGATACAGATACAGATACAGATACAGATACAGATACAGATACAGATACAGATACAGATACAGATACAGATACAGATACAGATACAGATACAGATACAGATACAGATACAGATACAGATACAGATACAGATACAGATACAGATACAGATATAGATACAGATAAGAGTACAGAACAGATACAGATACAGATACAGATACAGATACAGACAGAAGTACAGATACAGATACAGATACAGATACAGATACAGATACAGATAGAGATACAGATAGAGATACAGATACAGATACAGATACAGATACAGATACAGATACAGATACAGATACAGATACAGATACAGATACAGATACAGATACAGATACAGATACAGATACAGATACAGATACAGATACAGATACAGATACAGATACAGATACAGATACAGATACAGATACAGATAGAGATACAGATAGAGATACAGATACAGATACAGATACAGATACAGATACAGATACAGATACAGATAGAGATACAGATAGAGATACAGATACAGATACAGATGGAGATTGTGCATTTTGCTCTTAATTAGATTGTAATCAATATCTATATCTACGTATCTATATCTACATCTACGTCTATATTTCTTTCATAGGCCTAGTAGAAATTGAAGTCCGTCTCAGTCTGGTGCTCTTTGGTTATTCAATTTCTTTCTCTACAGCAACATTTAGCAATTTGCAAACTTTGACTGTGTCAATAAACTTGTCTCTGGTGTGCTTGGGGCTTGAACCTAAAACGAACTCGAACTGTTAGTCAGACTCTGAAATGAACTGTGTGTAAACAAGCCAATGCAGTGGATATTGTGGCACGAAGTTGTTGGCCATTCAAATGGCATCACATAATGTAAATATTATTTGACAACATATTGGCTGCGGCAGCGATTGAAGTGACCGTAAATTGTGAGCTTTGCAGTTGGCTAGAGCTACCTGCTGCAGCAGCGACTGCAGTGGGGCCATCAGGCACCAAGCTCCACCGAACCAGGGCCCCCAGCAGCGCGCTTCGAGTGTGCGTTTAAGCATGTGTCAAGTGGATGCCAGAATCGTTGCCACTGCAGCCACTCGTGCCAGACCATTTTGCAATAGCCACATCCATGTCCATGTCTCTGTCCAAATCAATGTGTGTAAGTGTTTGTGTGTGTGTGTGTGTGTTTCGCTGTCTGCCAGAGTCATTTTGCACTTTGCATTTCGAATTCGAACTGCAATCGCAGTTGACGGTGCGCCGGCTGGTTGCATTAATCAAAATGTTGAATAAGAAATCGAATTGATTTCCGCAAGCAAATGTGCGATATTATTTAATTTTCTTCCTCTTTCTCGATTTTTTTTTTTTGCCCCAGCAAACGAGAAACGTTTTTCATTTTACAAGCTCGTCAGAAGAGAAAAAAAAATAGGTAAAAAACGGGCAACAGCTGCCATCCATGCAAATGGCAGCGACTGCAGCAACAACAACAGCAATAAAAGAAGGAAGCATGCTCGGGTATGCACGACTAGCAGATACTGTAGGTGTTGCCATGAAATCTTCATTTGAAGTCTTTTTGGGGCACTTGAAGTACTTGAAGTGAAAGAGATGGAATAATTAATTTGTTATCGATTTTTATCGACTCCATGAAAGTAGAGCAGATTAATCGATAACTGTTAGATCAAACTTGTACTAGACTAGAAAGATAGACGCATTTGTCTATATGCCTGATTGTCTCTATCTCTATGTATGCCTAGTTCTTTCTATAACATTCGTAGATCAATTTTGATTCACAGCTAGCACAAGTCTGCTCAAACTCTTCACATCAGCTTCAGCTATGGCAGTCTACCCTGCTTATGCATTTTGAACTAGAGTTAGGGTATTTAATATATGCATGAATTTCCTCCTTGCTGCCAGGCCAACATCTACATCATTTATCAGGCAATTGCATTAGGTCGTGGCTCACAAGCCGAAAAACCGATTCAACTAGATGTTGACTCTTGCAGAGTAATTGAATATTATAGAAGCAGACGCAAAGCGAATTCTGTTTCGTACATGATTTATAATTTTTAATATATTAATTTATATATATATCGAATCTGAATATGCCAAAGTATGGCCAAAAATATGGCATTAATGTATAGAAGCGCCAAGCTAGGCCATGGTAGTCCAATAGTGATGATATGTTTACATTCTGTTAAGATATTTCTAATGTTTATTAAAGTTGAGCTGAAGCAGAGTCAGAGTATTCCGGCAACATTTATAGAGCTCTGAGACTATATCGCAAGTTTAATATAAAATGTCTTAAATATCGAAATGAAAACTAAGCAGACTTCGATATACACAAGTGCTCTGCTATATTAGAAATGTTAATGTTAATATGTTAACACTCTGCTGAGTTATTTCTTATATAACTCTCAAGTTAATCAAGACTGAAATATTTCGAGCTTCGAATCTAAAAGCATTTCAATGAACACAACTTCTGAGCTAAGCCATAATCTTGTGAACTCACATATGGCTCATCATAATTTCTGTATTTCAATCTCTTTGTAGTTTTCATGCTTTCGCATGTTTTCTTTTGCTGCAATTTTTATCAGCTTCAGTTAGATCGCAATGGGCTGCCCTTAAGCCTAATGTGTTGACTCGAACCGTTACATGAACAACAACTGCAAGCTGCAACTGCGAACTCTAACGTCACTTTAATTGATTGCAAGCTAAGTGTTCCATGAAGGAAGAGTTCGACTTGGAGCGCCGAGTTTGCTTCATTTTATTTTTTATTTTTTTTTGTAGACGAGTGCATTGATTGGCAATTTGACCAGTTCCTGATGATTTCAGCTAGCAACTCGACTCAAGTGCAGTCCATTATGAAAATTTTATGTGCGAGAGAGAGAGTGAGTAAAAGAAAAGAGGTCGAGAGGGAGAGAGAGAGAGAGAGAGGAAAAGTGCCTTTTTATTGGGGGTTTTGGTGTCGTTTAGAGTTTTGGATGAGTTTGCGCTAATTAAAAGAACAGCAGAAATCTATATGTGTATGTGTGTGTGTGTGTGTGTGTGTATGTGTGTGTGTGTGTGTACATACACTAGTGCTGGTCTCGGTCTTGAGCTGTGCTAAAGTGAACGGGCCACTTATTAACTTGCCCTAAATTATGCTGCTGCAATAAAAAGGAAAAAGAACCGAACAGAAACGAAACAAGAAACGAAACGGTTAACATACCGAAACGAAAAGACACAAAACGGAAGAGCCAAGTGGAATTTTCAGAGCAAGTCGTTGCACGTTGATGGCTGTGTGCGCTGCGGCTTCCTCTAGCCTGGTTTTATTCTAGCTGCCGTTGCAAAGTGTAAAGTGCAAAGTGCAAAGTCTTGCAAAGATTTTTCCCTCATTCTCTTCTTTTTTTTTTTTTTTTTTTTTTTTTTTTGCTGTAATTGCTTATTTTTTTCTCTGGCAGGAGCGCAGGAAGCGCTTCGATGCAGCCTTCGTCTTACGCACTGAAGCAGCAGCAGCAGCAGCAGTAGCACCTTCCGCTTGCACTCATCACACACATGATTCTAATCCTATATGTTAGCCTCCTGTATCTGTGTGCTTGTGACTCTGGAACTGACTTACCCCCGGCCTGACTGACGACCATTACCATTAGCCGCGTCAGCACGCGTAAACTTCATTTCCACCAAAACTGAAAGCAAGTGGAAAGAAGTAGTAGAAAAAAAAAAAAAATGAAATTGTAGTTGCAAATAGAGAAATGCGGCCAGTCACAGCAGTCGATTGTCTGCGCCGTGCGCCCCTCGAACGGAACGAGAAGTCATTTATTTTAAGCTGCAGCAGAGCCAATGCGCTGCAGGCATTAACCAGCCTCCCCTCTCCACCCCTAGCAATGCCTTGGCTGACTGAAGCTTACAAAAAGTTACATTTGTAGCAACTAAAGCGGCTTTAAAATCCACGACAGAAATATTATATTAATAAATGCAATGAGAGAGAGAGAGAGAGAGAGAGAGAGAGAGAGAGAGTTTTGGAGCTTGAGATACTTTACTTGCATCTGTATATATATAGTTAGAGCTCTCTATGCTTCGCCTGGGCTGTATCTATAGCAATACTTAATTATATATAAATTTATTCTTATGTATCTACAAATTTATTTCACAAGCTGTACCTATATCTATATTGTTATATATATCTTGATCTGCAACAGCGATTAGGTTATATTCCCGCATAGGTAAATACACTTTTATTCAAGGAAATAATGTATTTTATACAATACTGATAAAGGATATAAAATTCTACTTCTTGATATAGAATTCTATAACAAAAAGTCTAAACTCTGTCTCATTCGAATTTATAATGAAGCATATCAGCTGAACTGGAATATCTAACTGGAGAATCTAGTGTAGTGTTAACTTATATCCATCTATCAATTCCTTTACCTATAACTGTATTTATATACATATATTCAACTCATAAACATATGAATTGTATGCTTGGAGAGTCACCGAATAATGAAGATTTCAGTATATCAACTTTTTTTTTAAGAAAATATTATCTGAACCTGAACCTGTACCTGTGCGTCTAGCCTAACCTATTTATATTTATATTTATGTATATATCAGATACAAATATCTTTTTACATATATTTTTTTTATAGTTCTATCTGTATATACATCTGTATATGGTTTTATTTCTGTATCTCTTGCCTGAACTGCACCTGAAAATGTTTTTCCATCCATTTCTATATCAATATCTATGTTGTATATCTCTATCTGAATCCACATTGATATCTATGTACATAAGAAAATGTATCTAAACCTATATTTCTATCTGTATCTCAATGTTTGTATCTATAACTTGATGAGTCTATCCTGTATATCAGTATCTACATACATTTCTTTTTCCGAATAAGTATTTATATTTCGATATGTTTATCACATTTACTATCTGTATCTATATTTCTATATCTATATCAATCTGTAAATATTCTGAAAATATATAACTGTACTCTTATAGATACGCTATGTACCGTATCCTATAACAACTTCAGCTCAGATTCCTCACTCAACATAAATCTCTATCAAGTTGAATTTCCATCTATTTCTGCATCTATATGTGCACAACTGAAAATGTATCTTCAGCTGTAGCTTTAGCTGTTTCTGTAAGTTTCTTTGCATTATTTTCACTGCTTGCCTTTGTAACCATTTCTGTATGAGCTACAACTGTATCTGCTACGGTTGACGTGTCTCTACTCATGTATACCAGGAACTTGCTCACGCTCTCACCTTGCACCCAACTTGTATATCAGGGTGTGTGTGTATGTGTGTGTGCTCCTTTCTGGTATGTGCTGCAGCTGCCTTTGTGTTTGACTTTAATTTGACGCGTTCTTTCGTCTACTGCCATTTTTTTGTTTATCTAATTTGAGCTGCGCATTTTATGCTTTTATTGCTTTCATGTCCTTGCAAGCTTTTTGTTATTTATTTATTTATATTTGTGTGGGTGTGTGGATGTGTGAGATACACTTCCCTACTTACTGGCAGCTCGCCGCATTTCGCTCGACTCCGGTGCCTTGGTTTGGTTTCATTTCATCTCATGCCAACTTATCTGCAATGCAAACGGGCACCGAGTGGTGGGAGGAGCAGAGTAAAAGCGACTTCAACCCAGAAAAGCGAAGCGCAATTCTAATGGGAATTACAAATTTTTCGCCATAAAGATGTTGCTGCCTGACTGCTGCCTCTGACTGCCGCCTCCTGCTTGCTGCCTGCTGCCTGCTGCCATCATGCCTCCTGCTCAACTGCTGCTCTCCAATTCCTGTCCAGTCCTTGTTTCTTGCATAAAATGAAATTGTATTGCATTTTTTCGTTTCATTTTTTTTTTTTTTTTGTTATTTTTTATTTTTTACTCTGCCTCTCGCAGCGTTTGCTTCGCGTGTGTTGCTGCTTTATGGCTGGACACACAAATTGCTGCCTCAGCAGCAACAGCAGCAGCAGCAGCATCCCGAGCAGCAACTACAGTTTGGGACGGATTCTGTCTTGGGTTTCGCATTTTATGCCAGTTTCATGGCAGTTTCAACCGACCCACCCACTGGCCGAAAACACAATAGAAAATCGCAATTCGTATTTTTGGAGCAACAGCTAGAGCAACATGAAAATTTATGATACATTTGCCGCGTCGCATCACGGACCAGCGAAAGGGATAAAGCGAAAGCGAGAGAAAGAGAGAGAGAGAGAGAGAGAGAGTGAGAGAGAGGGAGAAAGTGAGCTCTTAACTCGTTTGCTGCTTTTCAAATTATTCGAGTTAAATAAAATGTTGATAATTGTAATGGAATTTCGTATTAGATTTGCACAAGCTACGCTCCGCTCCGCTCTGCTCTGCTCTGCTCTGCTCTGCTCTGTTACGATTCGGGTCGGGCCATAAAGAATAGTCCAAAGTATTCGGCAAACACGAGCTGGCAACGGAATAGGCCATGCCTCAACTGCTACTCAACTATTTGTGCTTATTTATTTCGATTACTTAAGTAGCTCAAAGTCGAGCTGAGCGTAAACACAAACAAATAAATTACCCAAGAACTTGAAGCATTTATGTTTAGGGGGCGTAGTCGATAGCTAGGGCGAGGACGTAGACGAGGGTGAGGGCGAGGGTTGCTAAACAGATTTCGGTTGATTTAGGCATATTTATAGAAATTTACATATGCAGAATGAGAAGGATGAAGCAGCTAATAAATGTGACGGAAATTATTACAAATTTACTTGAATAGAATTGGATAATATTTCACTGTCTTTCTCTCTCTCTCTCTCTCTAACTATCTCCCTGTCTGCCTCACTCTATATGCATTGCACGTCATCAGAATAGAGCTTTATTCATGTTCTCTATTAATATTGAATATTTTATATATTATTCAAGCAAATAATCTAGTAATTTTTTCTATTTAAACTCTGTTTTAATCTTCCTAAAATAAAACAAAATTGAATTTCGCTTGAGTTCAGCAAACATTTTATTTTTAATTTAAGAAAAAAATGCTTGCAAAATAAAGAAACTATTAAGGTAGAACTTTTGGTATATAGAACTATTGCTATATAATTATTTCATATTTTTGATATTCTGGATAAAGCATGGAATCGTAACGTATATTTATCTCTAGCTTAGTCTATTGAGTTAGTCGACTCGAAGGTTTTGTCTTTTATTTGTGAACCGAATTCAATAAACCCTTTGCTCGTAGCGTAGGCAAAATCTATGCGGGAATGAAACATAACGCCCACTATCATTTTCACTTGAATATAAATTTATTTTTGTATTTTATTGGCGCAAGGGGTACAAATGCCATCAAATAGTTTTCCGTTCCGATTTGGCAGCACAATGGAAACGGAATGGGCGAACAGGCGAATAGACTCGTGAAAGGCAAATGGAGCGTGGGCGTAGGTAGAGAGAGAACGAGAGAGAGAGAGAGAGAGAGAACGAGAGAGAGAGAGAGAGAGAGAGAGAGAGAGAGCGTTAGTGGTATATATGCCTTTATCAATTTCTATCTGTGAAATATTTCCGAAACATTTGCCATTATATTTGCATTAGTGGCCACAGCTTCCTTTTGCCGTTGGTTAACTATATTCGTTGGCGGCATCAGGATCCTCCCACTCGACACGCCAGTGCGACGCCAATGAAAAGGAAAATGGCCAGTTGTATGAAAAGAAAATGGAAAATGACAGGCGCAACGAGTCGAGCCAAGCAAAGCAAAGCCAAGCCAAGCTCAGCCTAGACCAGAACTATGTACGCTCTATGGGTTTTGTTGTTGCCCGACTATTCCCAGGCGGAAACTGCTTATCACACATTTCCACACAGCCACGCAAATTCACACACAAGTGCTGCAAACGAAATACAATACAAAAAATTAAAAAAAAAAGGCATAGAAGAAAGAACGAAAGGGAGCACAGAAAAAAAAAACCATAAAGAAGAAATATGTAGAAAAATGAAAGAAAAGAATGAAAAGTTTTGCCATACAGAGTGCTGCTGCCTCAGCCTCCCTTGCCCTCCTGCTCCTGCCTTAGTCCTCCCTCTGCCTGCTGGTAAAGTAATAGCGCACAAAGAATGATGCGTAGACATGATTTCCGTGCGGTTGATTTCCCGCACAGCCCATACTAACATCTCTCCTTCTCTCTCTCTCTCTCTCTCTCTCTCTCGCTCTGTTGTTGCTTGCTGCAAAACTATTTGCTTGGGGATTTAGTTGCTGGTACCTTTTTGTGCGTATACGTAACATCTTATCTACATGTCTTTCACTGGCTAACAGTCAGAGTCAGCTGCGAATCGGGCCGGGACAGACCCGCTGCAGTCGTCTTCTTCTTCATCATCGTTCGCAGCATCTAAGCTGGCAGCTGCCTGAAGTAGCATGTAATTCATCTTATTCCCCAAAGACAACTCTGACGACGACGATAAAGACGATGGTACGAGTGACGACTCAACCTGAGCCAAAGCTAGAGCCAAAGCCAAAGCCAGAGCCTCAGCCTGAGTCTCACTCACTCTCTCTCTCTCTCTCTCTGCCACCTCCTGCTAGCGAGGCGAGGCGTTCGCCCTGATGCTAGCCGGAGGCATCGGGCCTCGAGTCGACTGTCGTCGCGCTGAGCGTGTCTCCATAGGGACATAAATGGCATCTGGCAGAGCTCAGCCGGTCGCTGGCTGGCGAAGGCACGCGTCTCATTACTTTGAGTCGTTACGTGTCGAGTTCGTGTGTTCGAGCTCGAGTTCGGGTTGCTGCTCAGCCGGCACTGTCGCGTTGCCTTTACCCTTCACCATAAAATGCGTAATGAATTTTAGATTTCATTTCGATGCCTTCAAAAGAAAAATAAAACTGAATCTTGTCCGGTAACATAACTCATACAGAGAGAGAGAGAGAGAGAGAGAGAGAGAGAGAGAGAGAGAGAGAGAGAGAGAGAAAGCATTCAGCTTGTTTTTCTTACACAAATTTAAATGCATTTTACGAGCAGCAAAACACTTACGTTTCCTTTGATGGACCACAAATAGTTTAAAATGTCATCAAATAAATCCTATATAAAGCTCTTTGTGAAGCAGAAATATTAGCCAAAAAATTTCATCAATTTACAAATTTCTGTTGACTTTTATACGCGAGTTTGCATTCAAATTCGCAAGAGCGAAAAAAAAAAAAAATGTTCAGACTCACGGATTTGCCATGATTGATCGCTTTACCTTTTAGACTTTGTGAGTTGTGTAATTATTGTACAAATATGTGTGTAAATAAATATAAATAGAAATAAATTTCTATAAATAGCGCTCCATCAAAAAATATATTAAATATAATTCTATAATTAGAGTTACATCCAATAACAGAAATTATAGCATATCAACAATATACTCGACTACAAGACACCCTTAACACAGCGAAAGTTCATATTTCAAGCATTCTAAACAGCTTTTATAGACAAACTTTTTTAATTCAAATTTGAGTCGGAAAGGATTTGGTATACAAAATCCCAAATAAACAAATTATTTTTATTTATATTCATATATTGAAAAGCTCTAGCTCTTAAAGTATTCAAGTTATGCAATGATTGATAATATATTTATTTACATGGGTTGAGTTCATGGCGCGCAAATATCTGTTTGCAGCTGGAACTTTCGCGCTCTGAAGAGAAACTCTGTGAGCCTATGCAAAAGGTCTTCACATTTACATACAATGCACACCAATGCATAAGCAAAAGACTTTTTGCTGCATAAAACTCAATTGAAAGATGAGAGAGAGACGAAAATAAAAGAAAACGATCGCGAGTCGATCGTGAGTGAAATCGTTGAAGAAGCAATGCAAACGGTTGCTCTCTGAGTTTTTCCTCTAAGTGTGAGTGAGAGAAACGTATTTGCAGACATTAGGAGACGTTTAACTGATGGAAAATAAAAGGCTCTTACTGAGCTTGATATGCATAAATATATATATATATATATATATATATATATATATATATATATATATATATATATATATATATATGAATGTATATATAATCAAGTTTCTGGTTTTCCATTTATTTATTTATTTATTTTTTATTATTCAATTTAATTCTTACAGATTTTTTGTCTAAGAGTCTAGCACTTATAGCTCACTTAGCTCTAAGTTTCAACTAATGAGTGTTTCCATTAGCTCAGTCCATAAATCTTGGATCTAGATTTGATTGTATATAAAGTTTCTCTCTCTCTTTTTCAAGTGTCTTGCTTTTGTTTATTAAAAGATTGCAGAGTTTATACGAATAAAAACAAGCTCAAATGAGAGAGAGAGAGGAATAGAGCTACATCAGCTCAGTTCATCGTACGGAACAAGACAATAATATATATATATATATATATATGGGCTCTGCCACGTCTCCTACTGCCTGTTACATATGTATTTTGGTAAATGCAATCTAAGCCGAAATCCCATTTGCAATGGGTTCACGGTGTAAAAATAATCAAATATTCGAATTGAACTTCAGGTTGGCTTGGGAGCTGTGCGGGTCTATGGTCGAATGACTAGCAAGTGTTGGCTGCTCGCCTCTTAGCCAGACACATCATTTTTCTTGCCGCTAATACCACATAAATGTGAATAAAAACTAAAATAAAAGGCAATAGAGAAAGGCAAAAGAACAAGTTTTTCTCCTCCTCCCCCTTCGCCTACTGCATTTTTTTTTATTTTTTTTTTAAGTGCTTGCACAAAGTTCCTTCACCTCAAGCTCGCCTGCACAGTCGTCGCTGCGAGCCGTCCTTATATTATTTGGAACATTTATTTGCGAGGCGAAAGAAAAATAGAAATATATGTAAAAAAAAAAAAATAAAAACGAATCGAAAGTTGTGGGCGAGTGAAAGAAGCAGAAAAAAAAATGCAAAAAAAAAAAAAAAAATGGCAAATGGAAAATGGAAAATGGCTCACTCAATAATAAAGTAGCGCTGCAGTTAGAGCAGGGGGCGTGGCATTTTAGATAAACATGGCCCAGCAGGAGTCGATTGGGTGCGCTGCCTCCTGCTGGCTGCAGCCCAGCAGACGTAAATCGTGCACAAGTTTTTGGCAGCAGCAAAGGACTGCGCTTAGCCGCTCCTTGGCAACGGCAATGGCAAAGGTCAGCAAACTGTTTGAAAGCCAACGGCACTCGAAAACTGCTGAACGCAGTTGGCTCCGGAAACAAATTCTCGTCGATTTCCACCTAAGCTCGTTGCTAAACGAATTTCGTCAAATTTATTAAACACTTCCACATTGGCATACAAATTTTTCATTCTCAAGCAAACACAGGCCTATTCTAAAAAGTGAATTTGATCAGGTGCGTAAATGCATTTTGCATAAACAACTAACCACAGACACACACAGTGACGGTGTTCAACGATTGCTGATTAAAATAAATCTTCTAGTATGGAAGAGCAGCCACCACAACCGATTAGCATTGAGCGAGACAGCTCGGGAGTCATTGGAAACGGGTCGGACGTAGCATCGGGCTCGTCTGGCGTCGCTGGGACAGCCGCGGCTGAGGACAAGCCGAGCGTATCGGGCGTCCATTTGCTGTTGATGTGCTTGGACACGGAGCGCCATGTGACGTTCCAAGAGGGCGTCATCGATAACGAGGGCATGAATCGTCGCAAATCCAAATGCTGCTGCATCTATCGCAAGCCGCACGACTTTGGCGTGAGCTCATCGTCCTCGGACGATGAGTGCGAGCATTGTTGCGGCCATCCCGAGGTGCGTTTACGCAATCGTCTAAAGAAACAGCAGCAGCATGGCTGTCAGTGCCACTGTCATGAGAACATCATCCAACCGGTCAGCCCAGCTCCGGAGGAGCCCATCATATCCACGGAGATAGCTGGTGACTCGAGCAGTCTCAGCGTGAAGGTGGAACCGCCAGCAGAGTCGCAGACCCTCATCTTGGTCGCCTCCAATACCGTTCAGCACTAAGACACTGAGCAGCCCCTACCTAGTCCCCCAACCCACCCAAGTGGCCTCAAGTCCAACCCTCTCCAATCCACCAACATTCTCGCCGGCAGCCAACTGATTCATTCACTTGTATCATTAATTCTACTATTAATCTGTTTAGTACGCGATTAATTGTATAGATTCCCATCAATTGTAAAATTTACGATTCGACTACCCATTCGATGCGGAGCAAGCACAAAAGCTCGACAAATTGCAAAATTCTCAATACTTTTTACTGTCAGCCAAGACCATGAATGTTTTACACATTGAGACAAACTTGAACAAAGTTACATAGTATATGAAATCAAAACTTTTGGCCTTTTTAATGCGCGGGGCAGCGAAATGATGAAAGCCCCAAACTCAAATCGTATTATCTTTATGCTATATATCGAGCTAGTTGTAGGCTTTTTATCTTGATCAATTTTTATTCGATTGTTGGCCAAGCTGCTAAGAATTTACTCTAAAAACTTTCAGTCAATTTGAATTCAAGCTAAAGCTTTCTTTTTTTTTTTTTTTTAAATATTTATTTATAGAAATATCTCAATAGTTAGATCCCAGTCTTGGATATTTTGTTTTCAACATCTCTAATCTCTTATCGTGGAATTTGCTTTTCTTCTATTTTCTTCTCTTATTCACATTTGAAATCCATTTATTTGCTCATGAAGGCTCTTGCTTCTCATTGTCGTATACAAGTATCTTTCTCTTGGATAGTTTTGTCTATTTCCTAATGGAAATTTGTTTTTCGATTAATTGCATTGAAAATGCTATATTAAAACAAATTATTTTTCTCTGTAGCTTTTTTTTCATCTTATAGCAATTAAACTTAATAAATCCTCTCGCTTCCCTCTTCAGCTCTTTTACAAGCTCTTTTAGAAACTCTTTTATAAACTCTTATACTTTGTCTGCAGCTCACAAAAATCTCTCTCTTTGATAGTCTTTTGGTATTCGTTGAATATAAAACTAATTACATAGATTCTTAAGAAATTAATTCTGTGTTGCATAAAAGGACCCTTCTTATATAGAGCTTGTTTATCTT
Source organism: Drosophila koepferae (assembly GCA_030914345.1). Classification (NCBI taxonomy): domain Eukaryota; kingdom Metazoa; phylum Arthropoda; class Insecta; order Diptera; family Drosophilidae; genus Drosophila; species Drosophila koepferae. The sequence continues at coordinate 4,575,912 of JAUESR010000196.1, read as the reverse complement.
CTATTTTTTTTTATAAACATTTGGCTATAGAAATATTTAAATTTTCCGTATATACATCAATTACTTTTCATTATCTTGCATTGCTTTATTTTTGGCTTCGATAGATTTTTGCTATATCATAGTTAATACAGGCATTAACTTGATTTCATATTTTGTTTTATTTTTATTTATTTGTTTTTTAATTTTAATTTTATTTTATTTTTTTGTATTATTCGTTGATTAAAATTCAATTGTCGACTTGAATTTTAAGTACTTTTTTCATAAATAATCGTTTTGCTTATTTGTGCCTTTCTCTTATAGATGTTCAACTGTAGACATATGATTACCTCAGCTCTTTATACATATCTATGTCTTAGATTTTTTATTGTCTTGTAATGTATTTCTTATAGAGTACTAAGCCTTCGTTTCTTTAGCTACATGAAATAAGTTCTCTTTGAGGCAGCTGTTTATCCCTCTTCATAGCAGATCATTGTCTTATATAATCGATGCTCTACTAATGCATTATGAATATTATTGGCGTATTGACATCTTCGCAAAGTAAATAAAGATGAAGAATTTACATCCATATATATACCATATATATTCAAATATCTATGCGATGTATCCATATATCTATGTAATTATTTATATATCGATATACATAACGATATCTCTATTATAATTATCTACATATCTATATGTCGATACTTTATATTTGAAACCTTAACATTGGCATTGTGCACGCCAGCCACTTAGCCAAACTCCAACCATTCCTCGCACAAAATCCTTCAAGTCTAAGCCGAGTTGTGTTGCCAAATATCGTAATTGATATTTGTTTTGAACATTTTTGGAAAGTGTGCACTGGCCTTAGCTTGGGCAGCCGCAAAAAAAGGAAGAAGAAGAAAAAAAGCCAAACAAAAAATCTGGGCTGTAGCCGCAGCGGGGCAGCCACAGCTCACAGCTCACAGCTGGTACATGGCTGCCATTAGTCATTGCCGTGCCACGCCCACTGTCCACGCGCCCTCTATTGATTGATTATGCGAACTGTCTGCGTGAACTTGTAAATAGATTAATGAACTGTTGCCCAGTTGCAGTTGCCAGACAGTGAAGGCAGCGAGCCAGGACTCTCTTGCTCAGCTCTCAGCTCTCAGCACACAGTTCTTCTGTCTGCTGCAGTTGTTGCCTGCCCTGTTTTTTTTTTTGTCGCCTCTTTTTTGAGTTCTCCTTTCAAATTTGACACGTGGCAGCTGGAAGTCGCCGCAGGAGGCGGCTAAACCGATTCAAATTATGCAATCGTGTGCATGCATAGCGTCGCATATCAGCGCATTGCATGCACCGTGGCACCGATTCCACACAGACTACAAAATATATATACATACAACCCATATATATATATATATATAAAGGAAATAAAAAGAGTAAAACCAACAACAGCTACAAAAAAATGGAACGAAATACATTTGCTTGTTCCGCGCGCCGCATTTCCCATTTGTCTGCCTGGTTTTTTTTTTTTTTATTTATTTTTTTTTTGGCAAACTTTGAACCCTTTGCCACTCCAGCATGTGTGTGTGTGTGTGTGTGTGTGCCATTAAGCCACATTTTAATATGTGTTGGTGTGCTGTGCGCCGTTAGTCGTTTTTATGAGGTCCCTTGGCGCTTGATTCCGCGGCCCAAATGCTGCCAACCGCATTTGAAGTGGCTGCTGGAAATGAAATACGCTACAGCAAACAGTTGCCATAGTTTGCATAACTCAAAAACGAACCAACACACAGAATTCTCTCCCTCTCTCTCGCTTTCTCTCTCGCTCTCTCACTATATATGTATGTATTTGCGCTTTGCTTTCGCAGAGATATGAAGACATGACTAGCCGCCCGCACAATATACTATATACATATATACATATACATACCACACACACACATGCATACATACATATATAGGCTATATGGGGACATAGCGGATATTTTAACTTGGTCAATGGGTCGCCCGTTCGGAATTCGGCAGACGGCATGCGGCATACGGCATACGGCATACGGAATATGGAATTCAGGGTTCGGTTTTGATGGCTGCATGTTGCTTAATCGAGTCAAACGCTTGGGATTCACATTCGAGTTACTGTGCCAAACCCGCACACACACACACACACACACATCGAAATTCCGACAACATTCACAAGTTAATACAAATATATTAGACCAGCGCAGAGTTGCTCGGCTTTGCAGGGCTGCAGCTCCGATAGCCCTAAATCGCAAATGTTGTCAACACCAGAGAATGTACTACAGTCAATACTAACTAGTATTAACCAAGAGTATAGTATAGAGGAATATTAATCTATATTAAGTTGTTCAAAGAAAAAATATATATTAAAAAAGAAAATCAATTATAATCTCATAGTCACACTTTAAGCAATCAAAAAGAAAAAGTATAATAAAAAAGAATAATAAATATATTAAAAAATTATAGAACAAAAAAATCTCAATTAGAATCTCTTACTCAGATAATTTCAGCAAATTAGGAACTTCAGCAGAAATATATTATTTAATATTTTTTACAAATTTATTAGCCTTTGCTCTGTAAAGTTTTATAAATATTATACACTAATATTGTCAAAAGTTACACAAAGATATTTAAATTCATTTTTGATTTCATTCAAATTCAATGCACAAATTTTAAGCCCATTTTGGTTGCTTGTTTTTCGGCTCAGTGTAGTACAAGCAATTTTATCAACTTTTATTATGCAGCCCATTCTGCAAAAAGGGAATGTCCCTGCTAGCCAGAACAGCAAAAGGCTCGGCTCGGCCAGGCTCAGCTGTCAATGTAAATGTTTCCAGTTTTTTTTTTTTTCGGTTGCCATTTTGCAGGCTCGCATTGATGAGGTTGAGCATTTTTGTTCGGGGGATGCTCGACTGCTCCCCTCTGCTCCGCCACCTTTGATGGGTTTTAAAATGCGCCCCCATAAATAACGGTAATGACAGATCCTGACATCGCAGTCCTCGTCTTTGGCTCGCATAGTCGACAACAACAGCAGCCCACAAATAAAAAAGAAAAAAAAAAAAAAAAATGAAAACAAAGCGAATGCGAAATCGCAATCACTGGCAAGCCAAGCTGTGGCCGACCAACAACAGCAGCAATCGCCCTCCCCCCCATCCCATGCGCCGCCTCCTGCTCAAGCTGAGACAAGCGACAAGCGCGCCTTGCACAACCGAATCGCTTGTAGGCCATGAATAAGTCGATTACTAAAACAAACTGACAGCAAAGCAATGAGAGCGAGAGGGAGAGCGAAAAGCCAAAGCCAGCAAACGCACTGAGCTAGGCCCAGCAACAGCAACAGAAATGGAAACATCTCACGCATGGGGCTCAGTCCTCAGCTGCGCCACGCCCACAGTCACAGTTATAGGCTGACAGAATTTGCATATTTTAAACACCATTTGTATTAAAATGACGTGCACTCTCACTCTCTCTCTCTCTCACTCGCTCTTTGTTGCACTCCTTTTTGTGAAACATTTAAAAAGCAATTACATAAGTGGAAATTAAAATGAAATTATTCATTTTACCGCAATTCTTTCTACAAGACTCGCAACACGCACATACATTCAAACATATAAACAAAGCTGCAATTTACTTCCCCCTCACTCTCTCTCTCTCACTCTCTGTACTCTTGCATTTGTGTAATTTTTGCGGTTTTCCTCATTATTCGAGAAGACACCAACTACACAGGCCACAACAGCAACAGCAATGGCCCCGCCCCCCAGCCACAGCCGTGGGCCGACCCCATTTGCATTGGCTCCATTGGCAGCGGTACCTTGTTTGTGACCCTGTTTGGACCGAGAGCTTTTAATTGTGGTTCATTTTGCCTTCGCTTAGCCATTGGCCTTTTCTCATTCTGCTTCTTCTTCATCATTGTTTTTTTTTTCTTCTTTTTCTGCAGTTTGCTTCGCTCTGGCGCCCCTTTTGTCCGTCTGTCAATGACAATGTTGCTGTCATTTAACCACAATATTTAGCATTATTTTAATTGTTTTTTTTTTCACAACCTCCGAGTCAATGGGCAATATGCAAAAATAGGTGTCGTTCCCTCACACTCTCACTCTCTCACTCTCCCGCTGTCTCGCTGTCTCTGTCTCCTTTTCAACCACTTTGTTTACCACATCGAGACAGCAAACAGTGCAAACAAGCTCTATTGACAGTTTGCTTTGGTTTTGGCATCCTGCTTTATGCTGAGCCCTATCAGTGGAGTCTGTGCATAATATTATTTATTAGCATAGCCTGAAGCCATTGAAATTCCAAGCTCAGCTTCAAGCGATCTTATTGAGATGTAGATGCAGAAATTTATTATTTGTGTAAAATTGTATACACAGAAATTAAAGTAAAAAATTTAGATCAAATTGGAACTTAAATTTAAATTAAAATGAAAATTGATATACAATTATAAATTAGTATTAAATTAAGAATTTAAATAATAGCAAAATAAAGTACATATTTTAAAATAAAAATTCAATTACAAATTTAAATTCAAATGATTATCAAATAACAAATTTTAATTAATTATGTATAATATAATTAAGTGTAATATAAATTTAAAATTGTTTGTTTACAATTTCATACACAGACATTAGAGTTAACAAAAAAAAAAAAAAAAAAAATTAAATCATTAAAAATAAAAATAATACAAATTTAAAAATGAATTAAAAATAAAAAATACAAATATAAAAATAATTAAAAATACAAATTTAAATAAAATTAAAAATTAATTAAATATTAAATTAAAAAGTATAATATAAATTTTAAATTATTTGTGTACAATTTCTTACAAAGAAATTAAAGTAAACAAATTTAAAATTAAATTAAAAAATAAAAATAATACAAATTTAAAGTTGAATAAAAAATAAAAAACGCAAATTAAAAAAAGGAAAAATAAAAAATACAAGGTTAAAATTAAATTAAAAAATTAAAAAATAAAAAATTAAAATTAAATAAAAAAATACAGATTTAAAATTAAATTAAAAATAATTTTAAAAGAAAAAAATTTAAAATTAAATAAAAATATTAAAAAATAAATAAACATTTAAAATTAAATTAAAAATAACAAAAAATACAAATTTCAAATTAAATAAAATATATTAAAAAAAAAACAAATTTAAAATTAAATAAAAATTCAAAAAATGTAAATTTAAAATTAAATAACAAATAAAAAAATTAAATTCAATTCAAAATTTAAAGAAAAAGAAAGCTAAAATAAATATAAAATATATAATAAAAATTGTAGATTTTTGCGTATTTTTCAAATCAATTTAATTACAACATAATTAATTTGTACCCAACTAAATTTGATATCACTTAATGCCAACTGCCAGTGCCTGCAGCTGAACCCAAACTGTATTATATATTATGCAATATGTTGCAGTTCGAGTATGCTAATCACAGCTCTTCTGTTGCTTCAGCCTGTTATTTTGTTCTTAAGGCTTTCTACCCAACTGCTGCGGCTTTAATGGGCACATAAATAAATGTCAAATGTGTGGAGCAAAGGCATTTGCTCCCTTTGCGGCTCTGCCCACTTGTTCAATATAATTGTTTTTTATTTGTTATAAATTTTGCAGCATTTTCGGCTTATTTCATTGTTGAAGATGGGGACTGTCAATTGTCTTCGTTGTTGTTGTTGGAGTAGCTGTTGCAGGCTGCAGAGAGGGCCATACGCCATGTAGACAGTAGGCAATAATATTTGTCACCCCTAAGAGTATGTACTGCAAAATTATTGACATCAAAATTACAAGCATTCTATACATGTGTGTGCTGGTGTGTGTGTGTGTGTGTGCTGGTGTGCTGGTGTGCTGGTGTGTGTGCCTGTCGTGTGCTTATGGCTTTGTTTGCGACGTGCCCTGCTTTGCTTTAATGCCACAACTGCCGCACAATCAGTTACAGTCTCAGCTGTCAATAGATTGTTGACATTTTTCTTTATATTTTCATATCTCATATACGCACACACACACATACGACTGGGCCCTGTGTGTGTGTATGTGTGTGTGTGTTGCCCACTTTTTGTGTTTACTGCTAAAATCTGCCAATTTACTCGTTTACGTTTAGGCTTTATGCCCAGAAAGGGAGCTCGTCTCCTTTCTGCCTGTTGTTGTTGTTGCTGCAAGGCAGAGCTCTGCTGGCAGGACCATCATATGTATGTATACATATCGTGACTGCGGGCCCTTCGTGTGGGAAATTAATATCTGTGTCATTTCTTTTTTCTCATTTTGCTCAGTTTTTCTTCTCGCTCTCTTTTTTTTTTTGGGTTAATAAGGCTAAATTGAGAGAATGTGCGACGCACTTAATTATCATCATATTTATTGTCTTTATTTATGACTGGGGCCAGTTGGGGGTGAGTGAGCGAGGGAGGGAGCAGTGTGAGTTAGAGTCTCTGATGTGTGGCATAAAGCGAGCATTTGCTGTTTAGCTTTTTTTTTTTATATTTACACTCGCTCTCTCCCTCTCTAGCATGTCTATATGTTAGGGTCACATTATTTGCAATCATTATTTATGATATCTTTGTACACAATTTGTATACGAGACAAGGCGAGAGAGAAAGAAAAAAGCGAGCCTGATATAATTGAATCGACAGCGGCAGCGTAGAGATTTTGGTATGGAATATATTTCATTAATTTATATAGTGTACACATATGCATATATACATATATGCTGTACCATAATCTCCTCTCAGCTGCTGTCGACATAATTATATATATATATTTAGATATATATACATGCATTCCTACATACAAAGAAAATTAATTATATATATTATATATTGCTTTAGAGCTTTTAGTCAAGCAAAACAAGCTGGAAACTCTAATTAAACTTTATAATATATATATATATATATATATATATATATATATATATATATGTATATATGTATGTATATATTCATCTGCATCTGCACTAATCGAATGTTACTTGGTCTCTTCTTATGCTCGCGCCGCCTTGGCACGATCAAGCTGAAGCTAGAGAGAACGAACATGCGTTTAAAATGAATAGAGAGAACGATTGACAACGATTGGCAAATACCTTTCAAAGCACAAGTTTTGTATAGAGAGAAGGCAACTGCCGCCTTTAACTACTTTAAATGAAAATATTAAACAAAGCGTCGATTGGCCTGGGTACAGCTTGGCATAATTTATATTATTTGGAAATATTTGATTAAAGTTTGCTAAAAAAAAAAAAAATTTGAATGTATATAAAAAGTTGCTGTTACTTTCCATATTTTACTAGCAATTGAAAAAGAAATAAACATTAAATAAAAATAAATAGCAAGTAAAGGTTAGCCGAAGGCCAATACTAAATCTTAGTCTAGCTTTAGTTTTATATTATCTCTAACTTCAAAATAAATAAATAAATGAGTAAGCGTATTCTTAAATTGAAATAAAAACACATCAACTATACTTTGCATCAGAGACAGCAATAAAGAAATATGAATATTTTAAAAACGTGAAAAGTTTTATAAAAATTGTAATCGTTACGGTCCCTGCTTGGCATTGATGATTCAAATTTGCTATTTGACCTTTTGAAAGAACAAAGATTATTCAGTATAGCTTCTAGATATGAGCTTAACACGGCTCAAACTCCACAAAGTAATTTTGTTTATTAGCACCGTTCAGTCAAGTTATTCAACTGCAGTTAAGTTGAACTATTCATTGTGGTCTTAAATATCGTTGTGTATACTCTATTCAGTTCATATGAGATTTATTTATTACAGCTGCTTTATTGCCAACTCAGCCAAGTTCTGCTTGACTTGGCTTTAATTTTAGTCAAATTTAGCTAAATTTAGCTAACTTCAAAAAAGAAAACTTAAGCAAACTCTAAATATATTCTAGATTTGCTAGATAACTTTATAATATTCGTTTCATTGCAAACATCTTGATTTCATAAAATTTTAACAAATTTCATTTAATTGTAATTGTCATAACAAAACTCTGTAGATTTGCCAATAAATTGAGGTGTGTTCATTCAGTCTTACCCAAAGTGAGCTTCGTTACCTGTGTTTATTAACGCATGAAGTTTCTCTTTGAAGACTTTGGCGAATTCGTCTCTGCCAGACGTATTCGCTGAATGATTTTTAGTTGTCTAATCTAATCGAATGACTCGCACAACTGTCTAGCCCATGAGAAACAAATCGAGTTGGCTTCTAGCTACCTTTAACTTTTGCCCATCCCAACTTGGCTGTCAACTGCTGCTGCCCGACTCCTGCTGTCCCACTCCTGCTGCTGCCCGTCTGGCCTCAATAATTTGACTGTAACTTTTTTTATTTCAATTTAATGGCTTGCCAACATGGCTGGGAATCAATTAGTTTCCCCTTTGTTGCGGCCGGCTGCGTTGCCCACAAAAATCGTAGCAACTTTTCATAGCCAAGGCTGATAAATTTGGTTTTCTGTTCGTTTTGGGCCAAATGATGTTCAACTTTCTTGCAGCGAACAACTTTGGGGTTTATGGCAGTGCCAGAAGGAGAGCCCAACTTTCTGTGTACGTTAGTTAAATCGAAAATTTCGAAAGTGAAATCAAAATAAATCGAAAGAGTTTTGTGATTTTCGGTTGGCAATTGATTTAGTGATTGACTGATGACTGGACTAAGTTGAGGTCTGAGTGATTGTGCCTGAAGAACTCAGTGATTAACTGATTAACTGATATTCTTCATCAATCGGTCGGTAAGAGCTTTGCCTGAAGAAAGTAGAGCGAGAGAGATTAGGAGAGACTGAGAAAGAGATCACGGCATTATTTGCTCAGCTCTCTTACAACATTCTTACGATTGCTTTGGCTGTTCGGATCGGTTGCCCAAGTAAAAGTCAAATGAAATCTGTGCCGCGCTCTGCTCACAAAATTATGCCCAGTCAGAGACATGTTTTCCTGTTGGAGCAGCTTTAAAACAATGACAGCAACAAGCAACAACAAAAGCAATGCAAACTTTTTCTGTGTTCCAGCTCTCATATATATATATATATATATATATATATATATATATATATATATATATATATATATATATATATATTTTTTTTTTTTTTTTTTTTGCTGTTGTTGAAAAGCATCCAGGTGCACGAATGAGGCAGGTAAAAAATACAGCAAGAAAAAATAAAAACCTGGAACTGTAACAGCAGCAGCAGCAACAGCCGTACAAAATTTACATAACAAAAAATTTGTCAGGACTTGAAACGCGGCAGGTGACACGTGTCGACATAAGTAAAGTAAATACATTACACACACACACACACACACGTACGCACACTCCATTTAAATATGTGCGTGTATGTGTGCGGCGGACATCAGGCAGCCACTGGGCATAAAAGTCTTAAGAAAATGTTTGCTTCAAATTGTTGTTCAAGGGCCGCCGTCGCCGTCGTCAACTGCAAGTCTAAGACTCGCTGCCAGCTAAATATATGCATCATCATGTCTGGATTAACTTAACCAAGGTGCAGAGAATGCAACAACGTCAGCGACATGAGTGCGCGAGCAGCGAGCAGCGAGCAGCAAAGTGCGAAGAGCGAAGAGCGAAGAGCGAACAGCTGATGGTGCAAATGTGAGCAGCAAATGCGAAAAACAATGAAAATTCCATCATGAAACCTTAAGACACTAGAAAATGTGACCAAAGCAAAGCACATGCAAAAATGCTGAAATCTGCAATGTGAATGCGATTTTCTATATGTATATATATATATATATATATAAATAAATTTAATTTGATAGTGAAATAGACGAGGCAATGCAAGCATAGGTTGAGCTAGGCGCTGTATGTTCTTTAGTGGCTAATAAAAGTATATTGGAAAATAAAATATATTTGAAGTAATACGAAAATAGAATGAATGGATGATATACATATATATAGTAGAATTGATGTATATACTTTTCTATTACGAATATGGTATCTTTCTAACAGATATGTAAAGTATATCTAGTTAAATATTATATACATTATTTTATTCATAAAAGAATCAAATTTGTTTTACTTAAAGAAATGTTAAGTAAACATTTAAAATATAAACATACATAAGCATATATAAAACAAAAAAAAATACTATAAATATATTCACTTGAAATAAATATATTGTTATTGTTAAAAAAAACTATAAATATATATAAAAAAATATGCAAATAAAAGTAAATATATATTTTTATATATATCATATTAACAAGTAATAAAAAAAAGGTGCATATTTATATATTTAAATGCATCGTTAAAGCAAGCACGAAATAGGCATTCGAAAATCTCAGCGTGTGTGTGTGTGAGAATTTGCTTTGGCTTGTTATAAAAACGTAGCATACTTTTGAGCGCAATTGGCCAGAGACTGTAGGCCTAACGATTTATAAGGCTGTATTAAAAGTGGGCCACATAAAACAGTCAGTTGGATCATAAAATATATGCTTTTCATGTGCGCATTACGCATTCCGTTCATGAAATGCGCAAAGTTCTATGAGGGCAACGCCACTTCGGCGTGTCGAAAGCCAATTTTTTATGCTCCCAGCTCGCTCTGTCTCTCTCTCTCTCTCTCTCTCTCTCTCTCTGTGTGTGTGTGTTGCTGCACGCTGACATGCTGACGGAAACATGCAGTGTACGTGCAGAAGCAGCAGCAGCAGCAGCAGCAACAACAATGCAAAAGGCATTTAAAATCATTCAGAGTCGCGTCGCAGCGTTGTCCTTGCCGCTATTTGACAGACATTGCTGCAAAGACTTAAGGAAAGTTTACAGCCCCAGACATTTGTTGTGGGCTTATAAATTGTCTGTGCGTGGGCCAAGGTATCTGCTCTGTGTAGTGTCTGCTACGTATGTTCTCTCTCTCTCTCTGTGTGTATGTGTGTGTGTGTTTGAATGTGCTTTCAGTGTGGCAAAGACAGCGTCGTGACGTCGCACTTTGTTGTTCTCGTTCCTGGTGGCGTCGCGTCGATTGCTGCAGTGTCAGCGCCTCACAATGCACGACAACAGCAACGATGACGACAAGAGCAACAGCAATGGCAGCACAGCAACAACAATCACGAAAGACAACAACAGCGAGAACATAAAACAGAGAACACGGAACACGAAACACGAAACACGTTAAGCGCATTGCCATTTGTGCCACATCATGAAGAATGCCAAGGACCCGTGGAGCAGCGTGTGAAGCATTGCCTCGGGGCTAAGCAAGGGCAACGGGCAACATTTTGTTGACTGTGCGGCAAAGGGCTGAGACTGTAGATATAGCTGGGGCTGGAGCTGGAGCTGTGACTGGGGCTGAGGCTGGGGCTGGGGCTCGGTCTGTGGTGTTGCCTGCATGGGAATGTCTAAAGCTGCTGGCACAATGCAGACAGCTGGAAATGTTGTTCGATATTGTAAATATGCTTTGTGAAATCGCCGATGGCTTAAGATGGATTTTTTTTTATATATATTTATTTTATTTTTCTTTTTACTGCTCCTGCTGCCTTTGGCTCGTCTTGAATGGCGGCGACGTCAAGGGATGATGGGAATTTCAATTGATTAGTCGATAAGGTTGATTGATGTGTGGAGCATTAATGGGATGTCAACGAGCACACACTAATGCACTGTCAATTGCAACTATCAATTCCATCTCACCATTCAGCCACACATACCTGTGAGCTAAATTTCAATTAAATTATACCAGCAACCATTTAGGTTGTGGCAAGCCAATCGATTAACAGTTATTATAATTAACTAATTTATAAAATAATCGACATTTATTTGAATTAGTTTCTCCAACTAGCAGTAGCTTGAATAACAATTAGAGTAATTAGAGGGAGATTAATAGTTGAAATATGAATTAGAAAAATCTATATATGAAATATTAACAAATTAGAGGGGAAAATTTTGTATAAGTAAATTTTTATTATTATTTTTTATTTTAATGATGAGAAACGTATTTTAATATATTTATGATTTCCTTTTTATTGTGGACTTTTTATAATTTATTCCTTCTTTTATTATTATTATTATTTATTTTATTGTTTTTAAATTAATTTGTAATCATTTATAATTTGTATTATGAAAAAGTATTTTTATTATTTTAATATTTACATTTACAAAAACTTATTTTTTTTTTCGAATAAATATTTTTTTTTTATTATTTCTATTATTATTTATAAAATAAATTGTAATATATAAACATTTTTAATTTGAGAAAGTTTTTATTTATTTATTACTTTTATTTTAATATTAAAATTTGTAAACTAATTTTTTATTTTGAATAAATATTTGAAATTTGTATTTTATATTTATCTTTTATTTATTTATTTATTTATATATTTCTTTATTTATTTCTTTCTCTATTTATTTATTTCAAAATTTATATTTTATAACTAAAATTTTATTTTGAATAAATAATTGCAATTTTGAATTTGACTAATATTGCAGCTCACATATTTTAAATTTTGTTATAAACAATATATTTTTAAATTAAATTTATTGAACCGAAAATATCAATTTTATATACATATATATATATATTTTTTATTTAATATAAATGCTATGTTTTTCTTTTCTCTTTTCTACTAATAGAGCTATACTTTTTTTTTTTTTTTTTAATGAATAAATATTATAATATTCTTTGATGAAAATTTCTTAAATACATTCAGTCATAAAGTGTTTATGAAACTGTTCTTTAAAATGAATAAATGCTCTTAAACTGAATATTTGTTCATCTAAATATTGAAAAATATGTATATAATCTCTTGATGCTGTGTCCAATGATTTCAATGATGTATATAAATTTATTTATTGATTGCATTTCAGTTAATCCTTCTTCTATTGCCTGCAATCCAACGTCTCAAATCAATTTTAATTGAAACTCATCTCTGATTCTGAAACTCAACTCCCTCATAGCTGTCTCTTCATCTTCACATCAAATTAAGTAAAGTTAACTCTGGCATAAGCCTAAGCTCATTGCGTTCACGAGGCGTGTCTAGCAATTGTCTAGCTTTAATTGTGTGAGTGTGAATAGGTGTCTCTTTGTGTGTATGAGTGTGTGTGTGTGTGTATTTGGCATGGCACACAAATTAACTATTCGCGATTGTTTTACACGTCATCTTCGTCTCGTAATTGCCATTGTCATTTACCCTAGCTCTGGCGGCTAGTTAAGACAATGCAGCTACAGCCATTATCTTGGCTCTGCATACATGTAGATGTGTGTGGGTGTGTGTGTGGGTGTGTTGACTGGAAGTTGCTTGTTTTATGCCAGCCATTTAACAAGTTTATTGCTCTATCCTGCAGCTGAGAGTTGCGTATTTGCCATCGGCTGCTGCCGCTGACGTTGGTGTGAGTGCAAATGAGTAAACTTTAGCTTAAGTGGACTGAAAATTGTTTCAATTAACAGCCGGATCGTAAACAACAGTAGCAACAGAGGGAAACAGAGAAAAAGAGACACACACACACAGAGAGAGAGAGAGAGAGAGAGAGAGAGAGAGAGAGAGAGAGAGCGGGAGATAAGCTTGTGTTTGTATAGAGGTATTTGCCAAGGATTATGAGTTAACTTTGATATCAAATTCACAAATTGCCATTCATGCGAGCTGAGACTCAACTCAAAGATTTATTTCACCGTATTACCATGTGTCGAGTATGACAAGAGGCACTTTTGAAAGCAATTAAGACAAATACTAATTGCTTACTTAAGCCCCGATATACTTACCTAAATACACACGCACACACAGACACACATGAATATACACATAGAGTATGTAATATGTATATATCTAGTACTTAAGATTGAGTGTGTCTAACCATAAGACGTTGTAGCCTTTTGTATGTGAAAGTCTCTGCAGCTGTTGAAGTGAGAGTTAAAGCCGAGTTGTATATGACAGAAAATAAGTGAAGAGTGAATAAGAAGTGATTGCCATAAGTGCAGCTATTCAAATCGCTTAAAACGGTATAGATATATATGTTTATAAACATAATTTAGTCAGCTCTGTTTGATTGACTGCACATAGCCTTATTTAAATGTTGAGGCAAGCCGAAGGAAAATAGCTTGCATAGGTCTGAAATCGATGATGGGAAACATATAAGACCATAATGAGATTTTATAAACAGGCCGAAGCTAAGAGCTCAATTAGTCATTTAACACAAATCGATACATGTGGATAAACATTCCATTCCTTATAGTTAGCATAAGTCATGACTTCAATTTATTGCAGCTTAAGCATTTCTAATTTGACATTGCTCGACTTAGCTCAGTTCAATATATAAAGTGAAAAATATACTTATAACGCAAATCGATAATTATCGATAGGCAGTCTATGATTTATAATAAGTCTAACTCCTGACTTTCATTTGTCGATGTTTATATTTTATTATTACTACAGTTTACTCAAGACTAAATGTAAAGGAAAAAGGAAAAAATAATTTGAGCGCAAATCGATAATTATCGATATACAGTAAATTGTTTACTTTCCTACTGCCATTTCTATCAGTTTAGCATTGCTCATGTACCTTTACAACAATTGCCATAAGTCTAAATATAAAGCAAAAAATTCATATTTAAAGCAAATCGATATTTATCGATAGCCAGTCTTTACTTTGCAGTTAGTATATGGCACTGCTTTATTAGCAATACTTTTTGACTTCTATTACACACATATTGATGCCAAGCCATGAAGTAGAAGCCGACCAAGAAACGTAGCTGAAGTAAAAGAAGAGCTCGTAGCGTACAGCAGTTGCAATGGCATGCAGAAGTATTAGTAGATGTTGCAAAAAGGAATAAACAAATGGCTCAAGCACGTGACTCTCCTAGTCCACTTTTCCCTCTCCCCAGCCCCAGCCACGCCCCACTTGCTGAGGCACTGTGTCCAAGCGCTTTTCACATGCAGCAAACACATGTATGTGCAGCTGTCCCAGTGAGCTGTTGTTTGGTTCGCTTTGGTGCTCGGCTGCATTGTAATCGTCACGGCAATGGCGTTTGGGTATGAGCTGGAGTTGGCAGCGTTGCAAAGGCAATCCGAGATGCAGTTCAGTTCCAAGTAACAGCCAAAGTAGGAAAGATGTTGGAGCTGTTGTTGTTATTGTAGTTGCTGTTGTAGACGCCTTTATGGTTGTTGTTGCTGCTGCACAACACAAGAACTTTGAGTTGTTTGTTTTTGCTTTGTCATGTGTTGACACATTTTTACTATAACAGTCGCGTCTGTGCACATGTGTGTGCGTACGTGTCTCTGTGTATGTGTGTGTGTGTGTGTGTACCAAACCGGAAATTGCAAATGCAACAAGATGTTCTGCGGGAGTTGCCACATTGTTTCTGGTTGCCACATATCCACAAGACCAGAGCACAGCAGCTGCAACAACAGTAACAACAGCGTCGGCTGCTGCTGCTGCTGCCTCCTGCTGCATCCTGCTGCCTCCTGTCCGCGTGTGTAAACTCTACCACAATCCACACGGAGAGTTGATGTTGAATGTTTGAGGTTGATTTAAGGGTTTACCTAATCCTTGCTTAAATAACTCGTTTTTTGCTTCAAATTGTATTTTGCCTTAAATTGTTTAACTTTATATCAACTTTAAGTTAAATTACATTTCACATGTAAATTGTCTTCCATTAGCCAGACTTAATTATTTATTTTATTTAACCTTAAAGTTTCGCTCTGAGTTTGGATATATTTATATATGTTTTATATACATATATCTTGTCTGCTCCGCTTATTATACATCCTTGATTAGTGTGATAGAGGAGGATATATCTTTGCATCTTCAATTGCATTAAGCTGAATCCATTTGTTATTTTACAATGGAATACTTTAGCTTGGCTTAAAAAAAAAAGTAATAAAAATGTTTCGACTATTCCAGTCTAATTTATACGACAATGTTAGAGATATATGTCATAATGAATATATAAAAATAATAACAAAATAAAATCAATAAATATATATAAGAAAAAAAAAAAAATAAAGAACAAAAAAAAAAAACCAACAAACCAAAATAAAATAAGGAAAATAAATAAAATTATTTACTAAATATAATAAAGTAAACTAAAATTGAATAGAATAAAATAATTATTATTTTTTATAAATTTATTTCTATTCTAATTTTTTTTTATTTATTATTTTTTTATTTTATTTGAATTATTATTTTTATTAAATGTATTAATTTTATTTTATTACTTATTTCTTTCCTTACTTTATTTTGTTTATTTTTTCTCTAGTTTACTTATTATATTTATAAAAACAAATATAATTTTTTATTAAGTTTATTCTATTTAAAAATCTTTTTCAATATTCTAAACAGAC
The DNA here is from genome assembly GCA_030914345.1 of Drosophila koepferae. Lineage (NCBI taxonomy): Eukaryota > Metazoa > Arthropoda > Insecta > Diptera > Drosophilidae > Drosophila > Drosophila koepferae. The sequence continues at coordinate 4,559,712 of JAUESR010000196.1, read as the reverse complement.
TTAGATTATTAATTACAATAATAATAGCAAAACCAATTTTTAATAGTAAAAATATAAATTTTTAATGAGTTTTTTCCTCTACACAAAATTCACATTAAATCTGAAATTTTTTTAATACACATTTAATAGTGTATATACAAATCTGTCTTTTTCTTTCTTTTTTTAGTTAGTCTAGTCTCTCGCAGTTTTACATGCTTTTTAATTAAACATTGTTAGCCCAATGTTTGCCACGTGTAGCAGCATCAGGCAGAGCTCTGACTCTGCAGAGCACACAAATTTTTGCTAACGCCGCAAAGTAGCAACACGTTTGCCATATGTGTTTGGCAGCGTCAGGTCGTTGGCCATTCGCTCGCTACAGCTACTCTCTCTCTCTCTCTCTCTCTCTCTCTCTCTCTCTCTCTCTCTCTCTCTCTGTGTCTCTCTCGCTCTCTCTGCCCGTGGGCAGCAACTGCATCAACAACTTTTTAACCAACTTGCCAGCCAGGCTAACAAGACCACAGCCAGGCTGAAGGATGAGACGCTGAGGGAGATTGAGGCTGCGGACGACAAGCAAACTAACTAACTCGACGCTCGCCAATTGTTATGTACCGTTATTGTTGCAAGAACTGCGAGAGACAGACTGAAAGGGCGAGCTGAGCGAGAGGCAGAGGCAGAGAGCGGTACGATAAAGAGCGTTTTGCTTTGTCCGCGAAATAATTTTATTTTATTTTTTGTTCATTTCAAAAATGAAAAAAAAAAAAAAAAAGAAAAATGAATGAAAAAAATAAAAAACTTGCACAGATTTTTGGAAAGCGTTAATGCAGCTACCCTGCGGCTGTTGCTGCTGCTGCTGCTGCTCATCCTGTCGCATATCCTTAGCTGTTTGACTGTATTTTGTGGTAGTGGTAGCAACCACTGCTGCTGCTGCTGCTGCTGTTGAACGCTTTATGGCCGTCGCCGTTGGACCAGTTTTGTGTCTGCTCGTGTGTCTGCCAAGTTTTTATGCCATGCAGCTAAATAGTTGGCAACTTTTTTATGTTGCTCGACGAACCCCCCTTAAAAAATCTCTTACACTGTAAATTGCACACAAATTGGCAGCACTTTTTACTGCGCTGTTGTGGCTGCTGCTGCTGCTGCCGCCGCTTCTGCCTTTGCCTTTGCCTTTGACAACTTCTCGCCCGACAGCGGCAGCGGCAGCGGCAGGAGCGAACTTTTGTGATTGGCCACTGGCTTTTAATAAAAACTCATTTTAATAAAACTAAGACAGTTCATTTTCTTCTTCATCGTTTTGTTTTGTTTTTTATTTCTATTTTATTTTTGTTCAGACATTTTCTTACTTCCGCAGCAGCAGCTGCACTAAAATTAAGTGTTGGCGGTTTGACTTTTCTTTTGTAGCTCTGCTCCCTTTGTTTTCCTCTGTTTTCACTGTTTGTTTTGTTTGCTAACTGCCAAATATGTTTCGTTTTTTATATTGTTTGCTCCAAATTTAATTCGGGCTGTTTTCTTTGTTCACATTTCCAAACACACATGAGAACAAAGCTCGCTCGCTGATGTGTGTACAGACGCCAAAAGAACAAAAGCTGAACGAATTGTTCTTATATCCTTCAAGTGCACTTCAACTTTTAGGAGCATTCGAGTTTGCTTGGGTATCATAAATAATTGCCGTTCTAGTACTTGTTTCTTTTTTATGCACATTATAGAAACTCATCGGATGAAATCCTTATTTGAGAGTAGAAATTTAAATTTAAATAGAATTTGATACAACAGAAGTGTGTTAGCTAGCAAATATTTTGATTCGTTCAATGATTTAATAATTTTATTTAATAAAATTCACAAAAGTTTCATAAAGTTCCTTTCGTATAATAATGCAAAAAAATAAATAATATATATTATGTATAAAATGTTTGTGATTTATATACATTTTTTGAGCTTATTAAAAGTATATAATTTATAATATTAAATATTAAACAAAAAATATACAAAAATGGTACTAATAATATAAATATTTTATAAATTATTTCATAAATAATATATACTATTAAAAATATTTTAATATTTTAAACATAAAATATGTAAAATACAAAATTAATAAAATAATTAATATAATTAATAAATTAAATATAAATATATAAAAATATTGAAAATAATCTATTTAAAGTATTTCAAAATGAAAGCAAAAAATCCAATATACTCCTTTTCTCTTTGGGAACAGAGTATACAAATATGAGAAATATATACAATGAAATCATATATGCATAAAATATATATCATAGTTTTGGTATAGGTATAATTCTGACTTAAAGCTTATTTACAAGCTATTTGTTCTACATATACCTATATGAATATGTATTTACATATACATATGCATGTTACCTAGTTCCAAATGCGTATATATAAGCCACTTTAATATGCATATGTATATATATGTATATATATATGCATGTGCATTTGCGCCCATATGTTGTTTGGCATTCCATGTTTCATCATAAGTTGTGATTCCCAGTTAAGCTGACGATGGAGTTGAAAGCCAGGTGGAAGCTGCTTCTGACGCACGTTTATTGCCTTTCGAGGCACGTAGTAGGCGCACACGCGCTGAAACACTATACATACATACATACGTGCATATATATGTATGCATGTATATGCATATTTCAATAACAGCCTCGCTAGCTGACTCTGTCCTTTGCTCTTTGCCCTCTGCTTTCTGCTTTCTGGCCACTGGCACAGCACGCATGCAACTTGGCCAGCTTGCACTTGTTTATCATTTATTACTGCAGTTATCTTTTTGCCTTTCTCTCTGTTTGCTCATGTGCATTGCCAGCCTTTCTATTTATCTTACAGTGTTTTTTCTCGCATATATATTTCATTATGGATGCATGCCAGCGATATATGAGTAAATACACACAGACAGACAGACAGACAGACAGACAGACAGACAGGCGGCTATATGCCTCGGCACATAAATGTGTTATGTACTCTCTCAAGCTAACCTATGCCTATGTTATGCTTCTTAGTTACATATAAATATACATATATATACATAAATATATATGTACTATGTATTGCTGGCACTTTTGCCAGCTCGCTGGCTGGCAAAGCTGGCAAAGCTGGCAAATGCAATAAAGAGTCTACAAGAAGCGAGAATTCGAAGCGATTAAAGACGAATATGAATGATACCCTAGCAATGCGTATGACTGTGGCTCACATCAGAGCTAAGCTCACAGCACAGCACTCTGAGTTTGCTTATATTTCGCCAAGAATGAGGTATGCTAGACCAGTGCATGCTCTGTAGGCGAAAGAGCTATGCAGAATTCTAATGGGTGAAATATCAAGAGAAATATCACAAGACATAAGACTTGCATTGCTTTAGCTCTGATATTTATATTCCTTATATAATAATTAAGGTTAGCAAAATAACTATTAAGCGCTTGAACTCAGCTCACAAGATCAGTAGCTAAGAAGAGATATAAATAGTACTCTCTCGTATCTTCTCTCTCTTCTAGGAAGCATCGATACGATTGATGCTCCTCGCATCATGAGGTTCAATAAATGAATAGATAACACTGAGTCCAAGAGTCTATCAAAACGATCTTCACAGTTTCTCTCTGTGCATAGTGAAGAGAATTCTCGCTGTCAATACTTACACAAAGTACAACTTGCAATTTCTAGTACAGGGTATATAGCTCGTCGTTCAATGTTGCCTGTAATTTTTAAGTAGACAGCAGGCTGTAAGCGGCTTCTGAAGAAAATGCATGGCTCAGCTCCAAAAGGTGGAAAAGTCGCGTTAGGCACTGTCTGCAAATACATACAAATGCACTTATCTCGCTCGCTCTCTCTCCATCTCTCTCTCACTCTGTATATATATATATATACATATATTCAGCTATCTATGTATCTCATAATATGTTATTCACGCTGTGATAAAGTTCATTAACCTTTTGTCATTTATCTAAATACTGCGTACCCACTGCAGTGGGAAATGTGTAATTGTCTATATTCTGTTTTACACTCACATGTACACATGCACACATGCACACATGCACACATGCGCATGCACATGCTTAGTTCTCATGCAGGCGCTAACTTTGTTTGTTTGTTTGCATTTGGTTCTGCTTGAGTTGAAATGCCTTACACAACGTCGTCGCCTGACAGCCTTTGAGCAACTGTATATGTGTGCGTGTGCGTGTGTGTGTGTGTGAGTGTGTGTGTGTGGGCGTCTCTGTGCACTTGTGTGCGTGCGAGTGCTTTAGTCCATAAGTTTATGCTGTCTTTTCCTGGAATGGCTTGAACTTGACTAGGCCCAAAGTCACAAACATTTGCCCACAATTTCTCTGCCAGAGAAGAGAAGAAGAAGAAGAAGAGCAGTTATGAATCGAATTATAATTATTGAATTATTGAAATTAATATGAGCAGAATTATTATTATCTAATTATTAAATTTATTACTATTCATTTATTTTCAATAGCTATAAATAGAATTATTATTATCCAATTATTAAAAATATTTAAAGTAATTTATTTTTGCTTAAAATAAATATAAATTTAATTACCTAATTATTAAAATAATTAACATTAATATATTTTAATTATTATTCAAAATTTATTATTATTATTTTTTTTATCAAATTCTCTTTTAATTTTCGAAATTATTTTATTAGGTATTTTTTAAAAATTATTTTAACATTTTTATATTTTTTTTTAGTTTTTTTTTTCATTTTCAAATGAATTCAAATTAAAAAAAAATTATTTTAAAATTTTTTTAGCTTTTTTTTCTTTGACATGATTTCAACAGCTAAATCTTGTATTATTATAATTATCTGCTGCTCTCACACTTCTTGGTCACATTTGAGTTTCTGTAAAATTTAATTCACAATTTGAGTGGGCTTTGGATCTGGTTTATAAATGTGTTAATGCGTTTGCGAAAATGTTGCTATATTTATGAATGCAACCAAATGAATTTGAGCCGGGGCTGTTTGAATTGGGTTTGCCGATGCGCTGATTAAACAATCCTTTGATATTGGAGCTGCAATCCTTTTCTGATTGCAATTCGCATTTGCATTTGGCAATTAGTTTGGCAGGTGCAAAGCGCACGAACTTAATTCAATTCAATTTGCCGCACATTTCACATACCGATTTAATTGCTAATCGATATCGAAACCACAGAATCTCGAAGCTGCTGTTATCGCCCAGCTGCCACAATGATTGCATTGCATTGCCAGCTGCCGCATGCCGGCTGCTCTTAATTAAATGTTGCGCGAGCTCTAATATCAGTCAGCCCATACATAAATAATCAAAGCTAAACTTCTCGATTCGCCCTCGACACGTCACGCTGACAAAGCATCCATTGAAATATCTTAGAAAGGAAAACTCAAACTCGACTCGAAATTCTAGAATTTCTATTGCTAAGTTTATTAAGTATTCTCTCTTGAATTACAATGATAAAAGCACACACTAATATATATAAATATATATAGAGAGATATATATAGATATGTATAGACAAGGTCTTCTGGAAAAGTAATGCAAATATTGAGTTTTCGCTTTGTTACATTTTCACTGCTGTTTGCCTCGACATCTTTTGACTGTTGTATGATTTTTGGCTACTCGGCAATATAAAGCAAAAATGGATGGGCTCAATCCATATAAAAAGTAAATAAAATAAAAAACAAATTAAAAGAGAAAAATTGTGCAAATTTATGTTAGTTTGTTTAACAAATAATTTCTTTTCTAGTTTATGATATATGAGAAAGAATTGCCAGATAAACTCTCAGTAAATTGTCTTGGCGAGTGAAAAGAGAAGAACTGCAAGCTCTGGCTTGGTTGTTTCAATGAGACTTTCTTCATTAACACAAATTTATTATTCTGCTTGCTTTTTAGTATATACATAACGGTATATCTATAGAGCTGCTTGATCAACAAATAGCTGAATACTCTCAAAAGCAAGCTGTAAATCTATTCCTTGTACATTTTTCAAGTCTAAGCTTCGCATCGAATGACAACTTCGATTATCATAAACAATCTCATTATTTTATATGTCTAGCACTTCCATTACCTTGCAAGCCATTCAATCTGTCCATTCGATTTTCAATTAAAATAAAGCAGAAGCAAGCAGAGCAGAAGATATTAATTGATATTTAGCAAATACAACAAAAAAAAGTCTCTTCGCTCGCCGCTAATGTTGCATATTTATTGTATTCTCTGTGTGCAGTCACAGTCAGAGTCACAGTCAGAGTCACAGATACACTCACATTCACACTCATTCACTCATAGTCATCGTCTGCTGTCCGTCGCTCGTCTGTGTTGCAGTCACGCCATCAATCGCTGCTTTAGCGGCCTCTGCCGCTGCCTCTGCGCTTATCGTCTAGCACTCAGTGTGGGGGCCTCACGATTTGGTGCACCCAATCGACCCATAAACCCAGTTATTTACTTAGAAGCGCCTTTTAACATTTTTATGCTGTGTGTTTGTGTGTGTGTGTGTTTTTTTTTCTCTGCCTGTTCTCTGTGCATTCGTCGTCTGTGTTGGCTCTTTTTAGCCGTACGGCAAGTCAAGCAGCCGCCGCGGCGCAGTTGGCGGCTTTTTGCATTAAATCAGCGCCTGCAACAATAATCAACAACATGCAGCGGCAGAGAGAACTTCGACCGCAATGAGCGTTGAAGGCGTGGCGGAGCAGAAGGTGCAGCAGGAGCAGGAGCAGCAGGAGCAGGAGGAGGCACAGTCCAAGCAAACGACGCGTCGTCCTGTTTCGGTCCGCTTCGCTTCGCTTTGCCTCACCTCGCACCGCTCCGCCCTGACCTGGCAATGCAGTGAAACCAATTTCAATTGCAATTCGAACTCCAATACGGGAATTCGTTTCCATTTGTTGCAATTGCCGCCCAGTCTAACCGCAATAAAGGCGGGCTGTGTGGAATGTGTGGGTTGTGTGGTGCTCAACGTGCATAGTTCTTGTTGTTGTAGGCAAGAATTGATTCGCGGCACAGGTACATGCAAATAAGGTCAAAGTGCTGCTGCTGCTGCTGCTGCTGCCAATCGGGGCCCCTTGCAATAGGCTTACGCTGCAAAAATCCAAACCCACAGCCCCCCGAGCAGGCTGAGCAGGCCCAATTGGATGACTATGACTAAAAGGAGGTCTCTATGTGAGCGGTGGCCCTTGCAGCCATGCTTGTTTGTCACATGCCCATTATGAGGCTGACATGCAGCGACTATTTCATCAGATCCAATAAAAACCAAATTCAGAAACCTTAAAAGAAAATATGTGAAAAGAAAAGCTGGAAATATATAAATAAGTTCTGTATATAAAAAAATAAATATATAAAATAAAATATAATATAAAATAAAAAGTTACAAAAAAATAACACTATTTATTTTTTAATATATTTTTTTAATTTTTCATTATTTATTATTAGATAACAAATAAAGCAGATTCAAAGCAAGAAAGAAAATCTTGAAATAAATAATTTAATTACATATAAATAACAAAAAAAAAAATATATATATAAATAAAATAAATAAAAATATTTATTTTTTTAAATTTATTATTATTTATTATTAAATTGAAATAAATAACTAAAAACAAATATAAATTACATTTAAATAAAATAAAATAAAATAAATACAAATATAAATTTTTTAAAATTTATTTTTATTTATTATTAAATTAAAATAAATAACTAAAAGCATATCTTGCCAGTTATAGATGCTGCTAATGCACGTAGCCTGCGCTAACTATATTTGATCTCTAGTTCAATTTAATCTCAGCTCAATCTGTGCATATATCTGCTTATGTATCATTTATTTTAATTGCATATATCCACATTTGTTTGAGCCGCTTCAAGATATCCTAACAAGGTTAATTGCTTGCATAAGTTTTTCATGTTGCCAAATTGCTCTGGGCCCACTCTATCCGCCAAGTTGCTAAATTAATTAGACTTTCAATAGATGCGAATGCGCGATCTAAGTCAGAATATTTAAGACAAAATCAACACACACACATGGATACATATGTATATGTAGTATATGTGTGAGCTCAAAGCTCGCGCAACTAACACAAGTCAGGGAAGGAGGAGGGCGTTGGAGTGCGCTACGTGGCCAATCAATAAGCTCGTTCAATTGCTGCTAGCAAACGCAATACAACAATATGCCACTCCACTACCCTTCACCCGCTTAGCGATGACAGGAAAGCTCTGGTGGCAACCCTCGCGCGCGCCGGCACTTGGCAAACATCGTCCCAGAGCCAGAGCTTGCAGCGCTTCGCTTGCTGATATTTTGCATGGCGCACGCTTTGTTTGGCTCCCGCTGCTCCCCGAAACTGTTGTTGTTGTTGCTTTTATTATGTAGCGCCCCATTCGCAAGCACTGTAAATGGAGCAACTGGCGCGGATTGGCAGGAGGCAGCAGCAGCAGCAGTAGCAGCAGCAGTGGCAACAACGTCAACGGCTAATTGATTTTATGAAAATGAAATGGCTAAAATGCGCTCTATTTAGCAACGACAATGAAGGTGAGAAGCGCAAAGAAGGGCACAGAGTGTACAGCAGAGCAGAGAGAGAGAGAAAGAGAGAGATAGAGGAAGTGCGAGTGAGGCAACGCAATGTGCTGCAAAGTGGAAAATAGAGAGAGTTACGTGAAAAGTCAGCGGGCGAATATGAATGAAAAACAGTTGGCAGCTTGTTAACGTGGCAACTGCAGTGGCATTTGGGCCCGCTGCTGGCATGGCGGCATTCAAGCAAAGAATTGCGAATTGAGGCAAGCCCATGGCAAAAGGAAAGCCGAAGCCAATGCTGATGCTGTTGCTGATGCTGAATTCGCTTCGTTTCAATCAATTAAGCGCCAATAATTAATTCAATTGATTTCAATTCATTCTCCAGCACAACCACAAGCCATCAGCCATCAGGCAGCAAACCGCCAGCCCCTCAAACACGCCTCACACCCACGCCCACACCACCGCCCATGCCCACGCCACGCCCACGACCACGCAGCCATTCAGCCACTCAGCGGACGGAGCCTGCGACATTAAAATTTTGCGGCTCTTTGTCGTCGATGTCTAGCGCCAATTCGATTTCAAACGCCATTAATTCAGTTTTAAATTTATGGCCTACAAATTGCCGGCGCTGCTCATTTAATGCCACACCCCCCTCCACACACACCCACACACACACACACATAATGCTTTTCCAGCCCCTCGTCGTAACCAAAACGTTTGCCGATTAATTTGTAACAATTTTTCATGGCCTATGGAACTTCTATTTATTACTTATAAAATGCATACACAAAGTGTGTGTGTGCGGTTATATATTTATTAAGCCGATAACAGCTGCTGCTTAAAACCGTAAAAAAGAAAATTATATATATTTATATGCATGTAATTAAAGGGAATACCCTAATTAAGCGAGAACAAGCCAGAAGATGTTGATGAATTTTCTGTATTCACAAAATTTGTATCTTATTTTATTAGAAGATGTTTGCCTAGGCTAAGAAATTCACAAATTTATATTTTTTATTTATACTACGGCTTGAAAATGTTCTCTTTATGCACAAATTTTTATTTATTTTTTATTTATTAATATATAATCCATTAGATCAGTTGACAATTGAAGCTTGATAAGATCTGCTGAAAATATTTTAGAAAGTTTATATTGAATTATTGAATTATTATTTATATTGAATTTTCTATTTGTAACTAAAAGATTTGTAGATAATTATTTATCTATTTTCTAATACTGAATTTTTATTTAATATTTATAGAATAAATTGTGAAGCCAGTTAACAATTATAAGCCAGACTCTAAATCACTTGAATTAATTGTGTTTGAAGACTTCAGCTTCAACTCAATGTAAACTCAAGATTACATTACCAGCAATAATTTGTATTAATTATAAAAAATAATAAATAATATTATTATTGTTTAACAGCTTCACTCTCAACTTAATAGTTATTAGCTAAACTCCATGTGAGCTGTAAATCTGCATTTATCATTCTTTCAAAGAATATAAATCGAATCAATTGAATGAGAAGCTCCCTCTCTCTCTCTCTCTCTCTCTCACTCTCTCTCTCACTTGCTCTCTTTTGAGAAGTATTTGCTGAAGCTAACGAACAGCATTTGTGAAGGGCCTAGGTAACGTTTGTGATTGTACTTAAGTTTACCTTAGCCAGCTGCAGGCGGCTAAGACTGAGCAAGAAGACGCTTCTTCTTGGATATGACGACGACGGCGCTAAGGGGCGCCACTTTTAAACAATTTCACACTGTATACTCATAAATTACGACATTTAAGTAGGTCAAATGGAGGAATTTGTGCGGAAAGCGCTTCACAGCGGCCCAAAAAGGGTGTGCAAGACGACGGCGACGGGATTGACATGGGCATGCTGATGAGAATGAGGATATGGATGTGGATGTGGATGTGGATGTGGATGTGGATGAGGATGAGGATGTGAATGTGGATGGGACATGGTGTGAGAAGGCGGCCTGTTGTCGATGCGGCTGTTTTCCATGTTACTGGGTCACTGCAGGCACACAAATTGCGGTGCGACGCCGCATGATGACTGCCAGGCCGGAGGGGGCAAGGCCCGGAGGGGGTACAGGCAACTTGGCCTGGACTCGGTCTACATAGCGGAAATATGTACAGTCTCAATATAAATGAGCAATGTGTGAGCTCTGGCTCCACTCGAGTCGACTCGACTCGTTGTAAACTCAAATAAGCCGCAATAAAATAAACTAAACGAAACGAAGCGAAGCGAACCGAACCGAGGAGACGTCGTAAATTGTTGTTGTTGTTGTTGTTGTTCCGCTGCCATTGCAGCCGTAGACAATTACGGACAAACAAGTATCCCCCATCTACTTGTGCAGTTCGAAAGTGGGTGGTTGGGTGGTTGGGTGGGTTGCCTGGCTGATAGGTGCAAGCCAATGAAGACATTGCTTTACCCTCAAATTCAACGACCTTGTCAGCAGTTTTTTTTTTTTTTTTGGTTTTTTTTTGTTTTTGCCAGCATTGCCTCGTTGACAGTTTTCCAGTACAAGTTTCCGCAATTGCTGCAGTCAAGCAACAACAACAACAACTCCAGTTTTTGCTATAAGCTAATCAATAATTCAGCTGTCCACATGCAGCTATGTCAGTCACATGTGGCACGATTGCATCGACAATGCCAGTTTATTTATTCAGTTTTATTTTTACTTTTAATTATTTGCTAAATATTTCAGCAGTGAAATCGAGCAATTGTGTGTCCCTCTCTTTTATGTCTAGCTCTCGCTCTCTCTACTGATCTACAGATCACTCGAGTCTGATTAAATGAATTGAAGCGTTAACTTTAAATATATTTACCAATTAAATTAGATACCAATATATGAATCTATTGAATTATTTATGAATATATGAATCTATCCAAAATATATTTAATACATATGAAGAGTCACAGATGCCACTTGCTCCACACTTCTCACAAATAATATAAACTTCAAGTTAAAGTTTATATTATAAACTTTCTTGTATAACATTCACAAGAGCTAGTGATCAAGCAGTGCAGGATATTCACACATGCAGCATTGCCCACTTTCACACTTCCCATTCACTCCTATTCAAATATTCTACTGATTCAAGCATTCGCTGCTTTACTTAATCATTTCATGTTTCTGCAGGTTGTTTCTCATATCTCACATTTTCACATTTCATGCTTTAGCAGGGTATCTCTACGTCGATCATTGTCCTAGTCACACGTCGCCATGTCGCCAACTAACTGGCACAGCTGAAACTTGATTAGCCCGCGCTGCCTGACTTTTTGGCCCGAATGGGGCTTCACTTGATTTGGCCTGCAACGAAACGTGTCAACTCCCTTGCTGCATGCCGCGACTGTCACGTGTCACGTGTGGTGGCATCTGGCGGCGCTAAACAGGCACGTCGAACATGAACTGTGTTCTCTCTACTCTTATTCTCTCTCTCTCTCTCTCTCTCTCTCTCACTTCTATTTTTTCCTTCTGATTATTTGCTTCCACTTGCAACTGTCGCCCTTGAACCAAAATCGAATGAGCACTTTACTCACTTGCTTAGCAGCAAAGCTGTCAATCAAGCTGGAGCCCTGTGTGTGTGTGTGTGTGTGCTGGACTAAAGCAAGCGATATTATCTTTCTGTAAATGCTAGGGTAAAAGAGTTTTCTATTTAATGAGGATTAAAGAGATTTTGCATGGATTTTGTAATAGCATTAGAGAGATTTCTTAATACGAGAAACATTTTGATTCTTTTTAAATAAATTGAAAGCCTATCATTAATGTTCATTGAGATTGACTACATATGTAGGTATAGAAGCTCTCTAGAGTATAAAAACTAAGTTGACTAGACTTCAAACTTGCCTAGACTGTAGCAAAAGTATTAAAATTATAAAATCTTGTTAAAATATCGAATTCGTGGAATATCTCTTAGCTGAAGCATCTATGCATTCATCAAGAAATCTTTTTCCAAGTAAAATAAGCAAAAACTTTTATTATTATTATTATTATTATCCCACTAAAGGTATTAGCCACTAAAGGTATTAGCAAACTTGTTAATGAAATATACAAATAAAAAAAAAAAGAGTAAAGTACAAATAAATAAATAAATAGTTAGATACGGGATATTCTCTGAAATTAATGCAGCCATTTATTTGGCTTGCCCTTAGCATTTAGTCAGAAACAAGCCAAAGGCCAGCCAGTGATTTAGCTATATTTAGCTTTAATTTTAATTATTATGAACAACTGGAAACATTTTAATTATATTTATTTTTAATTTTAATGTTTATTAACTTTCTATAAATACTATTTACGAATGAAGCAGATATGCTGAAATTTTCTATATAATTATTTAATTTAATTTAGTTAATTATTTTTTTTAGTGATTTGAGCCAACTTGTACAGCTCGACTTGTTTCTCTCTGTGTAGACAGCATAGGGAATTATTTCAATATTGAGATGAAAATCGAATTGAAGCCATTCGGCAAGTCTGATGGGAAAATCCGTTTGAGTCTTTTTAAGTCTTCTCTGACTGAGTCTGCTGACTGAAGTATGCTTGGGCATGAGAGAATAGTTTCTAGTGTAGCACTGTTGATTATTTATTTAATATGACAGCTCGGAGTTCCTTAAGTACCACTCAGCAATGCTGACAATTTGATGCGATTGCTTTGACTTAATTCCATATCTTGAATATGCCTTTGTATATATTCGATTATGTTTCACTAATTACAAATTTATTGCTAAACTTGAGCAAATAATTGCATAAGAAATAACATTTAAAAATATATATATATAAATATATTTGCCTAACTCCACATTGATTCTTTGTGCTAAGATCTGAGTTAACTGGAGTTCACTTTTAGTATACGAATATTATGTTATTTATATACTATTATACACTTTTAAAGACTATGCATATACTATTAAGCCATTCTTAAAGCTGCATAAATAAACTCTCGTTGCGGAGATGAACGTAACGAGCTCTCAGCAGCATAGCTCCATCACGTCAGGATCTATGGCTATATAGGTCGCTCAACAAACTCACATACTCCATAAATTTGTTATGCTTGTGTATATTGTCGTTCATTTATGTTTATATATACTATATATACGAACGTTTGTAGTCGCTGCAATGGCATTTCATTTCGGATTTGTATTCTACACTTTGCAGTGACATTTGCCTAGTTATTTGCACTCATATTTGCCATTCAAATGTTGTTTTGTGGGACAGGCAAAGCTACAAAAAAGGAATAAAAAAGAAAAAATAAACACACACAACAATGAGCATTCTGGCCATTTCAGTGTAATTTTTAAAAATTTTCACTACAAACACAGATACATTCGCAAACACAGACATAGACACACTCATATAGTCATACATTCATACACTCATAGACACTCGTTCATTCTTTCTATAGGCTTGCTCTCTCGCTCTGTCTCAGGCGCACTGCGTATAGCTCTCCCTCTCTGTCGGCCTGGCCACGAGTGCCTCATCATCTATGCCGCACAACCACAGCCAGGCACGTTTCCCCTTTTAACTGCTCACCCTTCGCCCACCCCTTTCGACGACTCCTGCTTTTGCTGCTGCTCCCACCTCCTCCTGCTGCTGCTGCTGCTGCTGCTGCTGCTGCTTCTTCTTCTGCTGCTGCTGCTGTTACCCAATTGCCTCTGCCCTGGCACATTACAAGCCATCGCTCACTACGTTCCTTCCGCTCTGCTTCGAGCTGGCATTCACTTTTACTATTGTTATTATTATCGCAGTTGTAGTCCTCATTGTTATTGTTGTTGTTGCTGCTCGTTGTTGTTGTTGTTGTTGTTGTTGTTTTTCGACGTTGAGCAAGGATCTAGGTCGCTTTTTGAATATATTGTTTGTATCTAAGATTAGTGCGCCAGATATCAGTTTTATATAGCCGTACACAATACAATATCATTTGCATATCACTGAGCCAGTCAACTAGTGAGTCAGTGAGTCAGTGAGCCAGTGAGTCAGTGAGTCACTGACTGAGTGCAAGAGTCACTGATACTTAACCATAAAGAGCGAAAGGGAAAGTTCTTGACACAGTCGAGCCACATTAAAGGTAATCAATGTTGCCAACTGTCTCGAGCTGCGAGTACAAAGCAAACGAATGTCTACATATATACATATTTGCTTCTTATTTGGGTCTCACTGTTGAGCAAGTCTTGAGTATTGACTTGACATATGCCAACATCAACAACTTTTCATTACACTTAACATTTAAACAGTTTCTGTTTACAGATTTTGTAGATATATCGAGGAAGTTATCTGCAGAGCTCTTTATGTTCTCTCTTAATAATGAATATTTTCTGTATCATTCCAAATCTATAATCATATATTTTTTATTTAGTTATCTCTTTTTTTATTTAAAATTTTACTTTATTTTATAATTTAGATTTTATTTTATATAATTTTTAACATTTTATTTGACTTATTTACTTATTTATTTTATGTATTTTTTTACTTATTTTATTTTATTTATTATTGTTTATATTTTTATTTTATTTTATTTATTTTGCGCTCTTTGTTATGCCAGAAAATAATAAAAAAAAAATATATATATATATTTTTTTTTAAAGAAAAGCTTACAGAAAAAGCAATTGCTTGACATAATATTACAATTAAAATCAATTATGAACATGTGCTTGGGATTGATCAAAGTTGTGCCCAGTATTGAACTTCTCTAAGAAATATAATAACTAGAGGAAATATATTTGTTTTATTTGATAGGAAACATAAAAAATTGAGGCTTACTCGATTTATTACATCAAAAAGTTGGAATTTTTATAATTGTTTATATTATTTATATTCTCTGTAAGTTTATAAATTTATTAAGCATCCAAATCTCTCTATTTATCTTCAGCAGAGGAAGTTAGTCTGGCAAATGTTAGTGCACTATAAGCTGAATATTAATCATTAAGTATTTAACATTTTCTAAGTAATGAACATTTTTCAAAAGTCTTTTGCAATTATTCGCATGCATACCGTACGTCACACATACATATACATATGTATATAGAAATATTTATAGAAATATTTGATAATGAAATTTTCTGGTCTGCTTGTTCAGCTATGTAATTTCGCTTTATATTTAGCTGAAATAGAATTAATGCGCCTGGCTGCTGAACATTTAATGAGCTAATTCATATTAGCTATTGTCAGTGCGTTAACAGTTAGTAGAGCCTGTTACACAATAAGCGCAAACATATGTAAGAGTGAGTGAGTGAGAGAGAGAGGGAAAGAGAGAGAGGATGTGGTTGTGGTTGTGGTTGTGGGTGTGTGCACCTATCCAAACACTACATACAATAAATAAGCATTCCGGCTGACTGTGTGTATGCCGCTTCAATTGTAAGCAACGCACTGCCCAAGGCAACAAATAGCAACAATAGCAACAATAGAAGCAGCAACAACAACAACAATAGCAGCAGCAACAACAACAGCAGTCATAAAATCAAATTACAAACTAATATTACTCACAGTGCGTTTACTTTTCCGTCTCGTTAGTTTTCACTGTCAATTGGCAAGCGCAAACTCAAACGCAAATGCGAATTGCGAGAATGGCACAGACATCAAATTCTATGCTAAAGAGTGAGCGAGACTGGAGCGTGAGAGGGAGGAAAGACTGCGAGAGCGAGCTGCAGGCATGGCAAAAGTTGAAGCAAATTACAAGACAAAGACAAGAATAAGCAACAAACAACAGCAAAGAGATTTGTCTGAGCGTGTGTGTGTGTGTCTGTGTGTGTGTGTGTGTGTGTGTGTGTGTGTGAGCTGCTAGTGTAACACAATGAATAATTGTGACGCCGTCATCGATTTGAGTCAAATGACTTGAGCACGAACTCAGTTGGCAATTGAATTGATACCAAATAAAGAAGAAGAAGAACCGAAAAAGGATCTACAACAGTGACTAAGCGGCTCACACACACACGCACACACACATATTGATGGAGTGTGTGTGTAGAAAAGAGTGAGCATATACATATGAGACTCCTATGCAGATAGAGTAGTTTGAGGCTATATGAATAATATACCCAAAAAGGGAGCGAGAGAGCAAGAGGGAGCGAGAGAGCAAGAGAGAGAGAGAGAGAGGGGGCGACTTTAATGAACATTGCAGCAAATATTTCTTAAATATTTGTCCAATGATTATTGAATAATTAAGCTAAATGAAAATCGCAATAAATCCACGATTTATAGACTATCAGCTTACGAAGAGCTGCCTTTAGGCAATTCAAATGTTTTAAATTCTCTTTATCTTTATCTCTGCATAAAATTAATTCAAATTATCTGTTAAAATATATCACCATATTTGGGAGGCTTAAGATTCTTGGATTTGACAAAAATAATATTTCAAATTTATTTTATTTATATATACTATATTATTATATTTATTTATATATAATATATTATTTCTATTTATAATTATTAAATTGTATTTTTTTAAATTAATTTTTAAATTTTTTGTTTATTTAAATGAATTATCAAATAGTAAATGTTAAAAAGAAATGTTAAAAGCAATTAAATAAATATATAAAATTAAAAAATAACTACTATTTTTACCACTATTTTTTTTTTTTTTTTTATTTGATTCATATTTTATTTTTATTATTATTTGTAATGGGCTACATCTCAGCTTAGTATTCTATATGCATAAATAATCCATGTATGAAAAGGTTTTACGAGTCAACTTCATGTCTCTATTCACATTGGGATTGGAGATGTGATGACCAACAGTAATTAATTAAATAATTAAAAAATATATAAAATATCGATATTTAAATTTATTATTTTATTTATTTATTAAACAGCAAATGGATTGTGATTCACTCGATAAAAAAAAATCTGAGGAAAATATATTTCAATTTGATATGATTTTTTTTTTTTTTCAGCTGTTTATTTTCTTGTTTTAAGTGGGCCGAAGGTTTTCCTGGGCACGTTATAGGTTCTGTGCATGATCATAAAAACTATATTTAAATATGCTTAATTTACTAAATGTCTAGAGAATAGAGATTTCATTCTCCCATTCCCCCCCCTCTCTCTCTCTCTCTCTTTGCCTTAACATTTCTGCCATTGCTCTTTGACTAACTCTACTTCTCTTTCTTTTCTTCTCTTTCAGTGAGCGCATATGAAAGTCTGTCTCCCTCCAACCAATAGATGGCAATAAAATAACTGTGCGTGTGTTTCCTTTTCGTTTTTCCTTTCTTTTTTTTTTTGGGTAAGCATACTTTTTACATATAGCATATAGACATACATAAGTATATGGAAATATCTGGCAAATTCAACTTAAATATCGTCAGGGAATTTCCTATTTATATAATATATTTAATATTGCTGCTGTTGTGACTTCAATGCAAATATGAAGGCTTTTAACTTTGTTTGTTTTCCTACATAGACACATAGACTTCTTTCTGTATGTCTTTTCACTCGTGTACTTGGTCTACGGAATGAACTTATTTATGGTCCGCATCAAACGTCATGTATACGCCCGCGTGGCTTATCTATTGTTGTTGTTGTTGTCGGGCCATAATCGTTAGCGCCATAAAAAACGCATTGCTTATGCGACGTAATTGTACACCACCCACCACCAAACGCTGGCAGCTAGCTAGGCCACCCAACCACCGAAGCCACCAACCACTCTGCGTCGCCTGGTCATCATTCAGTCCAGGCTGTTCCATTAAGGGCATTGAATATAAAGCCAAAGCCAAACCCGCTGCCAAGCAGCGATTAGAATTGCTCCAACCACTACACACACACACACACACACACACACACACACACACACATGCGCGATACTGGCTAAGGAGCATTTGTTGTGCGTTAATCCGTCACACATTTCATGCTGCTGACTTGGCGACAGTCCCAACAATTTCGACACACTCAAACAACAACAACAACAACTACAGCAGCAGCAATATCGACAACAACAACAACAATGTTGGCAACTGACCCAGCTTTCTCCACTGACTTCAAAACTTTTTTCGGTCGCTAACGCAAACTTGGCTCATATAACATGCTTGTGCTCGCACATCAGCTTATGTAAATAGCTTATCAAAACAAGGATAAAAATACTAAAAACGAAAATTATCTCTTCGTCTTCTCTCTCTCTCTCTCTCTGTCTCACTCTGACTCTCTGGCTGGCACGCCCTGTAGGTGCATGAGGCGAAACTTGGCAAACAAGTTTGGAAATTTGCAAAATTTTGAAGCGCTTTAGTCTGTGATGCAACATCATTTTTGTTTTCCCTCCCAAATATTTTCACTCAGCAAACTTTTCTGGCCACACACACACACACACATGCGAGCAAACTCGGTGAAAAATTTAAATTAAAATTGTGAAAAGTTTCGGCTCGTGTATTTTTGCGCAAACACTGCGCATAATTTTGCGCAAATCTTTGACAAATATTTCCACATGCTAATTTCACGTGAGCCGCCCCAACGTCCCCCCTCCCCCCCCCCCCCATGATTGCCCCAAATACCGCTAGGTATATGCAGGTGCTCATCTATAGGCCATTTGTCGTACTCTTCTGCCAAATGAACTAAAGATTTATTGTTGCATAATCAAATTCCGTTGGCCTCAAAAGCTGTCCAAATGCCTTAAGTTCGGCATTGTCTTTGGGGTCGCGGTGGGCGTGGCTATTAGAGGCTGTCCAAAAACTATTCACGAATTCCAGCGAACGCATAGATGTAAGCTGAAACAAACGTGTTGCAAACTGGGCCAAAAGCATTTCTAAAGCTAAAATCCTGGCTTGGCTTGCCCTCACTGCCTGACTGCCTCGGCACGTAGTTAAAAACTTTTTGCTTACCATTTTTCTTGCACTGGCAAGCCATTATTTTTACACTTAACCCCAGCCGTTGGTCGTCGACTCCGCCTGCTGCCGTCTTGAAAGTGCATCATCAGGCCAAAAACTCTTTCAATTCTGTGCCACGTCCCTCAAGCCGAGTGTGTGGCGTGACTACGGAG
Organism: Drosophila koepferae; assembly: GCA_030914345.1. NCBI lineage: Eukaryota > Metazoa > Arthropoda > Insecta > Diptera > Drosophilidae > Drosophila > Drosophila koepferae. The sequence continues at coordinate 4,540,302 of JAUESR010000196.1, read as the reverse complement.
TGGGGGGTGGAAATTAAAATGCGGCAAGCAGAGTTTTCTATGAATTTCGGGCATGTCTTGCATCGCAAAGAAAGACGCTCGCAGCTCGCCAAGATGTGGGGCGGGGCAAACTCTTTCACAGACTGTGCGTCAACTGTTTGGCATAATCTGCATATGAACATCCTATTCCCAGGCAGTGTCTGCAGCTAGTGCAGATGTTTGCGCAAATTGAAAAGAATAACGCGAAATTAACATTATGGACATCTGGATGACTTTCGCCACAAACATGAGAATGCGCCCGGGCCTGGGCACATCAAACGGAGCCTCAACTGCACAAGGGCCTCGGCTCGCCTCGCCTCGTATCTGTGGGGAGCGAAAAGTTGAAGCACTTACAGAACTCACCTACATACAATGCAAATAGCTTTTGCTTCCACTTTTCGTATTTATTTAAGCTACGCCGAAAGTTTTCAGTTTACTTGAAGCAAGAATTAAACACTTGAGATTAATTACGACTCTCGAGCAATATGAGTTGCCTAATTGAAAGTGTTTGACTAGCAGTTAAACTGAGCCCCAGCTAGATAAATATGTCAGAAAAAGTCATTAGCTCAACTCCAGCTGCACTTGCGCCTGCCTCAGCTGCCAAGGGCGTAGCTCAAGTCATTGACTTGACTTTGACTCCAAATGAGCGACTTGTGTAGAATGTTTTGCAGCACTTTGTTGTCTATGAACAAATTGAAAGCATTAATTGAGCAATTTCAAGAAGATTTCATACATCATATTTAATTTATTTAATTTATATATCACATTATACTACTCAAGCTACACAAGGGAAGATCTTTGGGGTATTTGACAGCTCTTTTGGCTAGAAGAAAAAACAAACGAAACTAGACTCAGTCAATCTAAGAGGCAGCTAAATATTTTAAAACCTTTTCAATCATTCTTAGCATTTAAAATTTTAAGTTATAATTTATACATGTATATTATATTATATTTATTCATAAAAATCTGTGTTCATAATTGAGCATTAAATGTTGAGCAACAAAATTAAACTATTCTTTTTTAATATAAGTATTTATTTATTTAATTTTCAATTGATTAAATTCTTTCTTTTTATTAATTTTTTTTAATATAACTATTTATTTATTTAGTTTTCAATTAATTAAATTCTTTCTTTTATTTATTTATTTTATTTATTTTTATTATATTTATTAAATAAATATATTTATTTAGCTATATAATATATTCGCTTATAGAATTGAAAATTATTTATTTATTTTTGTATTTATTTATTTACAAATAAATTTTTTATATTCTTAATATTTTCATTTTTTATTTTATTTATTTAGTGCTTTAGTTAATTTATTTATTTATTGAAAAACATTTATGAATATATTAATTTCTTTAATTTTAAAAATTTTTTTTATTTATTAATATGTGTATTTATTTTATTTATAAATTTATTTGATTCATTTATTTATTGAATTGAAAAATTTTAATAATGAATGTATATATTTCTTTATATTTTAAATATTATCATTTTATAATATATTTATTTAGTTTCTCAGTTAATTAATTTATTTATTGAAAAATATCAAATTTTTTAAAATAATTGCCAATAAATAAATTTCTTTATTTATTTATATTTTTATATATTAATATATTTATTTAGTTTTTAAGTTATTTAATTTATTTATGGAAAATTTATTTTTATAATTAATTACCAATGAATTGATTTCTTTATTTTTCTTTTTAATATTTTCATGTATTAATATATTTATTAAGTTGTTAAGCTAATTAATTTTTATACTGAAAAAACATTAAATTTTATAGTTTTATTTATTTTCAATATTTATTGTAATTAATGTATCACTTTGTTAACTAAGTAATTAATTTTTAAATCTTTTTATTTATTACTAAATATATTTAAATACATTTTTGTGACATTTTTTATGATTTTGTTTCTCAGTTTGGCTCTATTTATTTATTTTATTTTTTTAATGTTATTTATTTTCTGTTTTTATTTTCATTTATTTAAATACTTTATTTATTTATTTGTATAATAATTTTTTAGTATTGCCTTATTTATTTGTTTATTTTTTACATATAATAAAATTGTCTCAAGTCTCCTCAAGTCATCAAAGACTTTATCTAGTTTTTACTCTTGGCTAAAAAGTGCACTTAAACTTCACCGATTATTAAATAAATTTGGCATGATTTTATTATATTTATTAGTTCTTTATTTGAAAATCATTATGAATCTTTCCTATTCACTTATTTACTAGTCAAACATGAAGTGCATGCGGCAAGCAAGGCTTTTGCTCTCGCTTCGGCCACTCCGGCAGACCTTATTAAAGTTGCAAGCGCAATCCGTTTAGCATTTGCTGAGGCAGCCATCAAATGCGGCACACATAATCCATATTTACATAAAAAGCAGGATTTCGTGGCTGTAGCCGGGCCAAGATTAGACGGGCGCCCGCCTTTATTAGATCAATTCGAATAATGCTGGATATATTTTCATTAAATGCGCTGCAAATAAATTTCGACAGCGCACATAAAAGCCATTGGCCTGGACAATTCCTACAGTCCAGCTGCCCACACACACACACACACACACACACACACACACACACATAGTGGCAGATATATGTATGTATGTATATACATATATGTTTGTGTATGGGATATTTATGTGCCTCACATATCTAATCAATATATGTGTATATACAACGTATGTAGTCGCATGTATTTTGTGTATGTGCAGCCACAGCCGAAATTAAATGAATTATTTAATGAAAGAACATGTGAGATTACGAAATTATGTGAGTTACGCGCAAGAATGTTTTATGAATGTTTATGGTCGCGTAAAATCTATTACGTCACGCCAGCTGGAATACGTTTGCGCGGAAATGGACGGCAGCACGGATGCGGACATCGACACGGCCACGGACATGGACACGGACACGAATACGGATACGGAGCACAGTTACAGTTAGCAGTCCACAGTTCACAGTCGCTGGAGTCGTAAGGCAATGCCAGCGCTTGCCCAAGACTGCAATTCGTAAATGCTTTAAAACCACAGCCAAAAAAAAAAAACGCTGTGAACAGACGTCATATGACGTCTGCTGTTTTGGCTGACTGTTAGAGTATCGAGAATTCGTTGCTTGCCTCTCATTCTGTGAGCGTATGAAGTGAACACTCTCATCACATAAAACTGACTTTCATGCGCCGCCTGCCATGCATATAAATGATAAAAATACATGCTAATGTCGATGCTTCGACTGAGTGCGTGTGTGCATGTGTGTGTGTTTGTTTTACGAACTCGCAACAAACTAAAGCAAAGCTAATGACATGCTTAAGTTTCAATTATTGGTAATAGAATCGAGCCCCAGCCCAATGAAGCAGACGCTGCTCAAGGCAGCAAAATTTATAGCATACTTTTCAGGGCAATTTTTTTATTGTAGCGCTTGCTGAAGACCTAAGGCTGGGCAGCCCATATAAAATGCTAATACATTTTATAATTACATAATTATTGTAATGAAGCTTCCTTTTTATTAGATAGAGACATTATTGTTAATTTGGTTTATACTAAGGGCCAAGTGCTTATATCATTTTGAATCGACTGGTTCAGTTATTTATGTTCATCGAGTATCTCTCGATATATCATACGATTCGCTTTGGGATTGATAATATTTTACTTAGAGATTAGCTAAAAAGAGTGGCCTATTTATATACGAGTTAGATGGAATAGCAATATAATTAACTTTCGATACTCAAGCAGAATCTCATCACGCGAAAAGAAAGAGAATCTATTGGAAATGAAAGCGAAGACGAGAGCTAAATATGTAGATCGGATAATTATAATAAAATTAAATGTAGATTTTTTATAATCAGGATTTGTATGTCCTGAACCCATTAAAAAAGAGAGCTTAATATTGAATAGTTTCGTTTAAGTGTGTGCTGCAGGCAGCAGGAGGCATAGCACATTCCCTAAGACTTATATGTATATATAGGCTATCTATTACTTATATTAATATTGTCTTCTATAACTAAACGTAGATCAATCAGCATTCCACATATCTCTCATTACGACCCCTTCTGCAACTAGACCTTTCTATTTTGTTGAGATTAGGCTACTTTAGAAACCTGACCTCATACATTTACTCGACTTAAATAAATGTAGACGAACGACCAACTGTTATGACAGCAGCAGAAGCAGACGATGTGAGGCTCTCTAAAGTTTTTGCCGGCCAAGTGGCATAGTTATCAAGTTGATGTTAAGTTTGTTTGAACTGAATCTAGGCTATTGAATACTTGAATTCTTTGAATAGTACCTGAACAGAGTAGCCAGATGGCGATAGTTAGGGGCAACGGCAACTGAAACAATGTCAGTGTCCTGTCCTGTTGCTCTCGACGGGCACTTGAAATGTACAAATTTGATATTTCCTGGCCACTCGGCTGTCTTTGGGCACTCAGACAAAGGTTAACCATGTCAGGGCTAATTAAAAAGTCAGCGCCAGAGGCAGGCAAGTGCTGCAAGCCGATGGCTCTGATCTAACGGGCAAGAGCAAGAGCCGACGGGGCAGGAGGCGAAGAATGAGAAGGAGGAAAAGGAGGCGGACGAGGCCGAAGGAGACTAAGCCTCCTCCTATGTCCACTTAGCTGTGCGCATATTTCCAGTAGTCAGCAATTTAATTTTGTTTTTCTTTCTCTGCGGCTGTCCTTAAGGTGCTACAGATAGGGTCTGAAGAGCAACATCCTCCAGCTGCCGCTGGATGGCGTAAATCAAAGCAAATCAATCAATGCAGAAAATAGAAAGCAAACAAAAAGTATCAAAAGGGGTAGCAAGCAAAGCAAACCAAAGAGAAATGTTCAAGGTGAATAGTGTATATCTATTTTGTTGGCGGGGGGTTGGCTCTGCGGGCCTTCGTACGTTTTTTTTTTTTTTTTTTTTTTGCTGTGGCATCAGCAGAAAATCTTTTGATGCCGCTGCATAAATGCAAATCAAGTATCCAAGTAGATGCTGCGTATGTATTATGTTTAATGCGGGCGCGTGTTTATCTATAGCCTGGCCTTTAGCCTTTAGATTGCTAATCGGGCGAGATTCTAGGCAGTCCTTTTGGGTGTCTGTCTCAGGCATTGTTATCAGTCAGGTTGTTTATTTAGCCCCTGGTTCACACACAGCTGCCACTTTGACTAATTAAAGAGCCAGCTGAAATGATCAATTTGCATTTCACTGGCGCCAATTATCAGCCCGCAGCAGCACGAGCAGCAGCACGAGCAGCAGCAGGAGCAGCAGCGACAGCCACAACAATGGCCGCCACGTCACGTCCGCACCATATGTCCTAAACAAACTGGGCCTCTCTCTCTCTCTTTCTCTCTCTCACTCTGTCTCTGCTGAAAAGCACAGCGCTCGGGTCCAAAGTGAAAGGGTCGCCAGAATGCGAACCCAAACAAATCGTAAACTGCCCCGCCTCCCAGTCGAAGGGGTTATTTGCTTGGTCAGGTGAGCGGCCATTCGTCATCTCCCTTCCTCTCTCCCTTGCTCTAGCTCTAAAAGACTTGAAGAAATTGAATTTTCAATTTATAGCCACAAATTATGTGCGAGCCCTTTCGAGAGTAAGCGAAAAATTTTATCACTTGACAAAAAACATAAATTTCTCGTTACAAACCCAGGCCAAAGCCCGTGCGGTCGGGCAGCCCCAATCAGGCTGGGCCAATGCTCTATGTCTCCATAACTCTCTCTCTCTCTCTCTGCCTTCGTGTGTGTGTGTGTGTGTGTGTGTGTGTGTGGCATATGGAAAGCGCTGAGTTTTATAGCCAGCCGGGCACTTCTTCAAATTCAACTCCCGTCGGGCTAATAAAGCATAATTTAATGAAGCATGTAACAGTCACACGGGCAAGGACTTCCGCATTGTGTAAACAATAGTTTGTAATTCACACACACAGAGAGCGAGAGAGCGAGAGAGAGAGGGAGAGAGAAAGACAGTCATGGTCATGGGGCTAAAACGGGTTAATACTTCAAGCTGGTTTTAGTCGAGTCATGTGTGGCTAAAGGTAGATTGGATGGCCAGGAGCAGAAGGCTAATTGCCTCGTGTCCCGTGTGTGTGTGTGTGTGTGTGAGACAATAGAGACGGGAGCAGGAGCTAGCCAGCTTGGTTATTTAGTTCGATTGCCCAATGAATTCTAATGCGCGCACTAAACGTTTCATAGACGCGCATATGTCCACGCATTTGAAGAGCAGCTGGCCAAAGGCTTTCAGAAGCCTTTCTGCCACATCAACAAAAAAAAAAAAAAAAAAAGCGCTTAAAGAACAGGCCACAAAACACGCAGCGACACAATATGCTTTCTCCTTTTACCCCTACTCAAGCCAAGGGTCCTGCGGCTCGCCCTTTTTTTTTTTTTGCATTTGGCCAACTGGTCTTAAAATTTGTGAGAAATTTTTTATGGCCCAACATCGGCTAGAATTTGATGGGCCTACAGCCCTTTCGCCTGGCTGCGGCACGTCGAGCTGTGGCGCTGCGGCCTGTTCTCTCCTGGTTTTGTGGTCGGCCGAGGGCAGCATTCCAGACACGTCCTGATTTTGCATGACTTCTCACACTGCATTCATTTCATTTCGAGAAAGATTTCTTAATTTTAATTTCACTTTTTTTTGGAAATTTAATGCTTGAGACTTGCAATGAATTTATGTGAGCTTCAGCTGGGCATATAAATATATACAATAAATATTAAATTCCAATTGAGATTTAATATGGATAGCAAAGCTCAGCTATAATCAAGGTCAGTTGCAGTTTTAGTTGTTATCGATAGTTGTTATCGTTGTTACTCACGTCTACAAGAGACAGAGAATTGCATTTACGTTTTTCTTACACTATAATAAATATGTAATAAGATAAATTCTGCATCGCATCTAATACTTATATGTAGCAGAGCTACAGGTCTTTCATCTTCTTTGACTGGCTTTGGGAATACACAAAGCAACTTCAGCTTCAACTCGAAGCGAGCTACAGCAGGAGGAATCTGAAATGCTTGCTTCATAATCGTAACATGCATGTTATTCCTGTGCTCAGCTCTATATATAGTGTATGAAAGTTAGCTGTTAAATGATAGAAAATCCTCAGTTATGCCTCGCACACATTCAAGCATGGGCTCGGCGTAATCCCTTTAATAAAAAGAAAAGCGCTCGCTCGATTGATTGTTAGCTGCTTGCTGGGCTTTTGACAGTACGGCATTTCATGTGCCATTTACCATATAGCCATATAGCCATATAGCCATATTGCTGCGCCTGCGACAGGGACTGATGTCGTCCAGCGTGCGGCGTCTCTCAACTGGTGACTGTCGACCATTTGCGGCACTTGAGCCGGCTGCAGCGTTTTATGGCTAATCGATGCTGAAAGTCGAGACGAGGATGCTCTACCAGCAAGTCAGACATGTTGGCATTAAGGCCCAGCAAACATAGCTCTTGGCCAGCTGGGAAGGCAAAGGGAGACGCGAGACGAGAGACGCGAGGCTGAGGACCGAGAACAACAAAAATCTAACGACAGCTTAATCCTTTTAAAACTGAGAGCACATAAAAGCAGCGGCAAAGGCAGGCACACAGAGCATAGCAGAGAGCTGCAAAAAAAAAAAAAAGAAAAAGAAGAAAAAGAAAAGGAAAAAGAGACAGGAAAACAAGTTAGAGTGTGATTGGACGGGCATGCACGACTTGCAGATACTCTGTTCGAGAGAAACGAGAAACGGAAATGAATTAAGCAAAAATTACAAATCAATATAACATAAATACAATGAAATTGCATTTTAGAGATAGAGCTAGAGATAGATATAGATAGAGAGAGAGAGATAGAGATAGATAGAGATCAAGCTCATCGAGCATATGCAGCTAATCCAGTGCATATGCTGGGTAGAGGAAGTAAGAAAGCGGAATAAAAAATGAAAGCTGCTATGGAGACGGCTGTGACTAAGCCAAGAGAACAATAAGGTGATTTCGGAAGGAGGCAAGAAGAAGAGAACGGGTGATAGAGAAAGCAAGAGGGAAAGGGATGCACGCACTGAGGCAAGAGTTGAATCGCTAGCGTGACACAATAAAGACAGCCACAACCAACCGCACATCAACAACAGCAGCAACAGCAACAGCAACAACATCATTGCACTAAGGCAAAGAGTGTAATAACTATAAAAATAAACCGCTGCCGAAACACAGACACAGACAATGGCAAAAGCAGGCACGGGTAGGGGCGAGGCGGGGCGTGGTGGATGGGGCGCCAGTGAAGCGTTTGGCTAAAGCCATTTTGTTATTACAAATCTTCAAATACCTTTTAACAAATATCAAAGGCAGCTAAGTCGAAAAAAAGACACGCTGACAACCAAAGCTGTGGCCGGTAAGTGCCGCACATCTGTGCCGCCAAGCAAATCATGTGCAAGAGTCTAGCTAGAAAATTGTGTGAAAGAAAATGAGAGAGTAGCACAATCGATAGGTAAACTATGGCTAGCAAAAGAAAAGCTACAAGAAATTGAGAGTCACTGAGAGATGGCCAAAAGCAGCTACAGATTTATAGATTATATATTCTATATATTCTCTATCTGTTATTTAGGAGTTTGAAGTATTTGTTCTTCAGTCTCGAGTCGCTTGAGAGAACGCTTGGCTATTATTATTTGTGCGAGTCGTTTCTTGAGCGTCTGACTGCCTTAGTGCAGGCAAAATGAAAATGGAAAATCAGGGTATAATGATTTCGTTTACTGTATGTAACAGCCAGAAGTAGGCGTGTCCGACCATATAAAGTATGCGGCGAGCTGAGTCGATATAACCATCTCCGTCTATCCATCTGTCTGCATGTTTTAACGCGTCGATTTCAGAACATATATAAGCTAGAGACTTTATTCTTTTTGTTTTAATTTAATTCTTATTTAATATTCGTATTTTTATTAACTCAAATATTTTTGTTTTCGTTTTGAATTGAGCGATTTACGTTTCACGAACATCGTTTTGAGAGCGATACGATTGACGAACGCACATTGAGGCTCAGTAATTGATAAGGTAACTGAGAGAGAGAGAGAGAGTCTAGGCTGAAGATTTTTATATTCACTTATACACTCACGTATGCTCTTGATGTGCTTAGCAAAGACAGCCATCACTTACACTCCTACACACTGCGAGCCGATCGTTGAAGAACGAATGCAATCGATTGCTCTCTGAATATTTTGCCTCAGAGTCAATGAAAGACGCTCATTTGCATATATCGAAAATAAATAATTGCTTATATTATTTTAGATCATAAATTCCAGTAATTTTATCAAAATAACTTAAATGAAACTCCAACTGCGGACTTTCAATAACATTGTTTAGTAATCATAATTTTTTTTTAGTTTACAATAATTAATTCTGGGAAAAGTTGACATTAAAAATAATTATATACAAACAGCTCCACAACAATATTTTATATGATTTCACAAATTTAGCCCAATAGAAATTAATAATTATGTAAGAAACAAAATTAAATGCCACAACAATGATTATCCTCAGCTCGAGATAAAAGGTAATCATGTCAGACGCTTGAATAATTCCTGTCAATTCATTGTTTTTGCGAACAATAAACTAATCGCTTTATAATCTTAATTGTTTAATGTAAGCCTGAGCTTATCACATATAAACAGAGATTTATATAGATATATATACATATGTATATATACGAGTTTTAATCTTAATCTTTACATATTTAATTATTAAAGATGCTGGCCAACTGCTAAATAGATGTAGTCATGGCTTTTGGCCATTAAGCGCAGGCGACAAATTTCTAAATGTTGAGGGAGAGATAGAGTTAGAGAGAGAGAGAGAGAGAGAGAGGGCGAGAGGGAGAGAGCGCGTGAGAGAGTCTGCATGCTAAGCAAACGAATCGTTTTATGGCTTTAAGCTGTTTTGCCAATTTTCACCTAAATTGATTATTATACAGCTGCCAATATGAGGCGACAGGACAATATATCTATATACACATACATATATATCCTTATATATATATATGTGACTATGTGTGTGTGTGTGTGTGTGTGTGTGGGAAAAGTTTGTTAATTTCAACACGTACACAAATCCCATAGCAAAGCCTTTTAATGGCAGCCAAAAACTAACAAACCACATTAGCACAAGGAATGAGAGACAGATAGAGAGAGAGAGAGAGAGAGAGAGAGAGCGAGAGAAAGAGTGAGAGAGAGTGAGACAGGGAGCAAAGTAGCTGGGGAGTTGCTTGGTAACGTCTGGAGGAGCTGCGAGTCAAGCTTTAACTAAGGCTGCCCAGCCATGCCGTGAAGCTGTTGAGATTTGCAAGGCAGCAAATACAACAAGCGTCAAAACACATATATCCTTTGGAGAAGCAACACACACACACACACACACACACACACGCACAAGCACATAAACAAAGACAAATCTAATAATAAATCCAAGACACTTAACGCCTTAGCCGCCAAGCATGACCCACAAACTAGCTAAAGGATAAAAGCGTGGAGCTGAGCACACAACTGAAAGGGAGTACAAAATAGAAAGTGAGAGAGAGAGAGAGAGAGGAAGAGGTGGTTGGTTGCCAGTTTTCTGTTTCCTTAGGGAAATGCAAATCGCCGAAAAACCCCACGAACGTCTCGACTTGAACGTTGATGGAGCCAGTGAGATGAAATGACGCGGCAAACGGATTGGCAGGAGTCCCCACTAATATGCCACAGAAACCGAGCACCCATTTGGGAATATTGTCGATTGTGTTGGCTAAGCGAGCAGACAGCAAATGATCTAAGAAATATTTGATATAATTCTAGTCGCAAGAGAACATGCATCTATGGCCAGGCAGACTCCACATATAGTGTATTCGAGCGTCGACTTCAGCTCGACTGTATTTACTTAAGTCCTGCTGAAGTTGGTAATTTAATTGAGCTTGCGGTCAGACGCTGGGAATCATGGCAAAAATACTTGATTCTAATTTGATTTGCCTAGACAACAAGCAAAGTCCAAGTCGAGGCGCCGACTGCGGGCTCTCCATTCGTTCGTCCAACTGTCTGTCTGTCTGTCCTTCTGTCTGTCCATTGTGTTTGGGGTTTTCCTTTCGCTGGCTGCTCAACTGGATTAGGCCAGCAAACACTTTGGTCCAAACTTTGGTGTTGCCACGATGGGTTCGGCTGCTCTGCACGGTATCAATTTGGATCCTTTTTGCCATGGTCCACCACTGAAATGGATAAATGATTGAACCCCTATTCCAACACACACACACACACACACTCAGCTATAGTTTGGAGCGTGAGCTGAGTCCTCAACAATGATTACCCAAAACTAATTTGAATTTTATTGATTCAATCCGGCGTGGCTGTGTCTTAGCAGCCCATTTACCAGATATTCCAAGAGCATTTCTATTTCTTGGACTTGGACTCCTCCTGCTCCTGCTCCTGCTCCTCTTGCTAGTCAGCAGTCAGTCCTTGGCTTTTATCTGCATCTGTCCTTGATGATGTGTTGATGATTTGCCTGAGCCTAATCTGCCCTGGTCCAGCCCAGTCTGTGCGAAAAGGATTGACAATGCCAACGATTTTTCCCGGCATTCCCGGTCATGTCCTCGGCTTAGGCTCTAATACAACAAAGTGTATTTTAATATGTTAAACGCATATGGCCATTGAAATCGCATTATCCACGTTTCTTTGATTCGCTTCGGTCCCAAGTCCCCTACCCTCTCAAGCATTTTTAACATATTGACATACCCAATTATGGGACTTAGCTCCTCCACATGCCCAAGCCACATACCACGACAGGCTTATCCCCCAAATTGCCGACCAAAGCAGCTCACAGACCGAATATTTGCCTTTCCACATTGATAGTCGCAGAACGAGGCAATTGCAGCTGCCGATTAATGTGCTTGGAATAGATTGCTAATGCTGGCTCAGGTCGTATTTAAGATGCGGAAACTCAAGTCCAATACTCCCCACACCTGACCGGATGCATGGAAGGGTATCTATGTGCGCTTTGAGGCAACTTCAATTTGGTATCTGCCTCGCGTGTGTTCCCCATTTGAATGTTCTCCTACCTAGCAATGCTTTGGTAGTTGGCATAGGCAGGCATAGCATTGTTATTTTGCTCTGATAGTGGATGGTGAGAACGTGATGTATCGGGCAAAGGTTTCTTATTTTGAAATGAAACAGGATTTTAGTATTTGCATTCAATAGAATTTTATGACGACAGTCACAGAACTGTTAACTAGTCACATGAATGGGAAAACATTTTCCTCTTTTATTTCTGTTTTTTAAATATATATTTTTATAACTCTCTCTCTTTATTGGTCGTTAGCTTTATCTCCCTCTCTCTCTCTCTTGGTTTCGTTATCTCTCATGCTATCTTCGTCTCTTTCTTCAGCTTACACTATCGCTGCCTATATCTCTCTCTCTCTCTCTCTTTCTATCACTTTCTCTCTTATCTCTCCCACACATATTCTGTTTCATTCACTCTGTCTCATTCACCATCATTCCCTCTATTTGGCTCATTCCTTCTATATCCTCTACCTTCGCTCTCTCCTTCTCATGCTCCCTCTCTCTCTCTCTCTCTCTCATTCCCTCTATTTGGCTCTTTCTTTTTATCTTCTCCATCTTCACTCTCTCTAGTATGTGACTATAGTTTGCTGAGTAACTTCAATTTGTAGCCGTCTCACCTATGTTAGACCACACGAAAGGTGCAAGCGCGCTGACAGTTTCAAGTTTACATTTTACAGTTTACAGTTTGCAGTTTACATTTTACAGTTTATGGCGCGTTCGTGTTGAATAAACAATAATTTCTATGCGCCGCTGATAAATGTTGACGATGCACAGCTGTGTAATTATTCAGAGGCACATAGGATTGCATAATTTCAGGCGCCATGCGTAGGTGCCTAGGTGCGATGTGTGTGAGTGAGATGGAAGCGATAAAGATTCGGCAAATAGACCAGCTGTGTGTGTGTGTGTGTGTGAGTGTCGCAAACATCATCTACACGAATAATTAAACCCGAAAATGAAACTTGATTAATTTAATATTTGCAGAGAGTAGCTCACTCTCCTTCTCCCACTGTCTCTCTGTCTCTGTCTGTATCTTAGTCTAGTGCCATCTCTTTCTGAGCAAGGAAACGTGCTTCAACACTCACCAAAACTTGTCTATGTGTGTGTGTGTGTGTGCGTGTATGAATTTCAATGTTTGTTTAGCTAATAAATTTTCGGCCTAAAGTAATCAAATAATTGCCAAATGTACGAAAAACACAAGAGCATCAGAATATGGCTTGTTTTATTGCCATTTTATTTCGCAAAATTTACGAGCGGCCAAGACTTTCGGTAGCCTTTTATATCGTCCCAATGAAAGCAACAACAACATCAACAACGACAACGACAACGACAACAATACCAATAACAATAATAACATCAGCAACAGCAATAACAGAGAACTCGGAACTCGGAAGTTGTAGCATAATAAAGTACTACTAGTTGGAGTAGAGTCGGGTGGAGGCAGTAGAGCATAAGCCCAGACGGAATCATGTAACCGTATATTGATGACGATGTTCCTCTAATGATGCCGCTTGACTTGACAAATCGCAAGTCCCCCAAAGGAGCGCAATAGAGAAATGAGGTCGAACGGCTGAACAATTAACTTTGGAATTTATTCCCAGACAATTGCTTCGTTTCAGTTTTGAAAGAGAAAAATCGATCTAAAAATTACTTGCAATGAGCTTGAAGTACAGAAATACTTGATATATAGATAATATGGCAGCGATATCTATGGAAATGAGTTAAATGAATCAACTATAGTAGAAATATTTATATATATCTCAAAGTTACTCGTAAATGTGGAACAACTTATAGTGAATAGCTAGAAAATAAGTTGAGCTTGAGCAAAAATTTTTTTATTGTAAATATCTTGATCGGTTCGGCTTCTTTTTTAAGTAAAGACAAGTCATTCGATATTAGTTAAGCTTTATTCGTGTGTTAATCAGTTCTGTGCTTTGCCAGCATTATCTTCTTCGGTTCTGTATAGAGATTCTAGATGAATTGACTTGGATTTCCATTTGTTCGCTTTTATTAGAGCTTTCGAATCACAATTAAACACCCAAATACCTTATATATTTTCTCGCTTAAAGATATATATCTAATATATATTTGATATACCCTATACACACCTTGATATCTTATTTCTTATATCTGCATACTCAGCTTGAGCAAAGTTCAATTCCCATTGGGCGTATTATTGAGCTATAAAATGCTCAATTGTTGCTACGGTTCAGACATTCACTCGGCCTCTCACGCCTTTGATCATTTTATAGTTTATCCTTTTTATGACCGACTCATAATGACGTCTTCGCATAAGACGGCTATCAAAAGTAAGCCTCAGGTAAGTGGCAGCAATTACGTCTTCTTTGGCTGCACAGAGTCACAGCCTTCACAGTCAGACATTCTCTCAATTGGCATTTGTATCGGCATCTATTGAAGGGATTCCAATCCAATACTTTATTGTGTGTTTCTAGATCTATATCTATAGCTAATGCAATGAAGTTGTATGTAGTTAAGGGCTGCTTAGTGATTCAATTTAAATTTAATCAAGAAATTAATAAAAATAAAATAAAATAAAATATATATGTTGCATTTTCTATATATATATATATATCTAGATATATATTAAAATATACAATTTTTTATTAAATAAAAAAAAAAAACCCCAACACAATGGCAGTAATAAAAAATAAAAATATAAATATAAAAAAATCAAGATGTTATATTATTTTGCTTCGCTCAAGTCCATATACATTTATATAGATTTTGTTAAAGTTTGCACAAGAGAAATTGATTACCCAGAACTATGGGCATGTGGGGGCGTATCTTTTTGGCATAGCTCTGGGGAAGGGGGCGTAACATAAATAAAAGTCTATTTAAGCGTATCGCTGTTGAAATTGTGTCATGAACTCCAGCAAAAAGAAGACGCGACACAACACAATCTTGTGCCTTTACATATGTACACACACACACACACACACACACACACACACACACACACACACACACACACACACACACACACACACACACACACACACACACACACACACACACACACACATATCTATAAATACGTATGTATATATGTATTTTTGTATATACAGATAACAAAGAAAGTGAGTCTGTCGTACGGTCGCTTGGTCGCTCGGTCGCTGGGTCGCTGAGTCAAAGGAGCGTGTCGTATCTACAATCAGTTTCAGTCTACCAAGCGCTGCCATATAAAATTGTTTTGAGCAAAAATTACAAATTCCACAACTAACGTGACAGCTACCCACACCGCACCCCACCGCCCTCCGGTTGGGCATGGCTGGTCCAGTGGCGCTTATCGAAATACCGCTCCCGCATATTGTGCTTATATACTGACCCCAGCCTTCGTCCTGCTGTCCGCAATGTGTGCAGAATACCGCTTCTGTCCACGTTGGCCAATCTCATATATATACACACACACACACACACACACATATATATATATATGCTATATACTTGTATATAGTAGAGTATAGCATAGTATATGCAGCCTCCCACTTCCTTTACGGTTAGCTTTGTGTTCTGTTTTGTGGGCGTGACCACAAATGTTTTGAGCCACTCAAATGCAGCGCAGAGGCAAGTGGCTCAGCATGCCAGTGTGAGTGTGTGTGTGTGTGTGCGTGATTACGTAGCACATGGCCAGCGGCTGGAACAACAACAATGCAAGAAACTTAATGCCAACAGCAAAAATAATGAAAGTATTTGCTTTGCTAAGCACAAAAATATGTCAAAGTAAATTTCACTTCATTTTTTTTCCCCTTCTCAATGGGCATCCTTTCACTGTGTGTGTGTGTGTGTGTGTGTGTGTGTGTGTGTGTGTGGGTGCAAGCGTGTTGGCACGTAGCATGTAGCAGCCTCTGCCTCGTATATACCCTAAGACCTGAACAGTATTAGCCTTAACTAGCCAAAGATGTGCCTTAAAGTTTTAAGTTTTACGGCTAAAGCTGAGAGTGAGAAATTAAAAATAAATAAATAAATAAAAATAATATATTAGGAAATATATTTATTTATTTTTAAATATATATCTTAAAACTTAAATTATTCAAATTATAAATATAAATATAAATATAAATATAAATATAAATATAAATATAAATATAAATATAAATATAAATAAATATAAAGATAAATAAATTAAATATAAATATAAATATAAATATAAATATAAATATAAATATAAATATAAATATAAATATAAATATAAATATAAATATAAATATAAATATAAATATAAATATAAATATAAATATTTAGATTGACATTCAATAATCATAATAATATTAATAACAATAATAATAATGATAATGATAATGAAATGCATTTGATAGGTTTTCAAATTTGACCATAAAACTGTCAGAGCTCAGAGACAGAGATCCTTTGGAAACTAGGGAATTATGATATATTACAATTACGAGTATTACTCCAACGAAATCTGTTCGCCTCCTGCTGTGTGTGCTTGCTGCCTCTTCTCCTTTTTTTTTTTGTGGTAATGGTTCGATGGGTAAACATGGGAATCCATCAATCAACGCAGAGCAAAAGTGACCATCCAAATGGCTGTGGAGCTGCTCTGGGGCTGGGTTGGGTTGGGTTGGGTTGGGTTGGGTTGGGTGTAAGCTGAACCCTAAAGCCGTAACTGAAAACAAACATGGCAAGAAGACGAAGAGAAACAAGGAATCTAAATCAATATAAACAACTTATGTTTAGGGGAAACTGTGATTCTGTGTTTTTTTGTGTGTTCCTCATATCTATTTGCAAATCTATTTGCTAGATTAGTTTAAGCTCTTTAATTCAGTATTTAAATGGAATTTGGTCTTCTCTTTACTTGCAGTGAAATCAACAAGGCTGTTATCGATAACGATTAAAGCGATAGACGCGCGAGTCGAGTGCGCGCCAGCAAACTGAACGCGCTGCGAGTGAATTTTTTTTTGTTTTTTGTTTGGTTCATTGCTGAGGCACGCACACAACTGCAGACAGTGGCACACAGACACACGCGTGCCGTGTGTGGGTGTGTGTGCGTGTCGGATGTGTAAGCTGAACGCAGCGACACGGTTAAACATGGATTGGACTCGGTGGCAAGACGCTAAAGCCAGAGACAGTGCTGGCAGTAGCAACAGCAACAGCAACAGCAACAGCAACAGCAACAGCCACATCTACAGCAGCAACAGCAGCAACAGCAACAGCAACAGCAACAACAGCAATATCAAAAGCAGCAGCAACAGCAACAGCAGCAGCAGCAACGATTGCGAGCATCAGCACAGCCAGTGGCTACCCATTTGATTCGTCCAGCTTCATAGTAGGTTCAATCAGTCATACAACTAGTCAAAACCTGTCAGCCAAAACAACCAACCAACCAGTCAGTCAGTCAGTCAGTCAGTCAGTCAGTCAGTCAAACAGTCAGTCAGTCAGTCGATCAGCAAATCAATATCTATATCAATCAGTGCACACGTCACCCACTCAATCAGTTAGTCAGACGAAGCAATCGCTAGTTACTGCGATCGATTGCCTCCTAATCATCTTAAGCAAACTGTAAATAAATCGAAAAGCCATTACAACTTATAGATATATCAAACATATACATACACACACACACACACATATATATATATATATATATATGTAGATCTATATATATATATATATATGTATGTGTGTAAAGTGCAGTGCTAATTGAACTTATCCGAGTGCCGGGCCAAAGAAACAAAACAATATTGGATTGGATTGAGGAGTCGGGCACGGAGAGGGCGGCGTTAGCTGCGGTTTTGTTGCCCCAGTGGAAGAGCCAATAACTTGCAACACTGCCAGAGCCAACAACCAACAACCAGCAGCAGCAGCAGCAGCAACAACAAGTCTTTAACAAGAACCGCCTCAACACTGCCAATGCCCTCATTGCCATCATAATTAATCAACAACGTCATCATCGTTTGTTTAGATTTGACACAAGTGAGTTTAGAACAACAATCAAACTTGCATGCTCATACAATTTACTAATTATAAACACACAATTTATGAAACAGTATTAACTATATGCACAACTCTATCTAAATATCTATCTATAACTATCTCTCTCTCTCTCTCTCTCTCTCGCTCTTTGATTGACTTATGTCTGCATCTTTGAGCTGATTCAAGTCTTGTAAAATATGCATCAATTCTCATGACATACTAGACTAGCGCGTCTAGCTGACTACAAGTTATCGATAAGCACATCTATCGATTACTTGACATTCTAGTAACTATCAAGCTTAAGTCAAATAGTCTGAAAAACAAATAACTATCAAGATTTCATAAAATAAAAACTAAACTTCATTTATATATAAACTAAACTATTTCAACTATCTAATTAATATAAACTTTAGTTAACTATTATAATTAGTCGTGTTTATAAAAAAACATTTGTAAATATACATTGAGTTTCGCTTATCGTGTATATTATGTGATCAATTCATGTTCCACAGTTTATATTCCTCTCGATGAGATCTGTGCTGAGCTCACGCAGAAGTAAAAGAGAAAGATTTTCATTGCTTCTCTCGATAACGAAATTTGATGGCTGAGAAAACTTTGCTCACATCTTGATAATTCTCAAAGCAGACGAAACTGTGTCATGGCTTTGGCCGCTAGGTGGCGCTGTATACAATCCCAGCTTCAGCTATTATAGCTACTCTTAATATAGACTCAGCGTGCGAATCTCTTCTGTCCACCTTATTTCTTGACTGGAGTCTCAACTAAACTAAATTCTTTTATTTGAATTTTTCCAACTATTTATATATTAAACTTATATAAAGTCAAAATAAATAAAATTTATATAATTCGATCAAATATTATTTCTTGTTTTTCATCTTCTTCTTTAATAATTGAAAACAATCTGCAAATTTTGCTGTTTATGTGCTATCTAAAAAGTGAATAGCAAAATATATTAAAGAAAAATATAATATATATAGCAAATATATGTATATTTCCAGAACAAGAAAAATTAAAAAAATATATTAATTAAAAATAAATAAAAATAATAAAAGTTCAGCAGTGAATTCAAGGCAACACTTATTCGTTAATTAATCTCAAATATTACAATTTGGACAGACTTTTTTTTAAATTACTTGGGTAGCCATTGAAAACTTGAATCTTTAAGTGATCTAAGCTGAAAAATTTGATTGATTAATCTAGAAAAATCTTATTAAAAAAATATAAAAAAAACTGATTCTAGTCATGAATAATTGATTGATTAAACTAAATTAATCTAATTAAAAGATATCTTTGGTGAAATTATAAACGATTTTCAGAAAATGCAAATTCTCACGCGGCAAGAATAATTTAATGTATTCATTAATAAAAAGCTTTAATATTTGTATTGTGCCAGTTGGTCTTCTACTATATGCCCATAATTCTCGTTACCTCCCTCTCGCTCTCTCTCCCTCTCTCTCTCCTTCTCGATATCTCTATATGCATCGCTTAGTTTGTAAATATTTTTAAGCATTCATAATCTATTCAAATGCGACTCAGTGTATGTTCTTATAAATACATAGCTCTACACACACACACACACACTTATGGAGTTTTGAACTCAGTTCATTGCGTAATCTTGTAGACTAACAAGCAGTGCTCAAATGAGAGAAATGCTGCAGACTCCGTCTCGAAGCACTCGAAGCACTCATTCGTGCCACATTCATTGCAGTGTATTGACTGCGGCTCGACAGCAGTCGCTCATAGCAAGCAGCACTCGCACTTAGAGAGCATTTTGTACATTTGTAAATAGCGTAGCCTGACACCGCCACACCAGCTGCCCCATCCCCTAGCACTTAACCAAACACCACTGTTGTTCAGTTGCTCGGGCGCAATCTGACAAAGTAAATCTCATGCAAATCATATGCAAAACAGGAGCCACGAGACTTCGGGATCGCTGCGGACGTTTGTCAGGCGATAAGTAATTTGTACAAACATTTGCGCAAACAAAACGCAGGCGGTCACGAGTCACCAGCCACGAATTGCTCGTGAAGGTGTGTATTAGGAATTGGAGTTGGAGTTGGAGTCGGAGTTGGACCTACGTTGGTCGCGTGACCGACAAGTTTTACACACTTGGCAACGTAATTGCTTATAAAACGTCGCCGTGCCGCAAAAGAGTGCCGATAACAAACCCAAACCGTTTATAACAATTATACGAGCCAAGCAGCCATTTGGGAGCTAGCCGGGCCGGGCCGGACAGAGCCGAGGCGAGCTGAATTGGGCTGCTTTGGACTGGGCTGGGCAGGGCTAGGCTGGGGTTAACTGCGTGCACACTTGACCAATTAAGCGAGAGGCGTGAGTGTGAAAAAGGCTGTCGAGCTGGTGGGCTGGCGATTTGGCTCCCCCAGCTCCCCCAGCTCCCCGTGGCGGGAGTGGGAGCGTATTGGCTAAATGTATAAGTCCGATACGTTAACGAGGCGCGGCAGTCTGAGATCTCTGCGCAGTGCACCGCTGCTCAGCACGGTGCTGGAGAGCACGCTCTCGCTGACCCGCATCCATCCGATTGCTTCGCTGGAGCTACCCGGCCTCGACTATGCCGTGCAATCGCAATCAGCCATTGGCGCCTTCCATCATCGTGAGTTAGGCACCTCCCTGCGCAGCGGTATCGCAGCCATCACAGCGGCCAGCGCCAGTGCCGCCGGTGGCATCTCTCAATCCCAGAGCGCTCTGCTCGGACGTTACGGTCCAAACGCCTCCATACGCAACAACGAACGAAAGATTGTTCAGCCGAAACGGTACGTCAATTCTACCCACCACACACCACACATCCCACCGACCAAACCAATCCCAAAATGCTCTCCCCAGCCTCTCTCTCTGAAATCTATAAATCATTGCATCATCCTCTCTGCCCGTAAAGCGCAAACTTGACATAGTCTGTTCGGCATGTGTGTGTAAGTAAACATATATTTCACTTTCTTTCCTTCTCTTCTCTTTTTTGGTTCTTTTCCTTCTTCTTGTTCTTGTTTGTTTCAAGCTGTACAGATGCATGAAGATGTTTTGTATATCGATACCTTAACAGATATTGTAATAAATATGTAGTTATACAAACATGTCTGAAACATGAATATATGCATATATAAAAGAATATTTTCTGAAACTGCAGTACAGGTCCTGCATAGTCGCGACCTGTCGAAGATTAACATATTTCATATTTTATTTATATTTATATAAGCAGTTTATAAGGAGTTTTATCTCATTGGCAAGATTTACGCAACTAGTATCAATTAAAAAATTAAAAAAAAAAATAAATAAATAAATAAATAAATTCATAATAATAAATAATGATACCGAAAAAAATTATATTCGCTCGCTCTCGCTTTGAGCTTCGTTTCGTTTCGTTTTGGTTTTCGGCTGAGCGACTTGAGTTTGACTATTCGTGTGATGCTCGTTTCATGAACACCGTTTAGGGAGCGATACGACTAATGCTTGCCAACTGAGCTTCAGTAAGTGACGAGATAACTCAAACACTCTATGCAAACTATCTTCATTTTCACATTCACAGTTACGTATGCTCTTGATGTGTTAAGCAATCACACACATACAGACACAAAAGATTCTTTTCTACATCAATCAAAAGATCGCACAACGAGAGCGAAACTATACAAACGAATAAGTATTGCGAGCCGATCACGAACGAACTCTCTCTTCATCGTTTGTTCTCTGAGTTTAATCTCTGAGTGTGAGTGAGAGGTCAGCAGATGATTGCGAGCTCTGAATTTAGAATATAGAATATTATATGTAATATGTAATTATATTATATATAATTTATCACACAGAATTTGTTTTATTGTACATATATATGTACATATATATTTATTTTTTAGATAATTTTCTCCTTAAAAAAGATTTGTTTTGACACTTTTAAGGCATTTGTTTATGATGCCATAAACTTGTATTGACCCTATCCACTTGCCATGTTTGTGTTTTTGAGGCAAATGCCCTGCGGTTAGAGCATTGCGAAACATTTGCCACAGAATGCTCAGCCTTAGGCAGGCCCGACTCTTGCTCGTGCTTGCTTGGTACTTGTGTTAAGCGCTACAACCACAGACCGCTGCAGGGCATGCTGCATTAGGCGTAGGCATACGTCTTATGACCCCGCTGCCGGAGGTGGTCAGGCCAGCCTTTATGCTGCTCGCTTGACTTCAATCAGGTTGCTGAGCCACCGCATCATCGACCACTGGGCTGGCCCTAGCAGCCAATAGAAAGCTGTCAGTCAAGCGATGAAGCAGCATTTGTTGAATCACGCGGCTAATGCTAAACTATTGGAGTCAGCAATAAATGGAAGCATCACTGTACTGTTCAGCAAGTAGACACAGTCCACTATATGTGCTAAGAGTGTGTTTAGAGCAGCTCCAATAGTCAATTCTGTTTGTCGGTCTGCATAGAGTTAAGCCAAAGACAGCTGCGCACAAAAGTAGGCAATGGAATCTTACACTGAAAGGGAACTGAAAATTGCAGAAAAAATGTTTGTAACTATTATTTGATAAATAGTGATAAAATATAAAAAAAAACTTGTAATTATAATTTGTATATAAATATAAAAAATCTGTAATATTATTATAATTTTATTTATTACTTATTTATTTAAAACTGAAAATATTTGTTAATGGAAAATATCAAACACAAAACAATGGTTATGGCATAATATATAAGGATATCTCTATATATTTTTAGACTATATACACATATAGATCAAATTCACGTGGATATTGATTAGACTTTAACGTCTGAGTATTCTTTGTGCCTCGCGCACTAGCAGACGAGTTGGCTGAAAGAGAGAATCTAGTCTCTCAAGATATACTATAACAAGATATATAACAAGTGCAAATGAAATTCAATTAACAACAAATATTAAAGTAGCTAAAGTTAAACTATTCAGTTTATTGAGAGGCAGCGAGACAGGCTGAGAGGAATAATTAATCAAATAAACATTTTTTATTTAGAAAATTAAAAAAAAAAAAGTTGCAAAAGAAAGTCAAAAACTAAATTTAATTTAAAATAGATCAAATATTTAATAAATTAGCTTCTAAAAAGAATCTTTCATCAATGAAAGCAAATGAAAATATGCCAAGTGAAATACCTAAAATTCATGAAATTCAAAGAATTTCATCTGCAAAGCAAGTTATCAAATCGAAATACATTTGCATCGGGGAATATTGATGGAGCTGTCGGAATATTGGTAACATTTGTAAAACTCGTTAATATAAATGCGTCGAGTGGGGGCTGGGGCAAGGGCAATTCTCAATTAAGTTTATAATTCAATTTATTGCCGCCTTTTGGGCTTTGCGCCTTTTGTCTTTGCCTTTTGCTGGGACTTGGTTTTTATTTTCTTATTTCTATTTGAGCTTTGCCGACTTTGATTTATTTAACAAGCAAAAGCCGCCAAAATATAAAAAGCCACAAGAGAAAACTTTGTCGCCTCGTCGTCGTCGTCGTCGTTGTCTGTCCGTCGTCGTTTAGGGTTGATTTTTAGGGTTGGGCTCGGTTTGGGTCACACAGCAGTGGGCAGAGGGCTGAGGGAAGAGGGAATGCGGTGTGTGTGTGTTTTGGGGCGGTCTTGGCTTTATCCTTTATTTTGGCTTTGCATATGGCAATAATTCAATTATGCACAACAAGGCCGCAAAATAATTGGGCGCCGCAGTCTAGGCCCTGATGAGGACGCTGATGCCTAAACCGAAATCACTTAAAAAACCGCAAAAACTTCTGGCTTTGTTAATTCGTTAATTAAATTGGCCTGGCTGGCGCTCGATGACAGCCTGTGAACAGAAATTCAACTTTAAGGATTACGCAATGGTGGCACTATGGAGGCCACCAGAACAGAACAGCCACCACCACACAGCACCACCACACAGCACCACCCCAGGCCCACCATTGATGACATTGGCTCCCAGCAATCTCTGCTTATCAAAGGCAAACAACAACGTCCACGACGACAACTCATTTAAGGCATGGCCCACACACGCCCCACTCGCACCACTCGCCCCACTCGCAGGCTCTTAATTAGCATAGAATATGTTTTAAAAAGCCACTTGAGCTAAACATTCAAAACACCTACACGGCTCTGCCACGCCCGCCCCGCCTCCTGCCAAACAACTGCTGCGACCTTAGACGCCTGCGGCTAAGACACAGCGTGGAGACTGCGTGGCACAGTTATGCAAGTTTGGCAGCGTCAAGCTGGAGTATAAGCCTTTTCGCCAGCCGCTTGACAGAGGTGAAAGCAATAAGTAGGCTAGAGATACAGGTGTGAGAGAGAGAGAGAGAGAGAGAGAGAGAGAGAGAGAGAGAGTATGATTTATTAAAGCAAACATCAGTTGGGGGAAATAGTAAAATTAGTAATAAAAAAAAAAATGAGACTTGAAAATAGAGTATAAAAGAATGAATAATAATAAAAAAATATATGTTAATATATTTGTATAAAAATAAAATATATTAAAAATAAATAAATATATAAAATGAAATAATTAATAATACAATAATATAAGAATAAATAAAACTATATTTATTAAAGGCAAGATCAGTTATGGGACATAGTAAAATTAGTAAAGAAATGAAGAGGCTTGAAAACAAAGTCTAAGAGAAATATAATATAAGAAAATCATATTAAAATAAATAATAAAAAGAAATAATATTCAAATATATTAATTGCATAATACAAAATAAATAATAATATTAAAATATATATATTTAATGTTGTAAAAATAAAAGACAGAAAGAGAGAGAGAGAGAGAAAGGGAGAGAGAGAGAAATAAAATATTAAAATAATTAAATTAAAATAAATACTAATAAAATTAAAATATATTTTATTAATAATATAATAATATATTAATCTAAAAATATTATTCAATCATTAAACCTCAAACTAAATGCCTACTCAGTTAGCATTATTCATAGAAAGAGCATTTCGAATTCAGCTTGACAAATTTTTACTTTTTTTCTGTTTTTTATTTTTTATTTTTCGCTGGCAGCACATAGCGCAGTCGACGTTGCGTCGGCAGCACGTGATGCTCAAGTGTTGGGATAAGTATTTCCGCTCTTCAGACGTAACGCTAAAAATGTGGCCACACACACACACACACAGACAGTCACACACACACATAGAGAGTCTCACACAGTCATACAAGCTGGGCGCAGGCCTCTAGGTGGATTGCTGGGTCGCTAGCGCAGTTGCTGGGTGTGGCAGGGGAGGTGGTGCTTGGGGGTGTGGCTGAGGTGGATGAGGAAGCACAAATGAAATTGTGACGTTGCTGCCACGCCCCTATGCACAGTGCTACCCACACAGCTGCCATTCAAAAGTAATTTAGCGTTTAAAAAACATTTTTCTGCCTGACTTTTAAAAAGTTTTGCATAATGCGGCCCGCCTCGCGCGCTTTACTGCATGAGTATGCGTGTGCGTGTGCGTGTGCGTGCGTGCGTGAGTGTTTCAGTGTGAGTGTGAGTGGGCGTGTCAACACTCACCTGTTTAATGTGGCCACGTTTCGTCGTCGTCTGTCTGATTCTCGGCTGATTGTATTATAGCACCTACTAAACAGACTGAATGGCAAAGCCTCGCACGACTTCTTTTTTTGGCTATTGACTTTGACGACTGGCAACAAGCCTGATCAAGGAAGTATAAAGCATATATAGCCTTTGTGTGTGTCTGTGTGTTGTTGATGTGGGTATAGCGATTGCCTACGAAAATCGGTTTCAATAATCTGTAAGCACTTAAAGTCTATAGCCAAAGTGTTTGCGAAAGAAACCCCTAAAAAAAAAAAAGCATTGAGCGCTTCAAGTTGAATATACTCAGTGTACACAGCAGAGCAGTGGGTATATTGGGAGCGAAAGTCTCAAGTTTATTCTAGTCTAGGCTATACTTATTATTATAAAAGTTCTGCAGGATATCTCTGAACAGGATATCTGAGAGTTTCGTTCATCTATTCCACTCTCAATAAGAGCTCGCAGCTCAAATCAGCTTGGCTTAAAGTCATTCATATACCCTTACTCAAGTCCTCTACAGGATATTATTGAGTTGTTGACTCGCTCTCTCCCACTCACTCTCTCTCTCTCTCTCTCTCTCTCTCTCTCTCTCTCTCTCTCTCTGTATTTCCCACACACACACACAGCTCAGTTGACAGCCGTATCACACACAGAGTTCATGTATGCGACGTTTTTCTTTTGGCCTACTCAAATACTTGGAAAATGGGCTTATGCTCTGGTTAATTATCTCGGAAGGTCTTAAAATTTTTCCGCTAAGCGTTCATAACTTTTAAAGAGCCGAGAAAAAAAACGAGGCTGAAGAGTAGAATAAGAAGAAAAACAAAAAGATACCCCTTGCAATTTGTTTAGCGCACTTTTAACTGAGTTAATTAATAAAAAACAAGAAGAAGAAGAAGAAGCAAAATAAAATGAAAATGAAAAGCGTTTTGCCAGTTGTGCACATAATTTTCCTTTGAGCCTGGCCAACTAAATGGTTTTTATTCTCGTTTTTCTCTCATTTTTGTTTGGGGCGTGCGCTCGTAATTGGTTTAGGCCAATATAAATATTTACTGGCCAACAGGCAAAAAAAAAAAAAAAAAAAAGCAGAGAACAGAAAATAAAACTGGCCTTACAAGAATATGAAATGTAATTCCTTAATATTCGCAATCTGCCCGCATTTATTCAATTTGCGCTCCCCCAGTCAAAAGAGCGTCGACCCATCAATAATCTATTTCTGTCGGTTTTTAATTTGCACTCGCAATCCCCAAGGCGAGGGTCGCCACGCCCACTCCCCGCTTATGCCGCGCCAGTGTGTACTAATTATGTTGGCCGGCTATGGGCATCGTTATTGGTGTCATCTAGTCATTATTTAATATAAACCCACTTTGATAAATTATTTCCGCAGTGCGGAACGTGACGAGAGTTGTCAGCGTTTAGTCCGCGGGGCTACTTTGATTTGTGGCCAAGTGGTTGGCTTAAAGGGCCCGCGGCAAATGTTGTGAGAGCTGTGAGCTGAGTGCAGACGAATTGAGACAAGTGAAGATGAAACGCGTCTCGAGTCGATTCGACTTGAGTCGAGTCGACTATCGTCGCGCGTTTATTTGCGCAATTAATCAATTTAGCTGGCACTGGGCGCTGTTTGTTGAATAAGTGATAAAGATTTATCACTCGTTCACTAATCTAGCCGGCTGGCTCTTGACCCACCCCCGTTGCTGCCCATCTCTGGCATCTGCCGAAAACGCGCCTTGGCAGGCTTCAAGCGCGCATTAAAGTTCACGGCAGCCCTCAGCATTCATTGAACCCGGAGCTTTGACTTTTGCGTCTCAACGCACATGAAAAGCAATTGAAAATGGTTCCGACTCCCTGAACCGCTGCCAACGATGCTGGGCTGGGCTTGGTGGGTGCTGGGCCAGGTGGTTGGGTGGTTGGGCTGGGTTGGGTGGTTAGATGGCTGCGCCGGCAGCCGGAGCAAGGACCGTAGGTTTCGTATTTACTTTGACTTAATCAACGTAAACCGCGAATAAATGAAACTCTCAATGCTGTTCAACGCGAATATTATATAAATAGATGCAACAAAAAAAAAGTGCGACTCGAAGTTGAAGCTTTATAAAAAACACTCGGCCAAGACTTTAAATTAATAAATAATCCGTCTTGACTTGAAAAGCAGCCTGCACAGCAATGTTGCTTATATTTCTATTAATATAGGATTTGAATTTGAATTAGATTTAGGTTAAAAGTCATTTTCATAAGATTTAAATTGACAATTTTTGAATGGACTTAAATAAATATTTCAATATTTTCTTGTAAATATAATTTAAACTATAATAAATTATCAATTTACTTAAATATATAAAAATAATTTAAGGAAATTGAGTAAACTATTTGCTGATACATGAATATATATATTTTTTTATAATATTAATTTATATATATTTAATTGAATTTATGATTTAATTACTTGAAACTTGGGCATAAAGTGTCCGAAAATGTTTTTAAAAAATTGTTCAACGATTATTATTATTACTTGTTTTTTAATTATTATTATGAATATTATTTTTATTATTATTATATTATTGTTATTATTTTTATGTATTTATTTTTATTTTATAATTAAAAAAAAATTTTGTTTTTTGTTAAATGAAATATGAAATTATAGTATAGTATCTAAGCTCGCAAATATGGGTTAACTATTTGAACCTTCAGCTCTGTTCACTCGCTCTGAGCAAGTCTGTTCGGTTCTTCTCGTTTTCGTATTCGATTGAGTTAAACTATTTATGGGCTGCTCTTCCAGCGAACATCGTTCAGGCATAATAAGAAATAACTCAAAGACTCTATGCACACGATCTTCACTTTCACATACACACATATGCTCTTAGTGCGCTTAGCGATGTCAACCCTTGCATGAACACCAATACATATACAAAAGACGAAAACGAAAACGATTGAGAGCCGATCGGAAACGAACTTGCTAAAGAAGCGATGCAATCGCTCGCTGAGTAGTTGCTCTGAGTGTGAGTGTAAGAGACTCAGTTGCAGGCATCGAAAGAGAGAAAGACTTGAACTATTGAATGATTCATGAATATATTATAATCATTTCATTTCCAATTGCATTTTTACAAATTTGCTATCAACATAAATTAAAATTAAAATAAAGATATACACATTTAATTCCGTAATTTGAAATCATATTATTTTATAAAATTATTTATGTATTTAAAAGAGAAACCTTTTAAAGGCTTAAATGCTTAACTCTTGGCATTTTATTCAATATAATTAAATTATTTTTCCAAGCATTGCAA
The DNA here is from genome assembly GCA_030914345.1 of Drosophila koepferae. NCBI lineage: Eukaryota > Metazoa > Arthropoda > Insecta > Diptera > Drosophilidae > Drosophila > Drosophila koepferae. The sequence goes on along the minus strand of JAUESR010000196.1, from coordinate 4,511,526 downwards.
TTAAAGACTTTTCAAATATTTACTGATTTAAATTTTAGTCATTTTAATATTGTTTATATAAATACGTTGCATTAAATACTTTCACATTTGAAATATTTCCACAATGTTTACTCATGCAAAATAATTGAAATAATTCAAATTTAAAGCCATTTCAGTTTACTCAATTATAAATAAATTTGAAGTTCAATGCAATTTGACTTTTCATTTATATTTATGTAAGTAATTTAATGTCCACAAAATATGCCAATAAAATGCTTGAGTAAATATTTAATTCTGTATTTATTTAACGCACATTAAAAAGCATAATTAATGAAATGAATAAATTTACAATTTCTCTGTGTTGTGATTTAAATATAAATCATTCTATTTGTCTTAAATTACATTTCATTTAAGTACTTGCCAGAGCTTCACGTCTCGATTCCTGTAATTGATTCTTGCTTCTACTTTAGCTTATCAATTTGTAGCAATAATTATTTGTCGATTCTACAAATTGCTATTCATTTTTTTTATTTATTTTGATTATTTCACGCATTTTGATTTGCGTTGCAAGTTTTACTGCAATTGCCTTAAATTTTCTATATATTTGTATATACATATATATTTTATCAGACAACTTTAAAAGTGGCTCTTTCGTCTGGCTCTTCGGTCTCTTCGGGCTCTTTGGGCTCTTTGGCTTTTCGACTTTTAGTCTCCTGTGATTTTTGTATATTACGCAACGTTGGGCCATGGAGGCAACTGATGCGGCTGCCATTCGGCTGGGCGGTGACTGTGAGGGGGCGGGGGTATTGCCAGCTGGCTCTGCTGGGTCTGTCGAGCTTGTCGAGCCTGTGTGTTTCGACTGCGGGTGCTGGTGCATTTTGTGGCCGGTCAATGCTCCCGAAGCATAGGCAAAATTGCATAGCAGCAGCGTGTGAAATCAAAAGGAAGGCCAGAAAACACACTCGCTCTCTCTCTCTCGCTCTCGCTCTCCCATTCTCTCTCTCGCTCTCTTGCTGTGCAGATATGGATGCGAAGCCGTGCCAGGACAGGCAATGGCCACCAATGTTGATGTTTTCGTTTAAGTCGCGGCATTTGGCATTTTGCCTTGTCAACGCCAACGCCAACGCCGCTGCTGCTGCTGCCGCTGTCGATGCCAACGCCAACGCCAATGTGGATGCCAACTTTTTGGGGGGGGGAGAGTGCACTTATTAAAAATTGTGGCCCGCGGTGTGCTGCACATTTTCTTAGGTGCAAAAGTTGCACTTGGCGACTGGCCAAAAAGCGGATTGAACGCTTCGCATAGCGCGCTGTGTGCACAGCGGGTGGGCGATTTGACTGATTGAGTGGTGGTTGCCGTTGCCGTTGCCGTTGCCGTTGCCGTTGCCGTTGCCGTTGCCGTTGCCGTTGCCGTTGCCGTTGCCATTGCCATTGCCATTCCCTTTGCCATTCCCGTTGGAGCGCTCGCCGTTCAGCTGTTAAGTGGAGTGTAGGCGCACGAAACGAAACGAAACACGCGAAACTTGTCGGTGCAATGTAATAAATTTGCAAAATGTCCAAGCCGACTACACGAATGGCATACCCAATGCACACCCACGCACACCCACATACACACACACGCACACTGAGGCAGACGCACATATAGAACAAAAGTGCCCTTCGTTGAACCCGATACAGACACTATATATTTTGTAGGAAAACTTTTTTTTTTATTCTTACTGCAACTATCTGCGAGCGGGGCAAACTACGTTTTCTAATATACGAAACTGTTATAAATTTTGAAAATATGCATTTGAATTCATAGAGAAAGGCGAAAGAACTGAGTCTAAAATATATTTATGAATATGCATGAAAAGGGTTTTCTTAAAGTCCAAGGAAACAAACGTCTTCATAACACACGAATTCAACTCTTTCCTTTATTTACTCAACTCTGCTTTTGTTTTACGAAGACTCTTTTAGTGACTTGAATAAACTCATATTCATTTATTTTATTTTATTTTGACTCATACGAATCATATTCTAATGGCAAACATTGTCTGTTTTATATCAAGTCTCTATTTTTATTGCCTACTTCCAGGCGCAGCCAATTTAATGAATGCTTTGTTATTATAATTATTTATTTCAATTGTTTATTTCATTTTTATTATTATTTTTATTATGTATTTATATATTTTATTTTTTATTTATTATTATTATATTATATATATATATAATATAATTATTAATTATTTTTTATTATTTATATTACTATTTATTATTTTATTTTTTTTTATTTATATTATTATTTATTTATTTATATATATATATATATATATATATATATATATATATATATTTTTTTTTTTTTTTAATTCAATTTTTTTTCTTCATGTTCCTTTAACATTATTTTGGACAATATATATTCATCTCGAACTTTTGCGATAAATCTATAACTTCATCCAACTGAGATAGTTTATTGTTTCAAATCAAATTTTCTGCTTTGCCGCTTTAGAGCTTTTGTTTATTTCACATCTTAAGCTCACTCAAATGAAACTATAATTAGTTGCCCCCATAGACTTTTGATGGCAAAGAGCTGCCATGTATGTGAGTGAGTGTGCCTGAGTGTGTATCTACATATATGTATGTATGTATATATGTATGTATACTATATAGTGCTTGCCTGCAGCTTGCAGCGCTACTTTTACTGTTTGCCTAACAAATTGAAACGCAAATGAAATGAGCTTAAATATGCATACAATGTAAATAGAAGCGAACAACTTGGCTGCAGGGGCTAAGCTGGCAAATGTTTTGCATAGTTCATAAAAGCAACTCCCACCAACTGAGCCACTTCCCCTGCCGGCACCTCCCCCGCCGTCACCGACGCCGCCCATTGGCAAATGTTCGCGCAGCGGCGGCGGCATTGAGCGTTATCAAGTGCCGTTGCCATTCCGCTTATCGCTAAATGCCAATCAGCAACGCAAATTTGACAAAGCGCCGAAAATCGACTTGAATCAAAAAGGAAAATCCTGACACACACACACACACACACAGGAGTGTAACAATCAAAATTGATGAAACATTTGTGCTGAATTCTAAAAACTGTCAAAATTTCAGCTTCTGGCCACAATTAAAGCTTCACCTTAAAGCGAGCAGCTCGAGCTGTGTTAAAGCTGAAGCCTGCTGCCTGCGCCTAAAGCATGCAAATTTCGTCTGCTTCACTACAGCTCATATATATGTATATGTATATGTATATGTACATGTATTTGAGTGTAACAACTGTTGTGCGTGTGTGTGTGTGTGTGTAAATAAGTTGCAAAGCAAACGCACACAACATTCTACGCGTTGCCAGCCATCAAAGGGGAACAAAGACAAAACGAACGGGCAAAAGGGATAGAAAAATTAAGAAAGCAAGCTCCCAAAACGGAAAGAAAACCAGACAAAAGTACACACGAGCATATGAGAGAGAGAGAGAGAGAGAGAGGAAGAGAGAGAGAGCGAAAAAATGAAAGAAATAAAAGAGAGAAAACTATGTTAGTGCAAATATTTTCTTATGCTTGTATGAAATGTAAGCATGTAAATACACACACGAACACACACACATGGGTGTGTTTGTGTGTGTGTGTGTTGCTGTCAGATGAGCACAATGCACTGCAGTTGCCGACAGTGCTTCGAGGAAAATAAAAAATGAAAATAGAAGTAGAAACTGACAAGACAAGCACAAGGGCTACGTTCAAACTTGATGCTAGAAAACAAAAAAAAAAAAAAAAAAAAAAAAAAAAAAAGAAAGAAAAAATACAGCAAGTAAGAAGACTCTAATCGGAACCGCTCGACTACGAGATACCCTGAACCCTCCAAAAATTATTTGTTACTCTTCTTCTTTATGCTCTTTTCATCGCGCGCATTGGGCTATACATTGGACGCTGATAACTCCGCTTCTAGATGGATGATCCTCATGTAACTATCAGAACGTACTAAAAGCATTTAAATGTGTTTATTTACCAAACTGCAAGTCTGTAGTATTTGAATTACATGTTTTCCCCAAATTTGGGAGAATGGGGGCGAATTTGGGGCCGGTATCGAAAATCCCACAAAAACCGAAATTGTATTAAATAATCATCTATATATGTGCAGAAGCCTTGGAGTATCTAGCTCTAAAGATGAGCAAGATATAATTTTTTAACTGATTCTCGATAACGATTTTAATCGATAACGCTGTAATGATAAAAAGTTATCGATTTTCTGAAACAAACTAACAAAAAAAGTCTCTAGCTCGTATAGTTGCTGAGATCAACGCATTGATACATACGGACGGACGGAGGGGCGGACGGACAGGGCTATATCGACTTGTAACCCTGATCAAAAATATATATATCCTTTTACGGCTCTGCCTTTTGCCAGATTTCCCATTGCCATTATGCCCAGATTTCACATTTTCAATGGTCTCAGGGTATAAAAAAGAGCAGAAGAAAGAAAAATTCATATCCAACTGAATAGGTAAAAATGTTATGGAAAAAGTTATGTATCCTCGTGCCTGGGAAACTCTCGAAAGTTGCATCAAGTTGACACCTTGGCAACTTTCGGCTGCAATTTTGGGCATATTAAATATATTTGCAGATTAAGCCAAGAGCAACATTTGACATGTATAACTAGCTCCCTCTCTCTGCTCAAATATTATTGTTTGTTGAATGTAATATTTAAGCATGCGAGTTGAGCTTGAATAATTGAGAAGCTCGTTGCTCAGATATGTGACTACCAGCTCAATATATATGTATTTGGAATGTGTTATGAGCCGCAGTGCGTGGCGGGCTTCAATTTGCTGCATCGTTGCGAACTTTTTAAATATTAATAAGAAAAGAATCCAAACTTTCAATGAAGACAATGCGCACTGACTCGATTTGCATGTCTATGACTGACTCTCTCTCTCTCTCTCTGTATCTGTTGTGTGTACGTGCGAGCATTGTGTCTGCAGGCATGTACACATCTACATATATAAATAATACTGTCTATGCATAAAAGTGGCTGCTGCCAAGTGAGTCCTTATATTCCTGCAGTCACTGCTAACTGACTGCCGGAATGACAATCACACACAGACAGACAGACAGACAGAGAGAGAGAGAGAAAGAGATAGACTTTTAAGCCAAACAACTGCTACATGCTATATACACACACACACACACACAGAGAGAGACAGATACGTTTTTCGTCCTTAGCATAAACCAAAGTCTGCGAGCCTTGCACTTCATTTCCATAGCCCAAAGAGCAGCTGCCTGGCAGCTGGTTCGTTCCTTGTTAGCACGCAAATTGGCTTTAAATCGATGCCAATCGCTAAGACGAGCACGCACACACGCTGCTCTGCAGTTTCCTACAATTTAATTGCATCTTTCGTGAAACACACAAGCTACGCACATATATTGAGGCAGACTTTCAAAATTTCATTAAAATATTTCAATTGAAATTTCTTCGACTTCAGGCAGCCAGGCTTGTGCTTCCTTGTTGGATATTACTAATTCTGTAACAATGTGACTTGAAAGTTCCCTTTCTATTTTTAGCTAGATAAACTCGTTATTGATTGATTATCTTACTTCAAAAGATTACCTTGTTGCACAAAAATTCATCAAAATTGCATGCAACAAAGCTTTGTCAAACGTGGCGTATGCGTAATATGCATAGTAATAAATTGTGAGAGCCTAAGCGTTTGCCCCACACACACATATACACACACACACACACACACACACACATGCGCACGCACATCACCAGGTGGCTGGTGTCAATTAAATTATTATTGAATGTTGGAAGTTTTGCCAATATTGCGTATACGCAACATTGTGCAAACAAATTGTATTCGACTTGGTAAAGTCTCAGCGGAAGCGAGCAAATGGCAAAGATATATACATATATATCAAAATATATATACATACATATATGTAAATGCAAATGCAATCGTAATTGCTTCGACTCATTGGCCAATGCAATAAAATGTACAAAGAATTACGCATACGTCGTGTGCGCCAAGAGAATTACACGCACGCAAATTTCTCGTTTCTGGTTAATCAATAAAATGCCCTTTGAAATTCAATTAGTGTGTGTGTGTGTGTGTGTGTGTGTGTGTGTAGCGCTCGAAATAGTAAATCTTTTGGAGCATAGTTCATAAGTATTTAAGGCGCTGCCTAGAGCCCAGCTCAGCCCAGCGCCGGCCCATTCGAACAGAGACCAGGCCACCTGGTCTTGGCCAGGTGCAAGTCAGTCGCAGGGCCCACACTCAGCTCAGCTCTGCTCTGCTCAGCTCAGCGAGCCGGGCAAAGTGTAATTAAATATCCATTTAGTGTACATTACGTTTCCTTTGGCCGACAAACGGGGCCGAAGAACTTGCAGCTGAGTCGAGCTGAGCTGAGCTGGGCTGGGCTGGGCTGGGCCGGGTTGGGTAGACACATAACGAACGCCTCGCTCAGCAAACAGGCTGGAAACCCCTTAAGAGTTAGCCAAAGCACCAAATGCAGCCAGCTGCTGGACGGAAGGCAAAAGGAGACGGCGCTGTCCAGGAGCCAAGTTTAAAGAGCTGCTGCTTATGTCTAAATGAATTTAAAAGTTTCTTCACTTCAGAAAGCAGCGTCCAATGCTCGCTATATTTTCGCTCTGCCTGCTGCACTCCAATCCACTCCATGCTCCTTGTATTTTTAGCTATGCTCCACGCCTCGCCTCGCCGCGCCTTTGCCTTGTCCGCTGCCCACTCATCGTTCATTTGCGGCCGCTTGAGGGTTGCCCGCGGCGGCTGGACCGTGGACCGTGGACCGTTGAACGTTGAACGTGGGTCCACTGCGCTCCCAGGCGTCCGCTCGTTTATTAAAGATTATGCTTATAATGACGTCGACAATGACGACAAGCAGCTGAATGCGCGACCCAAGCGCCGGCTGACCATCCCCGCCCGGCCTCAATCTTCATCTTGATGATGATTTTCTCAAAATTTTCCTTCATGCTTTAAGTGTTTGCGATGTGCGCGCGAGTGTGTGTGTGTGTGTGTATTACGGTCCTTTTCCTCTTAGCTATCTTGCTTATATGCTTTATGTTATTTTATTTCATGGCTCTCTCTCTCTATCTCCCGCCCGTTTCATATTTTGTATATATATTTTCGTTATTTTTTTCTTTGCTCTGCCTCGGCCCTTCGACTCCGCCTGAGCCATTAAAGTTTATTTTCTCCTTTGTTTATCAACACTGGACCCGGGGCCTTGCGGGCGCCGATATGGCCGGCACTCGCCTCACGCTGAGTGTCACGTGATTTGTGAAACAATTTAACACTCGAAATGCCGCTTTGCCATACTTTTCAGTGTCAGCGACGACTAATCGAGAGTCGACCCAAAGCTGAGAGCGAAAAAAATTATGGCCGGAGATCTTAAAAATTTCGATTGTAATCTGAATAGAAGAAGAAGGAGAAGTTATGGAATATATACTTGATCGAAAACTTGTGAGAATATATGGAATTGATGATTCCTGATTTTCTACCTCAATCGTTTCAGATTTCTTTAAATTACTGATTTTACGCATTTTATAATAAATATTGATATATAACTTATGGATGCTTTGTTAGCTGGATTCTCTCATCAGATATTCTGGGAAAGAGCGCAAGCCACACGAGCTGATATGATTCAGTTTATATTCGTATAAAATTGAGTTTAGATCCATTTTTACTAAATCATACAAAATTATATAAATTACGTCATTTCATTGAATTCAAGTATGGAGTAAAAGTAAAAGCGAGAATATACTATTTAAGAGAATATACTATTTAAGTGGAATATTTTTATTTATTTTATTTATTTTTATTTATTTTATTTTATGAATTTATTTTACTTACTTCGTTTTTCTTTTTAATTAATTTATTTTGTTTAATTAATTAATTTTATTTTACTTTATTTTATTTATTTATTTTATTTTATTTATTTCGTTTATTTTATTTTATTTATTTATTTTATTTAATTTTTATTTTTTATTTATTTTACTTATTTTTATTTATTTTATTTGTATTATTTAATTAATTTAATTTTTTTAATTTATTGATTTTGAATAATTAATTTATTTTATTTTATTTTATTTATCCTGTTTATTTGATTTATTTTATGTATTATATTTTTTTTTATATTTAATCTATCTATTTTATTTATTTTTTATTTATTTTATTAATTTAAAATGTTTTTTTTTTTTTTTTTTAATGATGAAGAACTTATGTAATTCAGATTCAAATATGCTCCTTCATTTAATATTCTCGATAACTATAATATAATATTATCCACAATATGCCCGATCGAGTATATATTAGCGTATAAAAGTTTCTCTTGATTTGTGACTTTCATTTGCTCGCAATAATATTAAATAAATATTATATACTAATATACATATAAAAACAATGCTGAGGGGAAATCTTTAAAATTGTATTTAATGCTAAAGCTATGGAATTTCGATACATACTTCCGGTTTTCTTTACACATATATGAGCTTGTAGATTCCTTTTGATATTTCAGCCTTTCAGCAATTTCATATCTACGCATATGCCATTCAAATATTCCAATAGATATACATATATATGGGTTTAATTTGATATATCTCAGACATCCTCGGCAGCTTTCGGGTCACATATGGCCAAAGATTTGTGACATTTGTGACTTTGTCATTGTGCAACTGGCTGTGGCGCCTTTTGCGGTTAGCTGGCAGCAGCAGCAGCAGCAGGAGGAGCAGCATCTCTGTGGGCCTGTGTTTGGGGGCAACTGTATCTCAATCGCTCATACAACTGTATCTCAATCGCTCATACAATCCGGTTGCCGCTGCGACCGCTTGCCGTGCAGCGTCTGACAGCCTCATTCTGTGCTCGTACTACTCGCAGTTGCTATTGTCTCTCTACTCTGTTTCATTTCTATGTCATTTCCGTTGCTGCCGCTGCCTCTGCCGCTGCTGCTGCTGCTGCTGCTGCTGCTAGTCACATTTAACAGCTAATTTCAACGAGAAAATTTTTGGATCGTGAGATTAGGCGTTGACAAGGAGGCCAAGTTTGTGGCATGTGGAAAGGCGGAAAGGTAGCTAGCTTGGCATGGGTAGCAGCGGGAGCTGGACGAAGTGGATGAGTATGGGGAGGCTGGACTGGCACTGCCAACCATAAGTCATCCAACCGCTTGCTTGTGCGGCGCTTATGCAAATTTGTGTCAGCTGACAAATGGGGCAGCATTTGCACAATGCCAACATCCCAGCCCCACCCCAGCCCCAGCCCCAGTTCCAGTTCCAGTTCCAGCCCAGCGGGCGGGCCAGAAATTGCCAGAGCCAGCAAGAATGAGTCTGAGGATGCTGCGAACGGGATGCTACTGCGACGTGTCTCTATATAAATATCATTTCTATTTGTTTTTTTCTTCTTTCTCTGCTTCATCTTCTGCTTTTTCCCCGCCTCCGACATTGTTTCTCTGATATTTTTCCTCTTTTGGGTTTATGTTTTTTATGTTATTTGGGTCGGCCGCTTAGCCCGACATGATAAAATCGCATTTAAAATATTTTTTATTTTTTCGTCGCCTTTTGTTGTTTTTTCGTTTTATTTATTTTTTTATTTATTTATTATTATTATTTTTTTTTTTATTCATGCCTCATGAATATAACAACGAGAAGAATAACAACATCAACAGCTAGTAAAGCTGGCAAATATAAATTGAAGTAGTTTTCATTAACGAACTATATTAATGAAATTTCTATGCGAACAAGTCTCACTCTCTCTCTCTCTCTCTCTCTCTCTCTTTCTCTTTGTTGGCGTGTGTGCGTAATCATTATTACTCGTTATTATGTAATAAAGTGCGGCATATAATTTACACGTGCACAAACACTCTTCTATACACACACACATACACACACACACACACTCGCACACACACAGAAGTGCCACGCCCATAGTACGCCCATACGCCCATGTTGGCTCTTATCACCCTGCTGCAAGCCGCACTCAGATGAAGACTTTGCTTTTAATTTTTCCTTTTTTTTCCCCCTCTCTCTCTCACTCTCACTCTCTCTCTCTCTCTCTCTCTCTCTCTGCTGCCAACGACAGGACGCAATGCGTCGAAGACTCGCGCGCGCACACACACACACACACACTAGCAAAGGCAGACACGCACATAAAATTATTTTCTTCATATAATAAGTGTAATAACTTTCATGTGTCGCCCATGTGGAATGTGGCACGAACCTCTGCGCAAATACGTGCGAGGGCAGCACGAAAAGTAATTGCCTATATGAAAGCATTTAAATATGTCTGACTCAAGGTCAAACGGGACTTGTTTTGTTTAATCGTAATATTACAATATAATGTAATATTAATATACATATATACATGTATATATGTTAAAAATCTTGTATACTTAATTACGTATCGAATTCGAACTGTTCAGCTCAATTTTTATATTCTAGCTCAAAGTTGAGCTACAACTGAATCAATATGCATATATCAAAATATGCAAAAGAGTTGATATATATATATATATATAAACATTAATAAGAAATTATTAATAAATTACATTTTCTGTTTATATATAACATAATGGTGAATATACATATATCAGATAATTTAAATTTATTTTTTGTTTATTAAGCATTTTGATGAAGCGTAATAAACCAAACAAATACATTTATATATATGTATTCATTCACTTTTATTATGTTAATTAATCACAACTTTGAGATTATGAAAAACTTTAATGCAAAGTAAACTCAACTCTCCAAGCAATCATTGAAGCAGCCCTCGCCTATGGCTGACTGTTTCATTCTCGCACTCTCTACTTCCCTAACGCGCATTCTCTGACGTTTCGCGCGCGTGTGTGTGTGTGTGTTGTGCAGCACTTAAAGAGAATTGAGTGTAACTGAGGAGTGGGAAGTAAGGAGTGCGTTGTCCTCATTTGGGACTTTGCGCACAAATCCAGCATAAGACAAACAATAAAAATCGTTGTAGGTGAAGTGTAGTTAGTAGTCAGTACGCGTGTGTGTGGGTGTGTATGGGTGTGTGTGTGTGTATGAGCGCTTAAAGCTTCATGGGTATTTAAATATACACGTTTCAAGCAGAAATATATATGAGAGGACAGCCAAAAAGTCAACAATTGCGAAACTCTCGCCAAGCATTTGTTCCACTCATTACAAATAACCAACGAAGCATGCCTTTGCGGAACGGGGCGTGGCCAGGGTCAGTGGGCAATGGGACAGCGATAGTTATGAACAGGTCTAATTGCAGCCAGCAAGCAGGCTAAGCAATAGCCAGAGCACGATTGAAGGAAATAGCATTCGGCAAGAGCAGCTCTAGCTGAAATACGCTCAAACACTATAGAGAAAGAAGAGCTGTAGAAGTAAAAGAAGCAGAGGCATTGTTCCTCTCGCTGCTTACATAAAACCTTAAGCAGAGCACGAAAATAAATAGTAAATACTTGAACAAAACGTTGGAGGAAAGAGAAGTGTAATCTTATTAAAAGGCTTCTTCACAAATTGAATTTGAAAATAAAAAATAAAAAATTCATACAAATTAATTTTATATTTATTGTGCTCAGAGCTCAACAAATAAAACTTTTTTTTGCGAGAGAGAAATTCAAGGCAAGAAATTTTAAGCTCCAACTCAAGATATATTAAAGTATATTTCCAAATAAAAAAAATAGAAAAATTATATCATTATACAACATAAAAATTAATAAATAAATCAACGATAAAAAAATTATTTTATATTTATATTTATATAGACAATTATATTATATAAATACTAAAAAGAATTAATTTTTCTTTGATAATTTACTTCATATTTTTTAATGGGACATTTATGATTTTATACTTAAATATACATATTTATTTATTATTTTTAACTAATTTATTTAACATTTTTAAATATTTAGAATATTGGTTTATTCACTAAAGTAATTTCTTTAATTTTTTTTTTTTTTATTTTAATTATTAATTTACAGTGACTTATTTTAAATATATTAGTTATTATAACAAATAAATTGATATACTAATAATGTATTAATAAAATATGTTTTTAAATATATTAAATAAAGCAAATATTTCATTATATTCATATTCATTTAAGCATGTTTTTTCTTTATTTTTAAATTCTTTATTTGGATAAACCAACTAAATGTATTTATTATTGTTATATATTATATTTGTAAATATGCTAAATATTGTTTTATTCACTTAAGTATATTTTCTACTATTTTGTAAAATTTTAATCAATGAATTTAAATTATTTATTTTAAGTAGCTTATTTCTTATAAAAAAAAAATTTTTTTTAATGTTTCATTAATATATAATTATATATTTTTTATTATTTTCTTTGTCAGTATTTTATTTATGTTTCCTTGCGCTTGGGACTCGTAATAGGTAAAGACATCAAAGGTCATCGCTTGCAACAACTAGGCTTGATCAAAGATTTATGTTAAAGTAAACTATATTAACATAGTGCATTCTCAGAACTTGTACAGGGTATCTTTGCTTCGTATGTATGTATATGCTCCTAATACAAAACTATTCTCTTCCAGCTGGCGGTTGTTAACAATATTTACGATAGAGTACGTCCCTCAATTGCAATGCTTTTTGGCTGCTCTCTCTCTCTCTCTCTCTTTCTCTCACACACTCTCTCTCTCTCTCTCTCTCACTCTCTAAAAACTAATAATAGCCATGCCTCTAATTGCGCTTATTATGCGCAGACTTATCTCAAATGGCATACAAAATTATATCGCAATTTCAGAGCAATTTCATGTCAACCATTTGGCCTTAGCCTAGTCTTCGCTTTCCTTTTTCATTTCCCCTTTGCTTGCACGATTTTCTATTTCTTTTTATTCTTTATATATTGTTTTTTATATTGTCTTTTATTTTGCTGTCAATCGGCAATTGAAAACTGTGACTGTGGCCCACAAGACACACAGCACAACTGTGGCAGCTGTGGGTGCATGGGCATGCTCATTGCATACGTTCGAGATTGCTCCATTCCTGTCTCTCTCTCTGTGTGTGTGGGTGTGTGTGTGTGTGTCTGTCAACTCATTTGATCCGAACATTGTCCAGCTTTCATCCTCTGCACAATTATCAGTGGTCGCAACAATCTCGCGGACGCAGCACACTGCAAACGGGCGTCCATCCAGGGTCGATGTAAGCTCTGCCTTGGCTTGGATCAATTTTTTTTCTATTGTGCAGTTGAGCTTTTGCCTTGGTATTCGAGTGTTTTATCAAGTGATTCTCAACAAAAGTCAGCAAATATATTGTAATATTGTTTGACATACAGCTAAACAGCTAGATCTTTGTTCTTGGCTGTAAGTTAATTGAACTAATCGAGCGCAATTACAGAAGATGTCGTATTTAATTAAAGTTTTTGGATCATCATACTCAAGTATATGTATATCGCATTGAATTTAAAGTTATTAAGGATGTTTTTTTTTTTCTCTATTGGTTTGCAATGGCTTTCTTTTGACTTTTATAAGTCATTTAATAGCTCATTTAAGAGCTGATATTTCGATTTCATTTAGGCTAAAGTTATGCCTGAGCATAAAGTATTATTATTATTATGATTTATTATTTATTTATTTATTGTTTATTTATTTGTTATTATTACTATTATTATTATTTTTGTTTTGTTTACTATTTTTTATTTATATTAATTTTTATTTTTTAATATAAATTTTTATTTTTTCATTTTTTTTTGCAGCGAATTATTTGATATAATTTTATATTTTCTTTCTATTTTAATAGAAAACAATTTTATTTTTGTTTTATTTATTATTATTAATATTATTATTATTATTTTTATTATTGTTATTGTTATTTATTTATTTATATTTTTAATTGATATAATTTTATATTTCCTAAAAATTTATTTTTTACAAATTATTTTTATTTAATAATTTTTACAGAAAAAATCATTTGGATATGTTTAATTTTCATTTATTTTTATTATTTATTTGTACTTGTAAATTCTGAAATTTTTTGTTATCAAAATAATTATTAAATATACTTGTTGTTAATATTATGTATATATTTTGTTTTAATAATTAATATATTCTAAAACTTAAAACAAAAATAAATAAATAAATAAAACAAGCAATATTATTGTAGAAATAATTTAAAACAAAATTAAAAAATTCCCGTATTAGACTTTTAAGTCAAGTTTTATTCCAAATTATTTTATGTCCCTTAGGACAATGTCCTCAGCACACACACACACACACACACACACACACACACACAGAGAAACTTTTCATAAACCTTTACCTGTCCCACTTTGTTTAGAGGTAAAGGTTTTATGAAAAGTGTGTTTTCGCTTCACCTGATTTGCTCAGGCAGCTGGCTGAGGTCGCTTTTGCCACTGCCGCAGCTACAATTGATTGCTGTCGCAAATATAATTGCAACTTTATAACGCAGCAGGTGGCCCAGCCTGGAGGGCAGCTTAAAGAGTTTTCGTTTTCTTTGTAAAAGCTGCAGCAGGATTGCATTGGGTCCAGCCACTCGAAGTGCCAAACCAAATTAAACGAGACTTGAAAGAAAACTGCGCCCAGCTGTAAAGCGAACGCGAAATGAGTGAACTGGAAATGCAAATATCCACAGCGAGCCAAGAAAAACAAAGAAAATAAATAACCGAAAGCCTTATGGACATTTGTTGGCAGTCTTTGAATTTATTTTTATTTCAAATTTTTTTTTTTTTTTTTTTTTGCTTTTTTCTGTTTCAGTTTCTGTTTTGTTTTTGGTTATTTCACGAATTGGGTCCTGGGGTCAGGCCGACTGTCGCCCCGCCCGCATTGCGGCAGTCTAACAACGCATTTGCTTTGTTTTTGGTTATTTTTTTTTTCCTTTTTAATCACTTGACCTTTTGCGCGTCGTGTGCTTTTAATTTATTATTGCGTCCCAACCGCACTCACAAGTTTTCTTTTATTTTTCTCGATTTGTTTTGTACGTTTTTTTCTCGCTTCATTTTCTCTTTTTTTTTTTTTTGGGCAATGTTTAACTGCAGGAAAGAAAAATATAAATCTTGAAATTGACTTCTTTTCGGTGGGCGAGCGCGAGTTTTGTTTTAGTTGTCGTCGCCTGCTCTTGCTCCTCTTGTTGTTGTTGTTGTTGTTGTTACCTTTTTACAAACTGTCGCCTTTTTGAGTTGTCGCTGACAGCGTGAAAATCAAGATAAATGTGTTTGCTCCTCTTTACGCTTGTATTCCAATGTATTTGCACTTGATATTGTGGTTGCTATTTATTTTTATTGTTGTTGTTGTTGTTGTTATAGCTGTAGCACAGCTGTTGGCTATGACTCCATTTTTATTTAAAAATTAATTTCATTTTTAAATCGAATTGAGCAGCAGAGCAAGCTGAAACTGTTCACTCAAAAGGAAGCAGGAAATTTTATTTGAATAAATTACAATTATATAAAATAAATCTTGATTTAAATACATTTGTTTAATACACAAATAATAACGAAAGAGGAGGCATTTGGTGTTGTTTGAATACATAAAAAAATCTTGATTTAAATACATTTGTTTAAATCATAATTTCAAATAATATGCAAATGGAATAAATAAAAAAAAAATCTTGATATTTGTTTAATATGCAAATGGAGACATTTGATATTATTTGAAAAAAATGTAGACAAAATATTGGTTTGAATACAAATGTTTAAATAATAGTATCAAATAGGAGACATTTGGGTTTAGTTCAAAAAATAAAAAAAATAATAATGAAAAAAACTGGATTTAGCTATATTTGTTGAATACTCATTGGAAATGAGTAAATCTTTTAATGAACAAAATATTATCTTCTTTGTATGGAAATTATTATCACAAGAAAATGCAGGCATATTTGAATATATTTATGAATATTGAACATACATAACTTGGTGAGAGAGTAAGGGAGGCAATGAAAAGACGTCTTCTCGTCTCTTTTTTGTTTGATCTCTTGATTTACATATACCTGGAGGCAGAGTGCTGGGTAGTTGCAAATAAAACTCATACCTTTGTATGTGGACTCATAAATAATTTCCAGTACGTTGCTCAAAATACTGTCCAGCTATAGGTCTGTCTGAGGTCGTCATTCTCTAAGTCTGTAAGAACATATTCATTGCAATGTCTTTAAAGGATTTATGGAGAGGGAAGGAGAGTTTCTCTTACACTCAAACTTTACGGCAACTATTTTTAGGCAAACTATTTAATATACTATAATACTTTTGATGATCGATATCGAATTAATAAGAGAATAATTCTATAATGAAATTTGATTGATTGATTGCACTGAATAAAACTTAAGGAAAACGAAAATGTAATAAACAAAAATCGGGTTAAGAGAACTTCATCTATGAGCAATTTGTAGCTGTCTGACAATAAATTTGAAGAATTTAAAAAGAAAGTTTACATCAAGTAATATATATGGCATAGATATATATAAAATATATATAATAATATGCAAATCAGTTGCCAATTTATTGTCAGGCAGTTGCCAATTTATTGTCAGGCATCTCTTAACATTTTAATAATAAGTATTAATATTTCTTAAAGTTTCTCTCTCTCTCTCGCTCTCTTCTCTCACATTATTTATAGTCTTTTTCCTTCTCATAAATGATCTCAATGTCCACACAGAAACTAACTAATCGCAGCACTAAGCCAGACAAAATCACAAAATGTATCACGTTCTTGACTCAATGTCTACTTAAAGCCACTGCACAGAGAAGCCAGCCACAAGTCTGACAAACTGACCAGGCCAACAGCTGTGCTGACAAAATGTGCTAGCCAGACTGCAGATAAATGTGGCTAGAAATGTGACTGGAATGAATTGAAGTCAATTGAGCCGATGAAGTGGAGTAATGAATCTTCAGACTGTTCCAATTAAAGACTGCAAGTCTGAGAAATAATTTTATTAAAAGAACTTTATATACATATATGTGTGCACATGGGGTATTTTGTAGTCGTGCATCACTTGTGTCACTTTACTGCTGACTGACTAAAATGAATTTCATGAATAATTCTACGTACTCAGTGCCGACTGCTCTGCACTTTTCTGCTCTGTTTGGCTTTACAGACACGGGACTTAAAAGCTTAGCGTATAAAACTCAAATTATGCGCTTCGAGCTGCTGAAGCTCTTTACTATGTGTTCGTGTGCGTGTGTGTGTGCGTGTGTGTGCGTGTGTGTGGGTAGTCGTGTTTACGAGTGAGTGACTTGATGGTGTCTGTGACTCCTGTTGCTTAGAGCAATTAAACGATAAGCGTAATCTACGGCGTCAATTTGCCAATTGTCGCACTCACAAATGCGTGAAGGCGTCAGCGCGGCATTTCAATTAGCCACCAATTCCCAAGAACACTCACTAACAACAACAACAACAACAACAACAACAACAACATCGATTTCGACAGTTGATGTATATATACATATGTATATATATACATATGTACATATAGTACATATCCTTACACATTCCGCTTACCCTCAGCTGCTGCTTTTGCATCACTCGCGCTTGCCTGTGCGTGTGTGAGTGTGCGTGTGTGTGTGTGTGTGTGTGTGTGTGTGTGTGTGTGTGTGGCCTTTGCGCATATTTCATGAACTTGAGAACGAGAACAAACATAGCGCACAAATGCCGTGAGTGTTCAAGGCGATGGCGATGCAATGCGCGCTATGGCTGTGGCTGCGACTGGGACAGGGTTCTCTCTCTCTCTCTCTCTCTCTGTGTGTGTGTGTGTGTGGTGGAGGGGTGGCCTGCTGAGTGCGGCCAATTAGCACAAAGGCATTTGACTAAGTACACAAAAGTGTTTCCGTTTAGGCAGCACGTCAAGTGACAATTAGCCCGGCCGCAGTCAGCCCGTGATTCGGTTTACATTTTTGAGAGGCCTCGAGGCAGCCGCGACGTCGCGACTTAGTATGCAGTATAAATAGCTAACGCTGCTGTATTTCCCCCTCTCTCTCTCTCTCTCTTTACTTAGCTATATATATATATATATATTATGTGCATATGATAATCAGCGCAAAGCCTTAATAAGTTATCGGCTCAGAGAGAGGACTTGTGTAAGCTCGAATTAGAAGCTCTTGAATTCATCTGAAAACCTATATAGTATATATATATCTAGGAATTTTATCAAATTGAATAGTGAATTGGGCAATTCTCTTTCAATTTCATTCTACAACTTTACTATATTAGATTATATTATTATTATTATTAAGTTTTGGCTACACTTAAGTCTTTCAATTATTCTAGCGCGAATCTGCTGTCATTCTTGATCGGATTTTTAATATCTTTTCGTTGCTATCGTATACAACTATCCACTTAGGCGACTCTCTACTTCTAATTCTATTCCATTCTAATTTTCTATATTTAGTTAACCTTTAAGAGCTTAGAGAGCAGAGAGTCAAGCTCAGCAGCAGTAAGATTATTCTTTCTGCTCGCTCTCACTATCTCCATCCCCCACTCTCTCGCTCTCTTTCTCTCTCTCTCTCTCTCTCTCTTTCTCTCTCTCTCTCTCTCTTCTCTCTCCTTTCTCTACTTCATTTCCATATTTAACTTCTTCTTCTTCTGCTACAACTTTATAATAAATCTTGATAAATCAGCCTTAATTCAATATTTAATATAATTTTGCTGCATGTTAAGAGTCAACTAAGCCGTCGTCTGGCTACACTTTATTGACAAATTAATAATGAAATTTCCTGCATTTTCTCTTCTCACTTCTTGTAGCGTTCTATCGCGCAAGCTAAAGCCACATCTTGTCGCCGACACCGTCAAGCAGTACATAAGTCGGGCGCAACGAACGACAAAGAAGGGTTCTCAAGAGCAACAAAATAACATGGAGTTTTTACGTGGTGTCTATGCGTTTATGCAAGTGAGTAGATCATCGGTGAGTGTCAATTATTTCCATTTTAACAACTGTACTAATCCATATCAACTTGCTCTATTTTTATTCCGGCCAAAAAAAACGTTTTGGTTCTTGTTTACCTCTACATTTTTTTTTATGTTGTTAACATATCCCTAAAAAAAAAAAAAATGTCGATTCGATACCATTCGAGAAAAAATACCAAAAAAAAAAAAAAAAAAAAAAAAAAAAAAACGAAAAAACGAAAATAAAAAATAAAAATAAATATATGTAACTTCTATCTACTACTATCTTACTTATTACTACTTCTACTACTACCTTTGTAAACATTTAAAAAAAAAAAATACAATACAATTTATGATATACGAAACAAACCAAATATAATATATAAAAAACATAAATATTGGAATGTACATAACATATGTTACACAACCTGACAACTTCATGTCTCTTGTCTACCATCCATGTAATTGTTAACTTGAGAAAAAACCAAGAAAAAAAAAAAAAGAAAAGAAAAACCAACCCATCGCATGACAAAAAATACACACATATGTATATATACATATAAATCTATATTTATATATATATGTGTGTGTGCGTGTCTCTCTAACGACAACTGCAAATCATCTCCAACTCTGAGCCAACATCGACGACGAGCCAAAAGGCGTTGACGGACGACGGCTAGGTGCCACACGCAGCGCAGTCCAATTGACAGCAGAGCAATTATGTTAGGCAATCGATACATATACATATACCCCTAATGAACTAGGTATAAACCATATAAACCAATAACCGAATAACAGCATTAAAAAAGCAAAAAAAAAAAAAAAAAAAAAAAAAAAAAGAAATGAAACGAAAGAAACAGCTAAACTAAACAAATCACAAGGCAAGCGAGCGACTACAATTTGCATGTCTCTCATACCAAGTTACCATGACGAACTAGGCATACCCATCAATGACTCTCATATCAGCATCATACGCGGCGATATATACGATCTGGTAGGGCTCCTCTTATCATCATTCAAAACATTGCCAGCAATGAAATGTGATTCGAAATAGCGAGCGAGTGAGCGTGCGTTAGAAACCAATATATTTTATACTACAAAATCAAATTTCAAAAAAATATATATATATTAAAAAAAAAAAAAACGAATCAAAAATTAATCAAATATTTGAACAATCAACAAAAAGCATTATATATGTATATACTCATATATATATATATATATACTGCATAATACACAAAAGAATTTAAAACGACAGAATGCAACAAAAGACAGACATAAAAAAAAATATATATGTAAACAATACAAAAATAGCTTAAAAAAAAAAGAAACCGAAATAAAAAGAATGAACAAAAACAACAACAACAATTGCAAAGGACGCGTGAGGCCCAACAGCGGGCTGACCATTTTCATAGAGCAACCACTTGCCCATTGCCCATTGCCCATTGCCCATTGCCCACTTACCCATTGTCCATTAGCCCATTGTCCATTGTCCATTGTCCATAACCATAGTCCATTTAATAACCATTGTCCATTTGCCATTCCATTCAGATTCAGACTCTGACAGCCACGCCCATAATTTTCTATCTCTCTCTCTCCATATATATATATGTCTTTATCTGTCTCTCTTACTCTGTCTTTATGTTTATACAAGTGCACACACATATACATATGTGTATGTGTCTTGTCTCTTATGTAATACATAAACACATACAAAGTTATATACATACAGTTATATATGTCCTTATGTCTATCTAAAAAAAAAAAAGAAGAAACAAAATGGACAACTAAATCATTTCTTTCGATTTGTGTTCTCTGCATAGTTTTTTTATTTCATCTCATCATTATTGTAATTGGCTGTAATCTGATTGATAATGCTTAGCGGCCCATGAATTGTGCATAAATATATTATTTTTCTCTCATTTTTTTTTTCTCAGTGTATTTTCATTTTATAAAATTGCCAAAAAATATTTCTAAAAAAATTTGAAATTTGCATTTTTGTAGTTGAAAATTTAGTCAATGTGTTAAGCTCTTCATTTTGATGCCGTCTGTGTCTTAATATTTTCTTGAGTATTGTTGTCTATGTATGTATGTGTGTAGGCGCGAGTGTGTATCTATGTTTGTATTGTTAGGCTTACGTTCAATTATTTATTATTGATGTTACACTATCTCTCACACACACACACACACACACACACACAACCCTCTGCGTATAGTTGGGCATAGATCCAATCTAATGCCGATGCCGTATTGATTACCAAACGTTTTAAATCAAAACTACTTTATATTATTTCTCAAAACAATTCAAAATAAAATATATACAACAACAAAACGAAATCAAACAACGAACGCTGTTAATAAACGACCTGAAGATCGACTACAGCAACAGCAGCGGCGGCTATGAGACGACCCTCAGCCTGGTTAACGAGACGAATGAGGCAACCGCAACAGCGATGCGCGAAGCTGAGCAAGCAGCAAGCTTAAAGGCAGCAACAGCAACAGCAACAGCAACAGCAACAGCAACAGCAACAGCAAAAGCAACGACAGCAACAACTAGAGAGACGCTGGCTGGCGAAGAAGCAGACGGCACAGCTGCAAGTTCAAGGCATCGATCTGCAACAAAGCGCAGCCAGCGCCAGAGTCAGACTGAGACACTGTTGCCAGAGAATCTAGTGATGCTGCAGACAGCCGTTGCCGCCAGTACAACGACTGAAGACAGTTGAGAGTGCAGCGAAATGTGGATTGCCAAGCCAAAGAGCAGCAGCACCAGCACCAGCAGCAGCAGCAAGCACCTGGTAAAAAATGGCTAAGAACAATGATCAAACTACAAGATAATGCTAACCATGTGATAACTCGTATGTATGTGTGTATATAGGCCATATACTTATGTATAACAATTATAAACTAATGAACAGCAATGAAAGCAACGTGACGTGACGTGACGTGAAACGATAACAGCAAAAATAAATAGATATTCGAAAACAGGTCAACTAACACGGTGGCGCCTAGCTTTGTTGCAACTGAATCAAATCTGTTAATCAACAATATAAAGACGATTACCGATAAGCGATAATATCGATAACAATATCAAATAAGCCTCGACGTTTTTCAACAGCAAAATCAAAAAAAAAAAATAACATAAACAATTAACAGAAAAGAACATATAAATATACATATACAGCGACAACAGCCAGCAGCTATTCAAAAGCATCAGCAAAGCATTTTCAACAGCTCAACGTAACATTAACAGTAACAGTAACAGTACAACCTCCACAGTTACAGCA
This sequence comes from Drosophila koepferae, assembly GCA_030914345.1. NCBI lineage: Eukaryota > Metazoa > Arthropoda > Insecta > Diptera > Drosophilidae > Drosophila > Drosophila koepferae. The sequence goes on along the minus strand of JAUESR010000196.1, from coordinate 4,489,460 downwards.
TCACATTGACATTACTGTAACTGTCCACTGGCCATAATATACGCCATGCCGACTGATCCTGATTTTCGTGCGTGCGTCGTGCGGTTTGTGTGCGTGCCACGCCCACCACCGGCCACTGCGTGCACTCAGAGGGTTGGTTGGTGCCCGCGGTGCCATCCCCCCAAACGCAAAGTGATAGAAAATGGTAATTACAAACAAAACAATTTTAGTCCTACAATCCAAAAAAACAAAAAAAAAAAAAAGCCAAACCACAAACCAAAAAAAAAAAAAATATAATAAGAAACGAACTCTAAAGAAAAGTCCTCAAGCTCTACTCTCTACTCTACCCAGCGATCCAAGTTCTCACTGGGGGTCACTGTTTCCCCCTCTCTCTCCCCCTTGTTTCTCTATCTTTTATCACACTCTCTTCATAATTCCATTGCATATATTGTAGTTTGAGATAATTATTAGATGCCATTTTTCCAAGATGTGTATTGTTTTATTCTTTTATATGCTTTAGCTAGCCGATTAGCCGCACCGGCGCCATCTAGCGGCCTAATGTTTTGTGTTCATTTGCGCATTTGGTTCCTTTTATAATTTCATTGTTTGCTTTGGCGCTTTCTCTCTCTTTCTCCTCTCTCTCTCTCTCCTCTCATTAGTTTCTCTGCGTTTTGAGTCGAAAACATGAGCTCATCACCCCAAACAAGAAACCTGAATAAAAAACAGAAACAAAAACCGAAATATTCAGATAATATCACGAATCCATTTAGGGATGCCAAATTGATTGCCAATTGAAAGCGTAAACGCTAATCGATCTTTATATCAAAAGCAACGTTTACGTGAGAATTCTACGGTACTGATTGCTTTCGCCTGCCATAAATCATAATTTCAAAAAAAAAACATATGCTGCTGTCTACAAACTATATAAATAAATAAAAATAAATTGAAAAAAAAAAACAACAACAGAATAACAATAAAAATTAACATAATAATATATGATAAATAATTGTAAAAAATATATATATATGATAATAATCAAATTTAATACAAAACTTAATATAAGTAATAGAGCAGCCACATTAATGTTTCCTCTCTCTCTCTCTCTATCCCGTAATCTCTCTCTGTCTCTATCTCTCTCTCTCATTACCTATATTGATGTATATGTAATTCTATATACAACAGACCCAGACCCACACACACACACACCTCGTCCACAGCCAGTAAGTATAGTAAAGGTTGCGAATGCTTGTCATGAATGATAATGATAATAACTGAACATCGATGAATCTAATGATAATATCGCTTATATCTTATACGATCGATGCCTCATCCATCTCAGCTGATTTCTTTTTCATTGAATTTCTGTTACACATATGAATATATAATATATATTTACTCTATATATATAATAATAAAATATATATATAATATATATATATTTATATATATATTTGATATATATCGCACCTATGATTTTCCACATATATCAAGAATGACTATTTATGCTATCAACTAAGTTGCAAAAGTCCAGTTTACAATTTACCTTCTAACATATTGGAACAAAACGATAATCAACCAAAAGCTGCGGATAAGTGTTCCTGCAATCCAAACATGCGATCATCAACCGCATTTTAGCCCCTAAATAGCTCTATTGCCGCGTATATGTTGTTCTGTTTAAATAATTTGAGAAAAAAAGAAACGAAAAAAAAAAATCGAACGCTGACAAAACACATAAAAGCAACTTGAAATTTAGCAAACTCTAAACGGGAACATTGCCCTCTCTCTCTCTCTCAATCTCGCTCTGTCTGCGCTGCCAATCTCTCTCTCCTCTCTCTCTCTAATCGATAACTATCTAAAACTACGCTCTCTATCTCAACCATTTAGTTTCCTGCAAGAGATAATATATTTTTATTAAAATTTATTTTAATATTATTTTTGTTTTTTTTTTTTTTTTTTTAAATTGTTTTATAACTTTTGATTGCGATGGGTTTTAAATTAAGAAAAAAAAAAAGCTTCACACTGATCCAACCTTCCCTCGCCAAAACTCCACATAACCCCACTAGCACACAACCAGCAGTTCGTTGAGAGGACGTCGATATGAAGATATAGTTGAATAAGCGCAGAGATCGCAGAGCTCTCTGGAATTTGAACCAAGCTTTGAGTTTCTTTAGTTTTACTTTCTTCTTTTTGATTTGATTTCGTTATCCTGACGTAGTTAAGAGCAAATTGCACGAGCCTAAGCAGCATTCATATTCGAGTGAAAGAATTGAAGCCTGTTGTACCTATTCATATATATTATATTCAATATATATATAATCGATAACAGTTTCCTTTTAGTTTTTTCTTTTTTCTTTTATTTTTTATCGGCGCATAATATAGCCCAAAAGTGTACCACATGGCAGATAATAACTTAACCATATCCGTATTCGTATTCGTATTCGTATTCGTATTCGTATTTATATTCGATATCGTAATCCGTAACCGTAATCCGTAACTGTAACCGTAACGCATACAATAACCAGTCAAAACACACGGCACATGTATGTATGGTATATGTAACTACACGTACGTATCTTTATCTTTATCTCAAGTATCTGAAACTAACCTAACTAACTAAGCAAGCTAATGCGAATAAATAAATATATATATATAAATATGTACATACATACATACAGACATGCATACCTAATATAAGCTTACGATATTCGATTGCCATATGACATATAAGAATGACTTCAAGATCGTGGTATGTATAATCTAACGATATTTTAAGCCACACACACACACACACACACACACATGTATATATGTATGTATGTGTGTGTGTAAATTATGTATGTATGTTTGTAATATGTTATATGTACATGTATATATGAATGTGTATGTGTATGTGTATGTGTATGAGCTGATGTATGTGTATGTGTATTCGTATGCGTTGCTAACTAACATGAACATTCTAACATGAACATTAACATGAACATGAACATTAACATTAACATGAACATGAACATGAACATGAACATTAACATTAACATTAACAGTAACATTGAAACATTAACATTATCTTAAACCATGAACATGAACTCGTATATACTCGTACATACATACTATATATACCAATATATACTAAACACTAAATAACCGTATCTTATTAGCTGTTCCCATCGTAAACTGTAACCAAATATGTACGTGCCTTGTAATTATCTAAAACGAAATTCATATGTTTTCTGTACATAATTTTGATTTGAAATTGGTTCAATTTGTGATTTGCGAATTGTGATTTGATGCTGTTCTTCTTCTTCGTTTCTCTATGTCTTTGTTTCATTTTGATTTCATTTGATGCTCCGATGCGCTACCATTGGGCGCTGCGATAACTATCGGTAGCATCTATCGATAGCTGTGCGTGCGCACGTTTGCAGCCATCATGCTATCATGCCATCATCACTATCATATGCATATATATCGTATTTATATATCGTATCTTGTACTTGTACTTGTTACTCCAACATATGCATACATACATATCTATACATATATACACATATATGCATACGTATGTTATATATCTAATCCAATATATTCGTTGTCTATATACATGCATATATATATATATATATAAATGCACATATTTGAGAGTCTCTATCTCTGTATATGTATATGTGTGTGTATATGGACGAATAACACTTATAATAAACTATTACTATTATTCATAATACCAAAAAGTAGTTGTCGTTGTTGATGTTGTTGAAAATGTGCAATTTTGATCGAAAGCAAAAACAAAAAAAAACAAACAAAAAATATGAAATATACTGAATTTTAAGTCAATCAAAAGCGAAAGCAAACAATATGTGAAGAACTTTTATCAAAAGAAATGCCAAACTAAAGCTGAACCCAAAAAAAAAAAAAAAAGAAAACAAACAAACAATATATATATATTTATAAAAACCAAATAAAATCTATTATATAAAACATAAACTACTTAAGCTATATACTCGAATGAAGCATCTGAGCAGTTCAAGCGGCGACACGCCCCAAAAAGTATGCAACAGTATTTTATTTTTGCATGCTGCCGCTAGCCACGGCATGCGGCTGGCATTTTTGCAACGGAAACTCTTTGTTTTTTGATGATGAACCAAACGAAACCGAAACCAAAACCGAAGCAAACACCAAGCCAAGATTCCTTGCCTCAAACCCCAACAAAAAAAAAAAAAAAAAAAAAAAAAAACCTCTCTCCACCTTCTTCTTCTACTACTCACAATGCTAATTTCAATGTTTTTGTGTGTGTGTGTGTGTGTGTATGTGTGTGTATAAAATTGTTGTATTAAATTTGGTTAAATAAAAATATAAAATATAACAAATATATATATATATATATATATTAAATATTATATATATGTATACATATATATTATATATATACATATATATATATATATATATAAGTATATCAACTGAATCAAAGCAAACGGACAGGCAGCATATATGTTGGCAATCGAGCAATTCATACCCCCCAATCCTCATATCGTAATATCGTAGAATTAGCAGAATATATTTTTGGTGCAAATCAACTCCACTCAATACCACTTGAGCAGTTGAGAGTCATTTTTTAGATGTTTTGAGATGTGTATTTTGTTTATTATTTTGAAATTTCGATAAGTCCAAAAGAAAGACAAAAACAAATATATATCACAGTGTTTGAACGAAATTCAAATGTATGCCAAAGATAAATAAAAATAAAAAATACCAAACAAACATATATTAATGCAAAATACATGAACCAACACTTGAACCAGTACCAATAACATATATACTAAACTATACTATATATACTAATACTAATACATACATATATATATATATATGCTTAACAGCTGCTATTCAATATATCCAAAACTAACTGTATTATATATATATATAAAAATCCACACACTCTGACAATCTATTCACACAACTAAACAACTTGCAACGGGCAACCTTTTACTATATCACACACACACACACCTATACTGTATCTCGTATTCTTTTGATCCTTCTATATATACATACATATATGTCTATGTATCTATAGTTGAACTTTGCTAATCGCAAAGGAGATCTCAGCTCCAGTTGCGTATTTTGTTCCGTTTCGATTTCAAATGTCCTGCAGCTCTAGCTCGAACTGTCCTTGCCTTAGTTTGCATTTTCTGGAAGGACTACAAGGAGCATGAACTGCTTTCATATTTGTAGCACACCCACACCCACACCCACACACACACACACGCACACGCACACGCACACGCACACAGTTACACGAATGCACCCTATGTAAGCTCATAAATTGTGAAATGTAAATACCAAAAAAAAAAAAACACTCACCTCAAATATTTCCACTTGCACGAATAATATTATATCATATACAATAATCAAAAAAAAAAAATTATATATATATATAAATCTCTCACGTAAGTCTCATCACCCAAATCGTAGCATATATAAATTTGATAAACACTTTTTATGCTTTATTCTTTGCTTTCTTCATCTATCTTTAAGTGCACTTTGATATTTGACTTAACGCATGTGTGTGTTGCTTATATCGTATATCGTATATCGTATATCGTATATCGTATATCGTATATCGTAAATCATATATCGTAAATGGGCAAGTATCATACAAGTCTGCGTACGCTGCAAACTTTGGGCAAATACTTTAACTAGGCTGAAGAATAACATTTTTAAACATAAAAAATATATTTCAAACAAATATATAAATAAAACATTTATGATTTATGCAAGTCAACTTCGTATTACTTTTAGCTGTGACGGCGACTCAACGGCTCTGGGGTTACATATACTTTATTTATTTGCGAATATAAATATTCTTATATATATTTATATAAATATATACATATCTATGAATAACTGTAAATTGTTTTGCCTAAATACTCGACTAACAACTCGATAAATATTCGTTATGTTTAAGCAAAAAGAAGCAAGTGCTTGCGACCCACTACTTACTACTGTTCATTCCAGCTTGTTGCTCGCAATTTTCAGTCTATATTTAACTATCATAAATATACACAAACCACACATATACATATATATACACATGCACACGATAATTGCCATTCGTCATTCGTTATTGAAGGGAAACTCCATTCTTATCGATTCATATCTTCTCTCTGAGAGCTATTGGCATAGGTCTTCGCTATATATACATATATAATTATATAACTTTTTTTTTTAAGATTTATTGAGCAGCTCTTATCATAGATATCAATCCCGAGGCGAGTACTTTGATGCTGTAGGTAAAGAATAATATTAGTCAATGCTGCAACACGTTTTTAGACGTCTCTCTCCACTCGTCACTCGTCACTCGCTACTCGCTACTCGCCTCTCGTCACTTCCCACTCGTCCCTCGCTAAACATTACTTAGCTTAAAGGCAAAGGCATTAAACCTTGTCCTTGCTGCTGTTTGTTTATGGCTGGAAGCACTCGCTCTACTCGTTACTTGTTACATACTCTTTGGCACTTTGGCGCTTGACGCCTCGCGCTTGAGTTTAATTTATTATTGAATTACTGTAAGAGTTCTTAGACGCATCCTAATGAGGCATAAGTGGCAGACACTGTGCGCCCAGTGAACAGAATAATAATAACAACCAAAGCAGCAACAGAGCCAACATCATGTGTGAGCTGCCTAAGGCACTCGTTGAGCACTCGAGCACAGAGCGCAAAGCCGGCTAAGCCAGTGAGCTGTATTTTGTAACAAAACTTATTTTTATTGCCCGAATGTATTGCCAATGTTGTTCTAATAGCAAAAACGAGCTCCAAGCCAGCACTCTTCCTCTCTCTCTCTCTCGCTCTCACTGTTATTGCCTTCTAGTCCCAGCAGCAGCAACAAATTCCGACTTTTACTGGATGGCGGGGCATCAAATACATTGTTATGGTTACTGGCCAGAAGTCAGTCAGTCGCATAGTCATTGCAGTCGGTTGGGGAAATGCCATTTTGTTAATCAGCCCGTAAGCGTAAGTCACTTCACTTCAGTTCATGCTCACATGATGCTTATTACACACACACACACACACGCACACACAATGGGTATAAGGATAGGGCAATTTGGACCTGGGGACTGTGAATACACAGAATCCACTTCGCTATATATTTATGTATGTGCGGGTTGGCCTTGCGTTGCTTTGCCAGCTTTATTTCGTTGTGTTAAGTAGCGAATTTTTGATTTTCTTCTTTGTCTTTTACTTTGATTGCTTTCGACTATTTATTATTAAGTTTATTATGTGATTAACGCCTATATTTTGTTGTTTATTGAAAAAAAGAATAAACACTTTCAAACTCATCGCTCTTGTTCGCTCTCGCCCCCGAATGTGCTTACAATGACATAGAAAAACTGAAACCAAAACAATAAAAACGTTTCACATAAATTTAAAACTTAAACAAAAAATCTAAATTAAATTATTATTAATTAAATTAAAGTTCAAAAAAAGGGAAAACATTTTATAAACTAAAATCAAATTTGAACATAAACCTCACCCGCAAAAATAATAAAAAAAAAAATACAAAAAAAAAAGAAATTGTTGAACAATTTGTGATGAAAATATATATATAAACTGGCTCTCCACCAAAAACCAAAATCACTTTACACAAACAAAGCAACAAAACCAATGAAAACCAAATCACCTAATTAAATGCAAAACCAAACAAAAGAAAAAGAAAAACAACAAACAAGCAAAGCCAAACACAGATAAACAAAAACAAAACAAAATGTTAAATATGCAATCTCACCTCTGGACACCAACCAAACCAACACCAACCAGTGGCCAGCTAGCGAGAAAACAGTAAAGAAGAGCCAAAAAGTATTCCAAAGTAGAACAAATATCACGCCAGCACACACACACACACACACACACACCACACACACACACACAGCAAGTACGCTAAGAGACTTACTTATTTAGTGCTTTCAATTTCACTCAGTTTCCACCACTCGCTCCACAAGAACCACGCTCACACACACCACAAAACGCTGCGTGCGCTCACTCGTTAGCTGATCTTGATCACCTACTACTACTACTACTATATACTACTATATTCGCCCACTCTCGCCCACTCTTGCCCACTCACCACGTTCACCATGTTCACCACGTTCACCGACTCACTCACCACTCACCACTCGCCACTCGCCACCACTTTCTCACTCTCACTGCGGAATGGCCAGGCATTCAGTATTGTCCAACACTGGCGCGTATTCAGCAAGCGGATGCGACGCTCACCACGTACTCGTTTAGATCACAACAAAGAACAACTACAACAACTACAATAATAACAACAACAACAACTATTATTACAACTACAACAATAACAAGCAACAACAAGCAGCAACTCAATTATGTTCATTTTGTTTCCTTCCTTTGTATTCCACCAACTCTCGAACACAACTTAATCAATATACTATACTATACAAAGCAAACTATGAAAATACAGCAAGTAAAATGCAATTAAACAAAATCACAATTAAATCTGTTTGTATATAAATATTTGTATATATATATGTATATTATATATACGTATGTCTATATACAATATCTTAAACAAAGAAAAAGAGAAATTGATTAACTAACTCAACTTAACCTCATTCACACACTCAATCACCAAGTGTCACAGTAAATTTATCTATCAATCACGCAACCACAGACTCTCTCTCACCCAAGCCAACTCAAAGCCAAAATTAATCCAATTACCAACAAAAACAAAAACAAAAAAATAAATATGAAATGCCGCTAACTGACCAAGCTAATATAAAGCAATTATAAATGATAATTTTACGCTACACACACACTCTCTCTCTCTCTCTCTCTCTATCTATCTATCTCTATCTGTATTTAAATTCCGTATATAAATTACCTATATATATATACAGGCCAGAACTAAACTAAAAAAAAATATGAATCCCATATAAAATGTTGAAAGCCCCAAAAAACATCTAGTAACACTTAAGCTATCCAAAAACCAAAACAATTCCGATTATTATGACACACAAGATACAGAAACCAAATCAATATAACCACAATATTTACAGTAAAAATAAAATTAAATAAATACATGAAAAATAAGAAGCTGAAATGAAAAAGAATCCGAAATTTGTAAATATCTATAGTGGTTATAGATCCACAGTCAAACGAACTAACAAAGAGAACAATTAAAGCCAACCCAGTTGTTAACTGACTTTACACTACAAATGCTTAGTATTATTTTTAATCATTTGACGTATACTATCTCTGTTGAAGTAGCCAGTTGGCCAATAGTATAATATCCAAGAGAGATAACTATATCTATATAACATTGGCCAGCTGACTGCTAATCTTAATGCTAAGTCCTTGAGAACGAAGGCGCTGAGCGTGCGTGCGCCTCGTTCGATAACATATAATCGTATATACCTCTATATATATTTACAAATATATGTATATGTCTGTTTGTCTTACTCTTACTTGTACTGTGTTGAATATATTTAGAATTAACGTACCCATTTTACACCTTTATTCAAATTTGTTCGTACATTTTTCTCCATTCAATTCAGTTCGATTCAATTCAAATACATCTAGTTGTTCACACCATCTTCTACAATTTTATAATAACTATAATATGTATATGTTTTCCTTAACTTTCTTTTCGATATATTCTTCTTTTTTGTTTTCTTTTGTGTACAACGACACTATCACGCTCACTCTCTCTCTCTCCTCTCTCTCTCTCTCTCTCTCACTCACTCACTCACTCTCTCTCTCTATACACTCTTCGTCTCGCAATTTTCTTACAATTACATGCACAGCTTTCAGCTGTAGCACACAATTTTTATTGCTCACTGTTTCACAAACTACCACCGAAACCACCACCACCACCACTGCCACCACTGCCACCACTACCACAAACTCACCACGATCACAAGACAAACTTACCACGATAACGATCACACTCAAAATCGCAAGTATTCGCTCACCGTTCACCAACTCACCGGGTTTATAGATTTTTGATCACGTTTTCAAGCAAGTTGAATACCATAAATTCACCACAGCTCAGCTCACAACTCACCACAGCAGCTATAAAATAGCTAAGCGCCAGATTTGTTCTGTACTAAATACTCTGACGATCACATTTCAACTTCTTCACCAAAAAAAAAGCAACTAACAAAACCACCAAACCACTCAACCACCAAAAAAAAAAACATTAAAATAAAAAAAATGATTGAAAAACCACCAACTACAAAATCTGTGCATTCAATTTGCAGAAATTGAGAAGTCATTATCGAAATTTCATGGATATTACGAGACCGTTTCACGAGACTTCTTTTATGTTATTTCCATTCAGATGTTTGCGTATATTTTGTTGATTTTTATAAACTTCTCATAGTCAGTCGCGAGTCAAAAGTCAAAAGTCAAAAGTGAAACAATTATTTATATATATAAATATGAAAATAAAATATCGATTGAGTGGTCATCGTTACGAACATCCAAATTCAGATACGAAAATTCCAAAAAGCCCAATTCAAAATGCGAAAATTCTGAAACGAAACACCCAAAAGTCCCGATTGGCATTCAGCACATCAAAAGGCGGCCCAGAACTGAAGTGTGAAAAACGTTTATCGACTCGAATCACCTCTCGCTCACACAGTCTCCCTCTCTCTCTCTATATATATATATATATATATGTATATAAACATATGCATATCCGTTCATTCATCTCTATCTATCTCTATATCGCTTTCACTCACACTTCAGTCGACTGGGCGCCTCATCATGAACGTGAATATCTCGACTTAAATTTGCATTCCCAGCAATTTTCTATATTCAATTGCTAGTCAAGCATACTTCGCAATTCGTTTTACACTCCACACCAAAATTGATTTATCGTTCCTTTTGATTTGTATATATATTGTGTTACGTTTATTATTTTCTTTCCTATAATATATATCTAACGAAAAGTCAGGTCTATGAAAATTACCATATTGCTGTGACACCTTACTATACTTATATGATATTGAAATTTCCAATCCGAATCCAATTCGATAATTCGAAATTGCAAATTGTATTTAGTTCATATCGATTAATCAATTAACCTCCAGGCACCCAATCACGAACAAACTGAACAGCAGCAGTCTAGAAAATAAATTGAATATGTCCCATCTGACGGGATATTGGTCTGAAGGGCTGTTCAGAGTGGTCGTAATAACGGTATTCGCCCCCCGAATTGTGAGGCAGCTGAGATCAGCAAAGTAAAACCTTTTATATAAAGAAACCTGTACATATGGCAGATACTTTCCTCTCTATCTATCTCTCTCTTTCTCTCTATCTCTCTTTCTCTGTGTCTAACTCTTTCTCGCTTTGTTAATTTGTAAGACAGTTACACTAATTGTAAGGCAAAAAGTCTAAGAAAACCTAAAAAGTTTTTGTTAAAAAAAAATACATAAGAGAAGAATTATAAGAAGAAGATGAAGAAGAAGAAGAAAGAAAAACTTTAACCCTGCCATATAAGTTAATGTACATAAGCTACTTATACAATACTTATTTAAAAAGCACACTTCAAAAGAAAATGCAAAGAAGAAGAGAAGAAAAAAGAAAAACTAACTAATTATGATACAGATATACTTAGCAAATTTGTATAACCGTTCTGCATTAAACTATCAAAAACATTTCAATTTATATACCCGCCCCAAACTACCTCCGCTGCCAATTCGCTTAATAATAATGTTCTTTCTCTTACTACGCATACTTCGACACTCAACGCGAAATCGAACGATTGTCGATAACCCACACACACATACACACATGTATATATCTATACATATATTTAGGTGTCTCATGTCAAAATCGATTCACCTGTTTTTCGCCTGCACACAAACGCAACGGTTATTTTACTGATCACATTCTCGATTGCTGTGACAACGCGGCAGTACGTAGGAAACCCCATAGACTGTGTACACACAAGGTAAGATATCGCTACCTCTCTCTCTCTCTCTCTCTCCCTCACTCTCTATCTCCCCTCTCTTTCTATATACATATGTTCACATGTGTTCTGTACACCTTTGCAGAGACATTCCGGAAGATGTTCTCAACACATATTGTTGGATACACTCAACGTATACAGTTGTGGATGCGTTCATGAAAAAGCAAGGTTCCGAGGTGCCTTTTCCTGGAATTCACAATTCACAGGGGCGTGGCCCTCTAACAATAAAGCACACAAAATATTATCAATGGGTAGCGTTTACACTATTTTTTCAGGTAAGTTGCAATTGAAAGTACATAATAAACCGTTAATACAAAAACCAACTAAAAGTTCTGTAAAGGAGAGCTTCGAAAGCTTTTCCGCATCTGTTTGAATCTGTGCTTCATACGCGGAGCAAAAAGCTTTATCTAAATAGCAAAAAGAACTTGCAGAGCTTTGGTATAGAATCATGATAAAAGCTTTTTGCTTTTGCTAAGGTGGGGCTTATCATTAACTGAAACAATGTTGGCAGCTTTGAAGCTTTGAGCTTGCAATTTCTATGGCCAAGCTGTCAGCAGAGTTATCTTTTTGCTGTCAAGCAAATTAATATAAAAATAAAAAAAATATTTAAAAATTACATGATAAAAATTAAAAGAAAAATTGCGCATGTATTTTTAATTTTTACAGCATACTATATGAGTGCACTTAAAATAAATATTAAAAGGAATTTTTTGCATAGATCTGAGAATAATATTCATGTATAAAATAAATATTAAAATAATTTAATGTTTAAAAATAATATTAAAAATGACAATATTACAGCATTGCAAATACTAATTATTAACATGCATTGTTTGGGGTATACAAATTTCATGGGATTCGCTGAAATCAATCAACGGAATCTGAAATGAGAAAGGGAAAGGGAATGACACGATTTTTTATAAACTAGATCCCATATACTAATAATTATTTGAAAGCATTTGAAAATAAAAATTCCTCCTCCATTGCCGGCACTTAGGGTATCTTCTAGTCGAGCTAGCTCACACAGAGCATTGACTTGACTTGTTAATGGTATTAATTGTTATGGATCTACAACTAAATACAAAGTATTTCTAGAGCATTTATTTTTAACTCAATTAAATTTTGGAATCCAAAGCTTTCAAAACAAACTACAAAACAATTCACCAAAAAAATACTGAAACAGCAATTTTCCTGTCTGAAATAAGTTTGTGCGAGAAATACGTGGAATATATAAGAGCAAGAAGTAGAATTCCAAGAATTAGAACTGAGAACTTCTCTGCTAAACAACTAGATCTGACAGCAACTACAATTTCATTTGCATTTTTGTATTTTTCCGCATCCATTCTTTAGCCATTTTAAAGCTAAAAAATAGAATGAGCTCTATGTCCTATGTATGTAAGTAACCTTTGATGACTTTGAGTGTTTCTATACATAATATAATAATAGAGAATCTAGATGGCTTCATTCGCATCCCATGTACTTGCTATCGGCTATTTCCTAATTCACATTCAATTCAAGAACTCTGCATCTGAGCGAGATTTAATGAATTACATCAATTCTCAATCAAATGAGGTCCTACGCCTCTTACAGTACCTTCGCTTACCTATCGACTGCATTTGCATCGATAGCAGGATCTTAGTCCTGACCTGCCCCAGCTCATGCAGCGTCTGGCCAATATTTGGCTGACTGTCTGGAGCTGTGCGGTTAGCGTTGGGGCGGGCGTTGAGCGCCATGGGTCCTATGCATGTGTAGGCACGTCTGGCCCGGTCAATGGATATCGCGCGGAGAGGCATTGACGCGTTGAGTCGCCTTTTGTTACGAGCAGCGATTCCCCAGCGAATATAGATGATGATAATGCATTAATGCGGCACAGACTCGCATATGAGCTATATGCAGTTACACGCTGTGTTTAACTATCCCACACAGACCCCGCAGACCCCTCAGACCCCGCAGACCCCGCAGGCGAGAGGCTATCGAGCATAGACTCAAGCATAGCCACAAACACGAACTCCAGTCGCAGCAGGGCCACGCCGCTGCCGAATGAAATGAAGCGATGACTGCGCAACTATTTTTGGAGCAGCCGCCACAAACTTATCAATTCTCTCTCCTTTCCTTTTCTTTTCTCCAACTGCGCACTTTTCCGTTACGCTCACCTCCCACCCACGTCTGCTCACGCCTCACGCCTCACGCCTCACGCGCCACGCCACACGCCTGTCGCCCGTTTCATGCGTATTATTATTATTCTGTGTCTGTGCTATTTTCGGTCAAAACGAAAGAAAGCCAAACGGGGAATGCAACCGCTTGACCCCGTTTCAACTTTACCGATGGGGCACACGTCCCACCACCCCTTCCCTCCGCGCTGGCAGAGGCCAGCATCCGCCTGGAGCAACCAGCATCGACGGCTCAGTCAATTACAACGGCTGCATTTCCCTGTTGCAGCGTTAATTTGATGGAAATTTGATGCACGATCTGCACGATAGTTGTATTAATTTATTTGAGCAGGCTGAACGCTTCGCTTGGAGACGCTGGCGGCGCACGCTGGCACCGCCAATAAAACCGAGATGGAAAAGCAAAAGAAAAACATAAACCAAAATAAAAACGAACCATTTAATTTACGAGCCGTTTGTGTGTGGCCGAAAATTCTTGCTGTTTTATCGAAGAGCCGAAAGCCCTCTGGGGAATACCCAGCGGCATGTCGTTAAATTATAATATCCTATTTAGCAAATCATATTTCTTTTCGTCTTTGATTGACATTTCGAACGAGCAGCGAGAAATGTTGCGAGTTTGACATTTTTGAGAACAGCTGCAACTGAGTTTATTTACGAATGTGTATTAAGTTGACCACAAATTTGAAATTCGAATATATTTATATATTCATTTTATAATTCTCATGCTGAAAATGAAATTTAATTCAATTGACGCTGGTCAAGGCTGCTAGAATTTGTCAAATTGATCGGTTATTCAAAATGAGATTCCTAGCTAACATTTATTCAGATTGCATTGCCAGTTAAAGTCTTCGCTATAAGGGTCAAGGTTAGATCCTCAGAGAGCGACAGCAATAGCTGAGTAAGAGGGAAGAAAGAACAAAAAATTATTAGTCATCAATTTGCATAATGAAAAGCGATAAATATATTCTTAAATAAAAAAATAAAAAAATAAGTAAATAAATAAATAAAATAATAAAAAAAAAAAATTAAAAATATATATAAATAAAAAGTATTATTAAATAAATAAATATTTAAATAAAAAATAAATAAATAGCTAAATAAAAAATAAATAAATATTTAATTAATAATAAACAAATAAATAAAAACAAAAATTAAGTAAATTAAAATTAAATAAACAAAATTAAAAAATAAATAATAGAAATAAATAGTAAATAAAAAATAAATAAATTAAATTAAATAAATGAAAAAGTAAATAATAAAATATATAAAAAATAAATATATAATTAAGTAACATAAATAATTAAATCACTAAATAAACAAATTAATTAATTAATTAAAATAAAATGAAAAATATATAATTAATAATAAATAAATAAAAAATAAAAAGATAATAAATTAATTAAGTGATAAACGAATAAATCAGTAAATAAACAAATAAATTAATTAATTTATTAAAGTAAATTATTAATTAAAAACAATTTCCAGCCATAGTTGGATATATCAATTTTATTTACATTAGAAATACTTCTAAAGTTTTGATCTCTAAATCCCATAGACTGAGGGAGGCGTAAGACCTAGAAATCAGTTGATATCAAGGCATTGGCATTGCATTAGAAATTAAAGAGAGCAGGTAAAATATTATTTTAGAGCATTTCAATTAGCGATGGAATCTTTTGGAATATGAAACTTTTACTGAGCAGAGAACTCCAAAATCTAAATCCAAGTATCTAGCCCCTATCAAGCGTCACCAAAATCTTCTTACTATAATAAACGTAAAACTCATTGCAATACTTATCTCATCTCATCAGAACTGATCTCATCTCATTTCATCTTCTTAAGACTTCAAGTTACAGTTTCACATTTTTATTTTCTTTAAACTTTCGCAAATTTTCGCAGTCGTTGATGGATTTTTTTTTTTTTTTTTAATTAGAGCTGGCTGGACGCCGTCGTGCATTTGAAATAATGCAAAAGTTGGCGTCCAGCCCAGATAACAAAGTATTATGCACATTTTTCACACTCGCCTCTTGGCTAATGTTTTTCGGTTGCATTAATGAGGCGAAGCTTATCTGGCATAGACTTTGCGCCGCCTTCGCCTGCACTCAGAGCAACTGAGATGGAGACAGAGACGGAGATGGAGGCCAAGACTGTGACTGGCAATGAACAACTTTTGTCTTAATGGCCGAATTATGTAAAAAAAAAAAAAAAAAAGAGAGAAAAGCGAGAAATAAGTGGCAAAAAGCAAAAAGAAATCTATGCCTTTGTCTCGAGCAGCCAGCTCACGTAGACCCAAAACCAATTGAATTTTAATGGACACTCCGCAGCCCGAATGCCGCATGAGGTCCGCATGCACACATTATAGGCGGCAGCTGTCCATCATTGCGTTATGCTCGCAATGCTGCGACAAATGGCAACATCATCAAATCGCCAATGGACGTCAGACAATTTGATATTTTCATAACTCCAGCTATCAGTCTTCATTCAGCGCCGGCCCTATTGATATGCTTCGCATGGTGTGTGTGCGCAAAAAAAAAAAAAAAAAAAATCGAAAAGAAAAAAAAAACGCATAAATTCCATGCCCATGTCCTGTGTGTGTCCTGGCGTTTGCCTTTGTCTGGCTGATTGCAACAATAATGAGCGGAAATCGCACAAGCAACAAGCAGACAGCTAGACAAACAGCTGGACAACAATGCAGAAGGAACACGTTGCGTCACGTACTCCATCAAACCTCAACAGCTCAACCCCATCACGACTCGGCTCGATTCAAGACTCGATGCGACGCTCGACGCTCGGCGCTCGACGACTCCGTTTTCTATTTGCATCCATTTCACTTTTGTCCTTCGCTGAGAGCTGCGCGTCTGGAAGGATGGGTGGAGGATGCTGTTGATAGTTGCGGACGACTCGTAAGTGCGCGAAATAAATATGAGCATCATGTGAATAGTTTGCTTGCTGCACAGTGGTACGAGTGCTGTGATTTCTAGCCGAAAAATGTGAATAATATAATTATAATTGATATGAATTTAAATTTATATTTATGTATATGGAATATGATTTATCTAATTCTCGGAACTGATATATATTTTATATATTAAAATACATTCATTTATGTTTATATATTAATTAATATATATTATATATTAAAATTAAGTGCTTTTCATTTATTTGTATTAATATATTAATTTACATTTATTATAATTTTTATGTTTATCTAAATCAATATATATATATATATTTTTTTTTTTTGCTGAAGATTTATCTTATTTTTCGCAATCGAAATATGTTAATTTTTTATTTTTATTTTATTTTGAATTTTATTTATCTAAATGACATCCACATGATTTAGCTAAAGAGTTCTCTAAATAAAGATTTCGTGCTCTAGCCCAAAATGTGATTTAATTAAAAATGTTATTCATATAAAATATATAACCTGTTGCACCTGACGAGTCCTTTGCAACTGAGATATTCCATTGTAGACTTATTATATTTTTATTAAGAATTTTTGTGAAGCCTCTTCACATCAGAGATTCTCTATAATACTCCAATATCTCTCTATTATTTCTTATAGAAATTTTAAATTTGATCTTGAAACTCGAGCTGCAGGCCACACGAATAAGAGTTTGTGCTCGCCTGAATTGTTAGCTTATGATAACTGCAATTTGTGCTTATAACAATAATAATTATTTCTCATTAAAATTTAACACTCAAACTGCTGCCAATTGGCATGGAACCAGTGTCTATTGGTATTTGTCTGCCAATTGCAATGGAACTGGAACTGAACAAATTATGAAACTGTCCACAGTGTGTATGAGTATGAGATTATGTGTGTGTGTTGGTGTGTGTGTGTGTTGGTGTATTGGTGTGTTTGTGGTGTTTCTCTGCTGCTTGGTCAGAAATTGTTGCAACAATGATGAGCATGGAGCGTATCGAACGTCGTCGTCAGTTCATTGTTGTTTACAGCCGCCAACATTTACTCACTCACACACACACACACACACACACACACACACACACAGAGAGAGAAGAGACACAACAAACGGCCGACCACCAAATGCAACATACAAAAACATATTCACAGACAGAGACATCAACAAGCCGGAAGTGTGCGTGGCTCGCGAACGAGATGGCCGCACATGGGCCGAACGGGATAAAGAGGGAGAGAGAGAGAGAGAGAGAGAGAGAGCGACAAGAGACAGTGTATTAAGCTGCTAGAAACGGCCAAAGACAGAGGGAGAGAGAGAGAGAGAGAAAGAGTGAGAGAGCGCGCGCGAGCGATGAGAGAGAACAACAGAGAGATACAATAGATAGAGGCAGAGCTGGCATAGAGCTAGCACACGCTGCCAGCAGCAGTAGCAGCAGCATCAGCAGGCAGAGGAAATTGTGAACAGAGATCTGTCGGAGAGAGTTTGGACCTGGCCGGGCCCGGCACGGCACGGCATGGCATGGCCCGGCCAGGCGGGCAGTCAGGCCAACATTGCGGCCATTTTCGCAGTGTCTTTTAGGTTGGCGAGGCGAACGCGCGCTCGTTTTTTTTTTCCTCCTCTGCTGTGATCTCGTACCTACTGCCAAAAGTTCAACAATAACGCGAGCAGCGAGCAGCGAGTATCGAGTATCGCGTAACGTGTATCGAGTATCGCGTCTCGAGTATCGAACATCGAACAGTGCCAGACGCAACGGCAATTTCTCATCAACTTTTTTTTTTTTTCTTTCAAAAATATCTGTTCTCGTGTGCGCTGTTTTCTACTTCCTCTTCTTCTTCATTCATCTTCTTTTTTTTTTTTTTTTGAGTGCTTTGCCGTGTGACGTGCTCGAACTTCAAGTGCTGCTCGTTATTTAACAGTGTTGTAAAACGACAAACTTGCAGTTTGCATTCGTTTCGACAGTGCGTGCGATCGAAAACATGTGAAGCGAGTCCTTCCACGCGTGATGCAGCCGTTCGCAGGCCTTTCGTGGCCCGCGCCCGCAGTGCGAGCGACAAATGCGATCGTATGAATATACACATATATATATACATAAATCAGCTAATCAATATCAATAATATCAATGTATATGTGCACACACACATGCATATATACTTGGTTAATTGATCCTCGTGCCGATCTGTTTTGATATTTTCACAAAAGTCTCCGTTCAGCTTGTTTTGCCTGCTGGCCAAGTGATTGGGAAATTGCGACCGCGCTGCCCACTGCTCCATCATAATTAACTCTACAAAGTAAATAAACGAACTGGCCATGTGTTTATCGCGGCGAGGCTATGCGCTATGCGCTGCCCACTGGCAACAGTTTCGCGTTCACATTCACATTCACATTCACATTTGCAACCCACAAGTCCGAAGCGTTCACATGCTTACGCCTTATGCTCGGCAAACAAAAAAAAAAAAAAAACAAAAAAAAAAAAAAGTCTAAAATAAAGCAGAGTATATATAAATATGTATATATATATATTTATATATTGGCCATGTGCAGTATTGCGTTTGTTGATCATGTCAACTAAACTATTTTTTGCTTTCTTCTATTCTTTGGCAATTGGAAAATATAATAAAAAGAAAAAGTTTTTATAGATTGTTCAGTCGATTAGATTTTGTTACTTGATCTGCTTGATATACAAGTTTCTCTCTATTTTCCCTAAACTGCCTTTAGGGCATAAACTTGTTGATAAAACAATTCTAGCCAGAGGCAGAGTCATCTCATCTCCTTCTTTCCCAAAGACTCGCTAAACTCAAATGAAATTTCGTTGACAATTTCAGTTTGCCGAACAGAGTATTGTGACGTCAGTTGCACTCGACTGCAACCACCTACTATTACTACATGCTTGCTTTTATTTTTATTTATTTATTTATTTTTTGCCAATTTGAGAGAGCAACTGCGACGCTCCTCCAGTATTGCTCAGTCGCTTGAGGCGCCCATGGCTGGGATGTTCTGCAGCCTGCTCACATTTTTGTTCATTTCATTTTTATAACTCATGCGGCAACATGAGTTGACGCCAGCAGCATTAATGCTGCTATCGCTGAGATCTATGCTCATGTTGCTGTTGTTGTTGTTGATGCTTTATATCATTCACACTTAGTTTGGAATGATAAATTGTGTTCAGAAGCCTTGTTTGTAAAGAGCGCTGAAAGTGTTTTAATACTGCAACTCAACATGCGGTGCGGTAGATGTGGGGAACGAGCGCCCTACAGCGCCAGAAGTTTTCATAGACTGATACAAACAATGCCGAGAGATGAGTTAATTATGGATCGCAACAATGTGGCTGGGGCTCAGAATCGATTAAGTTCAAAAACTCAAATATTTACAAGTAACAAGTAGTTAGCATTGCGCATGTTTGTTGCTGTGAGGTCTACGAATAAACATTTGCTTCAAAATAAATAATAACAAATAACTAAATTAATAATAATACAAGCAGAGACTTTTGTCATACTAATTGTATTATGAAAGAGGTTTTTTTTATATATTGATATAAATTTTATTATTTATTCCCCTTCGATTGCTTATAATTGATAGTTGAATTTATTTTAATATTTTTCTAGCCTTACTTTCATTTATTTCTTAATTCATTTGCATTTTGTACAAGTTGTACAAGGGCAGAAAAAAAATTGTTTTAATATAAATTGAATTTTAATAAATAGATTAGCAATTCCTAAAGTAAATAATAAAATTGATTATGATTTCTTTTAACAAGAATTTAAAATTGAATTTTAATAGATTTTTTAATAGATAGATAATATAAATAAATAAATGTATATACACTTTCCATTCTATATAGTTGATATTCAGATTTTTGTATAGTTTTCTGCCCCTATTTCAATTTATTTCTTATTTTCAATGCATTTTTTATCGAGGTCAGAAAAAATTAAATTATAATAGATAGATATATAAATAAATATATACACCTTCCATTTCATATAGTTGATAATGAAATTTATTTTAATATTTACCTGGCCTCTTACTAGGATTTATTTTCTGATTTAATTACATTTTAGCCAATGACATCAGCTGACATCAAATGTTTAATGGAATTCAAAAAAAATTTTTTTCAATTAATATATATAAAACAAAAAATTAAGATTAATTTATTATAAAATTAATAATTAAAAAATATATATATCTAGGCCCTTTCCATATCCTATTCACAATTAAATTTCTGTGCGTCTTTGTCTTGCCTTCCTTGGGGCTTGTCTCTCAATTTGAGCACGTCAAGTCGTTGGCATGCAAAAACACCTTGAACCGCGCAAAGCCGGGCAACACATGACCACATTAACTTGTTGAAATATGTGCACGTCTGTGATTTTATGGACTTCCCTAAGAACTTAAGCTTATCAACCTCAAACTGTCTGCGCGCATTTAGCTTTCATATTTCATACGAAATAAATATATTAATATTATTATTATTTTTATTTTTGTGTTGCGCTCATTTCCTATGAAGTCTGTGACAACGGCAGCTTAAAGGGAAAATCCTCGTGACAAATATTTATCACATGTGCCGAGTCTTTTCCAAATATTTCCTATGAATTTCAGTTTTAATTGCAAACGAAGCTGAGCCACATGAAAGGAATATTTCGATAAATTCTATTTGCAATGGAATTTTACGAGTTAATTCAATTGATGATGATGATGATGATGTGGCTAGAACAGTTTCTATTCTTTTGTCTGCGTCTCTCTCCCTCCCTCTCTCTCACTCTTGCTCATTATTGTTCATTACTCATTGCGCAGATTTGTCAGGCGTCGAGGAAAACCCAATTAGTCATTAGTCGCCGCCGATCCATATTCCCATTCTGATATTCTCTTGTTGTTGTTCTTCATATTTTATCTTAAAAAAAAAAAACCACGAAAATCATAATTATAGCAGCGTGTTTTTAAATATAGATGCACATTGTTAAGGCTGCTCCATCGCTGTCTCTGTTGCTCTCTAGACAGACGCACAGGGAAACCCAAAGAAAGTGGTGCAAGATTGACAGAGGTGTGAGGGGGAAGGAGGGCGTGGGCAAATGTAGGGATTGGGGACCCGTTTAACTTAATTAGGCATGCGTAGCAATAATAAACAAAGTTGGAAATTTGGAAATTTTGGAATTACGGAGCATTAGGATGAAGCATGCTTGGCATACTTCCAAATGCCCTCGTCCCAAAATATTTTTCTTGAAATGTCAAGTGCATCAGTAGTGGCCGCTGCTGCCGTTGCTGCTGAGATATCAATTTTTATAAACAACACCGTGTAGCAGTTCAAAACAAAATAAAAAACATATAGAAACTCAAACTGAAACAGAAAAGAAAAAAAATAATAAAAATACTTGAATAAGGAAAAGTTTGCGAGTTTCTGTCAGCCTACGAAATGTTTCGCCTTGGGCTCGATCAATTTACGATCATCGATCGCTGGCATATTTACCTTTGCGACTCGTGCTGAAATGGAGTCTATATAGGCGATCGTCCCTCGGCTAGTCTAGTCGACATTGATCATCTCTTCATCACTTGATGGCGCGTTAATTATCGTGAAGGCCTCTCTTCTCCATTGACTTTGCCTGGTTTATTGGGCCACGTGTGCACACGAGTAAAGGCAATTTGCTAGATGTACTTTTTGGCTATATTTTATTATATGCCTCGACCCAGCTCGACTCTTGGCAATTTGTTTATAAACATTGCAATTCTGAATTTTACTGTTCATTTCGTCGATAGGTTTGTGCCCCAGCTGCGTGGAGCATAAATTTATTAACATGCATAGCTATGTTCACGTTTACTAAATATACATATATGTATATATCTATACAGAGAGATATCTATCTATATATATATATATATATGTTTTTTCTATACATTTATATATGTATATATATTTATGCGATCCCCAACACTAGTGAACTGGAAGCCCATTTAATGCCACATTTTATTTATATGCTCGGCGCGTTTTTTATTTGTTTTGTTTCGTTACGAAATTTCAATGGTTGCCGTTAAAATAAATATTTCCACATTGACCATAGAGAGTAGAAATGTTTCCAATTGCTTCTTTCAATAAACAAGCTGCTGCAAACCAAATACTGTGAAAATATTAAACGAATTTCGCACGTTTTATCAAAAAAGAAAAAATAGAAAAAAAAAAAAAAAATGAATTAAAAATTTGCCGTCGCGTCCGGCGGGCTCGAAACTAATTCGAATTAGAATTCGTTTCTTTTGCTTTCGCGTTATTTTCATATTAAGAATTTCCAGTGATTCAGTGACAAAAACTCCAAAGAAATACCCAAAACAATTGCCAGACGAAACTAAAAATTAAAAAAAAATAAATAAAGTGAAAGATTAAAAAAATAAATAAAATCGTTCATTGAACTCGATTAAAGATGCCACATTCTATGCAAGGGACGAGCATATCTAATAACTGTGTACCCAAACAAGCTACCCAAAGGAATCCGAACCAGTTCCAGCTCCAGCGCGAACAGTTTATCATATCGACAAATGGTCGATCTGCGTGCCCGGCCTACTGCTCAGCTGCCAATGATGGGCTGGCCGCGCAAAAGAAAGAACTCTAATCCCGAAAGCGATAGCTCCACGAGCACCTATCGATAGGACAATTCATCGATCGATAGTCCCTCCTCAGATAGCTAAAGAACTCAAGTCAGCGACGAGTCTGACCCTGAAATACGATCTTAAACGATCCCATCGATACGCATACGCACTCATACATCCACACAGACAGAGTGAGAGTGAGAGTGAGAGGGAGAGAGTGTGTATGTGTGTGTGTGTGAGAGAGAGAGAGAGAGAGAGAGAGAGAGCATCAGTTAAAGCCATATACCAATTGAGCTTTGGTAAAACACTCCGCGCTCCGCTCTGTTTAACAAACCATGTTAGATATATTTCGTGGATTGAAAAACCTTGTAAAGGTCAGTCACGTTAAAACCGATTCGATAGTATTCCGCCTGCACTACTCAATAACTGTGATGATTCTGATGTCATTCTCGCTAATTATAACCACACGCCAATATGTGGGTAATCCAATTGATTGTGTACACACTAAAGATATTCCAGAGGATGTTCTCAACACATATTGCTGGATACAGTCGACGTATACGCTGAAGAGTTTATTTTTGAAAAAACAAGGCGTGTCGGTGCCGTACCCCGGTATTGGCAATTCCGATGGCGATCCAGCCGATAAAAAGCACTATAAATACTATCAATGGGTATGCTTTTGCCTATTTTTTCAGGTGAGTTGATGAAAGGTTAAATCGGTCCAAGATATTGCTGGAAATTGTAAAGCTTAATGACTAAACTAACGAAAATGGGATATAATATAACGGATTCAAATTTGATATCCTTTTTGGGCCGATCACAAAATTAATGAAATCTTTGTGAGATTTTTTTTTAATAATTGGAAGGCAGTAAATATTTAAATTGAAATATTACAAAAAAATTATAATACGAATTAAACAATTAACAAAATAAAATAAAAAAAAAAAAAACAATTAAGATCAAATAAAATTATGTAAAATAGTAAAATTAAATTTAAAAATTTAAGAAAATTAATAAATAAAAAATATTCGAACTATGAAGAAATAATAATATGAATTAAAGAAAAAATTAAAATAAAAAAACAATGTAAAAATTAAAATAAAAATAAAAAATATAAAAAAATATTTGACACATAATAAAATAATAATATGAATTTAAAAAAATAAATAAATAAAAGAAAATTAAAAATTAAAAAAATGTAAAAAAAAAATAAAAATAAAAATATATAAGAAAATTAATAATTTAAAAATATTTGAATTTCTAACATATATAATTCATCCGATTTATCGTCTCTTTATCTTCTTAGAGATATTCTATTCATATTAATCACAGATATATTCTCTATCCGGAAGAGCATTCAATCTTCGGCGTGTGAAACGTAAAAAAAGATAATCATTCTGAAATCTCAATTGTTTTTGATGAATGTAAATTTCGATTGCTTTTATCTAACATAATTATAGGAAATATTTATCTATTATTATGGCCAAATTGAATTGATAAACAAAAGTACATTTTGCATAACAATTTCATCGGAATCATTATTTATCGTGCAGCAATAGCCCTCATGTGTGTGAGCAGAGCAAGTGCTTAGTTCATATTTGGTTATTTATTTATTCACTGACTCCACACTGATTCGAAACTTGTCAAGCAGCAATCATACAAATTTGATATACTGGCTCATTAAAGCTGCGTGCAGCCCTGAACGAGACTAGACTGGGATGGGCTGGGCTGGGTGAGAGTGGGTTGGATGGGTTAAAGTGCTGTGCGTTGTGATATGCCTGCATACTTATTTATATTTATCTACATTTCTATGAGTGCGTACGATTTTTTTTTTATACTCAATACAAAATTGAAATTTCCAAATATTTGTTCTACTTGGTTTTTTTTTTTTTCATCATTTCTGTGATTGTTGTTGCTGTTGTCGGTGTGGCTTTGAAATGCTAGATACTTGTATGCGTATGCATAGCCCATGAAATGAAAATGTTTAAACATATCCGTATTGCCCGATTTGTTGCTGCTGCGAACATTTCACTTACGCTTGCCCCAAGGCCAGCAGCAGTTGACTGGGCTCTGTTGTGACGTATGTGGATACACATGTCTGTCTGTTCGTCTGTCTGTCTGTCTCTCTGTCTGTTTGTCTGTTTGTTTGTTTATTTGTTAATCGAATAGCTTACCAAATTTCAAATAGTTCAGCCATATCTAAAGTCCTTTTCAGATCAACACTTTCCTGCTTGATCGTTTTTATTAAGAATATATGAATTGAACAAAAAATTGAATTCAATGTGCTCTACTTGAGAGTGCTAGACTAAGAGATACCCTGAAATCTATATACTTTGATATACTCATCAAAATCTAATCTGATATAAATTTGTATACTTATCTTTGTTTTTATAAAAATTAAACAAGATCTGCACTTAATGTATGCTAGACTAAGAGATACTCAGAGATAAGAGACATCCTGCTAGATATACTCATACAAATTAAATCGGATATACATGTCTTTATGATATACATATCTTTATGATAACAATATTTGCTACAAATTAAAGAATATCTACACTTAATGCGTGCTTGCTGTAGAATAATTGTCTTATAGAGCGCTTTTAGCTCTTTTACTTTCCAAGTTTTGCCACTCAAGCATATGGATATGAATACTGCAGAGACAGAAAGCTATAGTAACAGTGTATAAGTTTTATATAATATGCCCTTATAAAATATGTAAATACTATAAAAAAAAATTTTTTTTTTTTAAATGAGCATATTAGTTTTCAGCTGTCCAGCCAATTAAACATTATTCTGCGAGTGACTTGAAATTATGAATATTTACTCGTGAGTCCCTTGTCTGATAAAGTGTTCCCGATACACCCAATATAAATTGGAAAATACAATTTATAGCAATATTTTGGAATAAGCAGCGTTTCGACCATGAATGATTTCTGCAGTCGATAACGCCCATTGAAAATGGGTAATCAAGGTAAACGGTTTTTTTTTTATGTGAAGGCAGGCAGAAGGAGGCTTGGCATGCCCCATAAAGGGGTCGTCGATCTCATATGAAATGTACTGCATAGCATTGTTGATCTGGCAACTCTTTGTCACATATTCAGTGGCAACGCTGTCATGTATGTAGCTGTTAAGAATATATCCATTTGAATAAACTTAGTCTCACTGCAGCAACCAAACGTTGAAGTTCTCTATGTCCACTCGTCAGCTGGAGTATTTTAAATGCAGCTGATACTAAAGCATATATTATATAATATATATGTGTATAACATATATATTCCTACAAGTCAACTATTGGATATTTTATTAAGAAATGAGTTTATATATTCAGAGAGTTGAAATATACATATATGAAACAAACATATATATATAAAGAGCAATCCTGCTTTCCCTCACCTATTCAATGCATTTCGCAACAACCCATATACCCCGCATTTCAATTTCAATTTGATTTCGCATTGAATTGAGAAAGTCGTGACGAATCGAGCTATACGAGCAGGTAGACCACAACATGGACATATGCTAAGGGGACTGACATAACTGAGGCTTATAGCATTCTCAGCAGTAATTGTATTAATTTTAGATGATCCAATTCATTGAAATATTTCATATTTCATATTTCGTATTTCATGTGCCAATGCGAGCCAGCTCACTTTAACACATAGTATATAATGGAACTGAAATTTGTGCCCCATTGTTGTTCTACTTGCATTTTATGACGTTGTTCGGCCATATGTCTCAAGTGGAAAGACTCTAGCCTGGGTCCAGGCCAAAGTGGGGGCGAGGCGAGGGGCCCTCAAGCGATTACACAATAATATATCTTCCCGCTAACAATGTACCAAATATTAAATGTATATTTTTACCACACTTTTTGTCACAGTCGCCTTTCGTTTGTCTCTTTTCTGCCCGATTGAGAGGTTACGTGGTGGTGGGGAGGTGGGTAGGCGGGGTGGCGGGGCACGCCTCTGCTGGGCAGACTTGTTCGTTTTCTCGGTTAGTGTCACAGCGGCGATTATAGACGACGCCGTCATAGTCACCCAAATACCTATAAATACATTTATTATGGTATTCTCCCTGCTTAATGACGCGTGAACGGCGTTTCTATAATTTACACATTTTCCATTCTGCTTAATTTGTGGATTTATTAATAAAGACGACGGATGCGACCTGAAATCGAATGCAGTTTTCAACCCAAACGATCACACAATATATAGTCACATATAAATAAATACACATACATATGTATATATATGCATACCTTTGTAGATCTGATGTGTGCATATGTACTGTGCATAAATAATAAAAGTCAACGATCATAAATGCCACGAGAAAACAAGCAAAGCCATAAATCTGTAGCCAACAACTACAAAGTCATATGAACCAATATAAATATATATATAAATATATATAGCTCTATATATGTGCATATATGTATGTGCAACTTTATGGAGCACCTGAAATCAAGTTTAAATATTCCAAAATATCTAAATAGATGCATAAGTAGCCATGGATGTACGTACGCAGATTGTGATGTCAGGACCTCGTTCAGGGCCAGGGGCGTGGTCAAGGGGGGATGCCGATCGACAGCGATTATCTGAAGATCAACAACAATTGGATCGCCCACGCTAATGGCCCGGCCATTAACTTGGACAATGCAGCTATAAAGTTTAAAAGCAAAATTTGCCTTGCAGCAGACGAACATGCTCAGCATCCCCTACCACCTAGCACCCCCTAGCACCCCCTGCCATCCCCAACTGGCACTCTCGTTCCTATTTACCATTTCAATTTTCATGATCGTTCGCTTTCATTTCCAATTTCGATATTGATGCCGGCCCGATCGGCTCATATCGATCAAGCGCTCTCCTCAAATATGTCAAAAATTGAATCTGCTTTCTTTTTCGTTTCATTTTTTCTGCTTATCTGGATATTTATTGAAAAGGCACAGACAAACATAAAAGTGAACAAATAATAATTCTGGCCAAATGCCAGCACACAGAAACAAAAATCTAGCCCGAATGGGCTAGCGACAGAGCGAGCCAGAGAGGCCAAGGGAGAGCGGGAGACGGCCAATGGAAGGGGTTGGCGCTGGGACTGGGGCTGGGGCTGGGGCTGGGCATGGCTTGGCAGAGACGGGTTGGCAACGTGACGCCGGCTGTCGGACTCGCCGCCAGAGTTGGAGCATTGGACATGTGTTTATATTTGACTTATTTGACTATTTATTTTTATGCACGCGTGCGGGAGTGCGAGGAAGCCAGCATGGAACCGGGATCAGGCAGCCGGCACACGTAACGCAACTGGCGCACTCGCCGCCTGCCCCAGCCTCAGCCTCCCGCGCTGCCGAGCTGCCGAGCTGCCAACTCTTTGCGCATTTATAGCCCGCCCACGCACTGGAGCCATGTTACATATAGCATGTACATATATATAGTTATGGTTCTGTTTGCGCTTGGGCGGCTCCAGGGCCAGAAGACGTTTGTACGCGTACGACTTATGCCTAATTGAAAATGCAAAACTTCTCTTTTATTCTCAATGCAATGCGATGCTGTGCACAGTGGGGCAAGCTTCATTTGTTTTCGTACTCAATTCATATGTAATTAATTTCGATTTATTTTTTATATTGATTTTAATTTTAATTCTTTTTTAATTAATATGTGAATGCTCAAATGTAATTAATTTAAATGTTTATTTTTTATTTTCATTATTTTAATTTTTTATTTAAACTATATATCAATACTTAAATGTAATTAATTAAGATTTGTCTTTTATTTAAATTTTATTTGATTAATATATCAAATGTAATTAATTTAGATTTATTATTTATATATATATATATATATATATATATATATATATATATATATATATATATTTTTTTTTAATTATTATTTAGTTCATTCATTTCAATACAAGTCATTTAAAATTTCAATAAAAAAAGAAAAATTATATTTATAGATTTAGATTTAATTAATTTATATATAAAAACATTTTTTTAAATTAATATATATAATTATGAGAATTAATTTACATTCATTTTTATTTAATTTTAGTTTTTTTTTTAAATTATGAGAATCGTTCTCAATACATTTAAAATTTCAGTAGAGAGAAAAATTATTAATAAATTTTGATTAAGTATTAATTCATATATAATAAATTATGATAGTCGCATCAATTCATTTAAAAATTCAATTAAAAAAAAAGAAAAAATGTAAATATAAATTTATATATTTATTTAATTTCGATTTATTTTTTATATTGATTTTAATTTTAATTCTTTTTTAATTAATATGTGAATGCTCAAATGTAATTAATTTAAATGTTTATTTTTTATTTTCATTATTTTAATTTTTTATTTAAACTATATATCAATACTTAAATGTAATTAATTAAGATTTGTCTTTTATTTAAATTTTATTTGATTAATATATCAAATGTAATTAATTTAGATTTATTATTTATATATATATATATATATATATATATATATATATATATATATATATTTTTTTTTTTAATTATTATTTAGTTCATTCATTTCAATACAAGTCATTTAAAATTTCAATAAAAAAAGAAAAATTATATTTATAGATTTAGATTTAATTAATTTATATATAAAAACATTTTTTTAAATTAATATATATAATTATGAGAATTAATTTACATTCATTTTTATTTAATTTTAGTTTTTTTTTTAAATTATGAGAATCGTTCTCAATACATTTAAAATTTCAGTAGAGAGAAAAATTATTAATAAATTTTGATTAAGTATTAATTCATATATAATAAATTATGATAGTCGCATCAATTCATTTAAAAATTCAATTAAAAAAAAAGAAAAAATGTAAATATAAATTTATATATTTATTTATTATATTTTTTTTTTTTTTAATAAATTAATATATAATATATTATGCGAATCGCATCAATTTATTTAAAATTTCAGTACAAAAAGAAAAATGATAAATATAAACTATATTCAAGCCAAAAGCAATTATCACAAATTCTTGGCACACAAAATTCTTAATTTCGCTAGATCAATTGATTTGATTGTTGTTTTTTTTTTCTTATTCTATTTCTGTTGACCTTTGCTCCACTGTGCAGCGTCCTTTGTACTCAACGCTGGTTGCGCCTGTTGATTTTCGACTTGGTTTGGCTTTGATTGCAGCTGCATTTATGCCATGTTTTTATGGCAATTTGAACGCTTGCCAAATTGCTTTTCAGACACACGCATGCAGCACGATACGCAACCTCACCCACAGCTGCTGCTGCTGCTGCTGCTGCTAGTGCTTTGCCTTCTTCTAAAAAGAGAATTCGAATGTGGCTCCGATTATTGCTGTTGCATGTCGTCGGTCCAAGCCAATTTGCAGCTAAGCAAGCGAGATGGCGAGAGGAAAACAAATAATCGCGGCAGCAGCATGACCCAATTGAGGGCCGATTGGCTGATAGGGCAAGGGTAAAGCATACGCCCGGAGGCGAAAAACCAAATCAAACGCATCATTTGACTTCCGGCAAGGCGTTGCAAGATGTGTGTGCCCAACACAGACGCTCATTTGTTTAGCTGTTCTAGCTGTGCCGCAGATGTTGGCCGCGGCGACGTCAATTTCAATATTCGAGTCCCATTGTTGCAACAGATGCAAAATGAAAAAGAAAAAAAGAAAATAAAACTATAATAATGCAAGAGTCAAGAAAGCTAATGCCTCGGCGTGAGGAGCATGCCATGACCGCCATGCCCGTCTGTTGACGTTATGGGCTCAAGTCGCATGGCCTGATCGCATGCTGTTGATACCTATTTTAACATTTGCCAACGTCAACAGCACGGCAATGGCAGACAGTCGCCATTTGAATATCGTACATTATCTGGGCACTAAATAAGCTGAACTCTCACCTCGCCATCATCATCATCGAGCAGCTGGCCAGCTAAGCCATTGTCCGCTGACAACTTGGGGGAGGGAGGATTAGCACCTGCCCACATGAAGCCATGCCAAAGCAAACATTTGCACAATTTAGACGGAAATTTACGATACAAGTTATTATTAATATGTCATCAGAGTGCGCATAAATACCAAAAAGTCAGCCAACAGCAGATCCATTTAATTGGGCAAGATTGTTGGCCAGCCAGTAAGCTAGTCAGCCAGTCAGGCAGTCAGGCGGGCAGACTTTGTCGCTGTTGCTTCATCAACTGTTCGCTCTGCTGTTGTTATTTCTACTTTTGCTAATGGATCACAGCTAATTGTTTTGATGACATGTCTATAAATACATATACATATACACATTTTTATAAGATATATACATATATATATATATATATATATATATATATAGATATGTATATCTTGAATGTCTGGCTGTTTGTAAGTAAGTCGCGGAATCAGCTAACAATAATAAGGCATGCAGAGGCATGCACTGGGAAGGTCAAGCAAAGGCAATTTTGATCATATAATACCTTTGGCATTGTTAGCTGGAATTACTTTGTCGTTTCGGGTTTTAGCCATGGCCTATGGCTGTTCACCAAACAGCTGGCAATTGTCACTTGTCAAATTTAAGCGCTTTTACGACAGACGCCTACACTGCGCCACTGGGAGGGCCATGCAGCTCACCTTTACAGAACTAAATATACAAAATATACTAAATAAACTAAATAGAATATATAAATGTATATATATATATATATATATAGTTCTTGATCATATCTCATATGTCTCTCTCTCTCTCTGTCTCTCTCTTTCTCACTCTGCTTGCAGGCAATCTTATTTTACACACCAAGATGGCTGTGGAAGTCTTGGGAGGGTGGCAAAATTCATGCGCTCATCATGGACTTAGATATAGGCATTTGTTCCGAAGCCGAGAAAAAACAAAAAAAGAAATTACTTTTAGATTATTTATGGGAAAATTTAAGGTAAGTGTTGCAACAACAAACAAATCTTTAAAAAATCTTTAAATACCATTTAAATTGCAATTTGTTAATTGAATTTATGCATTTGCAGATATCACAATTGGTGGGCGTACAGATACTACGTGTGTGAGCTGCTCGCCCTAATAAATGTGATAGGTGAGTAATGCTGATTAACAACTTAATCATCATCATCATCATGATCATGATCATTGTCGTCAGAGCTGCAGCTGATGCAGAGCAAATGCTCCAGTTTCCATAATCGAATAAACAAATTTGGGGTTAACCATACAGAACATCTTTAGTATATACAAAAAAAAAAAAAAAAAAAAAAAAAAAGATATATAAAAAATATATATACATATAGTACACATGCGTATATATGTTGCTAATTCACTCAGTCATTTTCCGTGGAAAATCAATGACGAATTTTTATCGAATTGACCGTAGCCGCCGTAGGCCGCATCAAAATAAACAAATTTTACTCACTGCTGAGGATTGCAGGCGTCTCATTTTCTTTTTTTATTTTTCCATTTCATTTCCATTTCCATTTCCATTTATATTTCCAATTCCAATTCCAATTCCATTTTCTTTCTTTCGCGTACAACGTGCGCCACGTGCGCTACAATCGGAAACCGAGCAAAATAATTAACTGTCAGAATACATAAGAAATAAAGAAATAAACAATTATAGAATACACTAATTTGCCTAAATATGTGCAAGTATACACACACGCACACACACATTTGTCTATTAACAAATTGAAGCAAAGTTCGGACTAATTGAATGCTGACGTCTGATGAGTTTACAAGAAACGCGATTAACGAAGTGAGGCAAATGGGTTAGCCTCTAGGCCCAATTCCTTCTATTCAAGCGAATTCCATTTCAGTTTCAACATAGCTCAAGCTAAATGCCATAGATACATGTAGTACACATGTAACACACTTGTAACTGTGTCCTTGGCCAATATTGATTAACTATTGCTCAGCAGAGAGTTTCAAATATAACAAATATATAAATTAATAAAAAAATATATATTTATTTCATTGCTAATTCGAATTGTTATAATCGGCTGCATGCTTGTTATTATTTTAGTATTATTATTATATTGCTAATGACATTAAATTCATATTATTCATATATTTCTGTTATATGTACGAGTTATATAGACGAATATGAATGAATTCTTTGGAATTACCTAAATAATTAATAATAATAATAATAATAATAATAATAATAATAACAATCCTATTACTTATATGCCCTAAAAGTACTTCCAGTCATTGGTAGAGTACAATTATTTCCATTTCCCTTTAGATCGTTAAGCCGTCGTCTAGGCTCACGCTTTATTCTTCATTAATTCATTCAACTAAGGACTGTTATATTTATTACTCAGATAACGCGCAGGCTATCGACTATTGAATATTTTTAATATATTGATGTATATAGGATGTTTATGCCTGAAAAAAAAAAAAAAACAAACGAAATCTACATCAATTTTTGCAAGTCTGAAGAAATTAACAAATGAACACATTTTTAATATATTTTCCACAAACCTTTGTTAGAAATAATTTGAATCACTCTTTCGAGCATGTTATCCATTGGAATATATGTATATGGATATTATATATTTGTATGCCGACTAAATACTCAAACACAAAATGCTCCTATAAGTTAGAGCTCGACTATATCTCTTTTCCTTTTCTCAATGTCTGTCTCTCACACTTTGAGCAAAAGCTCAACGAGCAAACGATTGCATCGGTTCTTCAACGAGCTCGTTCCTGAACAGACAGAAACATTTCTTTTCGGAGCTCTTCAGAGCGATACAAGGTTTTAAGTGCAAAAAGTCTTTTGTGTATGTAGACGTTGATTGCCTTCGCTAAACAGATCAACGCTAAACACGTGAGTGAGAATACTCTTTGAGTTATCTCTTCACTCGCTAAGCCTCATTGTACGAACGTCAATCGGAGCGCAGCCCAAGTGATGTTCGGGAAAAGAGCGTAACACGAATAGTTCAACTCAAGCCACTCACGAAAAGAACCGAAGGCGGGAGAGTGTTTGCTACTTCATTAGCTCCTGCAAACAGATCGTGAAGGTTCCAACAGTTAACTGGCTCAGATGCTAATCATGCTCCTCCTGCTCATGCTGTCGGTCACGTCGCATCGTATTATTATTATCTAGCTAATGAGTTTTTCGAGCCTCGATGTTCAAAGTTCGAGCATAGCTAATACATTACCTTGAACTTTGAATTACATGCTCATAATATCATTCCAAGTTCCCATTGCTGGCATGATCTCATACAGACACCGGGACTGGCGAACGAGCAGCGAAATTTCCGTCTAATTTGTTATGTTTTTATTCAATTTTCATGATTATTAATTTGAGCATAGACCGGAAACAAAGTCTAATTGATACACATGAATTGATAGACATAATTTATTGGATTGTTAACAGATTTAGCTGAGTTCACATGCTCACAGAAGGCAGCCAATGAACTCGTAAATTGGTTTTGTAAACACGCTTCACGGCGTAGCTCCTAGTAGATACTACGCATTCATAATTTCATTCAAAATTCTCAATTCCAATTATAATGAATTTAGATATATATATATATATTGCTATTTTTCTTTGATTTCGTTGCACAGGTCAAATGTTTCTTATGAATCGATTTTTCGATGGTGAATTTATGACATTTGGCTTGGATGTGATAGATTATATGGAGACCGATCAGGAAGATCGCATGGATCCGATGATTTACATATTTCCCAGAATGACCAAATGTACATTTTTTAAATATGGTTCAAGTGGGGAGGTAAGTACTGAAAGCATAAAAAACGAATCATGAATATATATGCTAATTATGTTTGTTCTTCTTCTTGGATTAGGTGGAAAAACACGACGCCATTTGCATTTTACCATTAAATGTTGTTAATGAGAAAATTTACATTTTCCTTTGGTTTTGGTTTATATTATTAACGTTACTCACATTATTAACGCTAATATACAGGGTGGTTATTATATTCTCGCCTCGTATGAGGGTATATTTATTTCGAATGCGATTTAGGTGAGTTCAAATGATCTAGTATATTCTATATGGATTATGTGGAACGTTTTCTAACACTGTTTTCTTTATCCCATCTACAGGTTAGTGCGTCGAGACGCAATTGAAATAATCGTTCGTCGTTCCAAGATGGGCGATTGGTTTTTGTTGTATTTATTAGGTGAAAATATAGATACAGTTATATTTCGTGATGTTGTACAGGATTTAGCAAATCGCTTAGGACATAACCAACACCACAGGGTGCCTGGATTGAAAGGTGAAATACAGGATGCATGATATTGGGAGTATTAGAAACAATACAAAATGCAATATGTCGTCTCAATATAAAAACTACAACAACAACAACAACAACAACAACATTCAACTATTTAGTACAACAAGAGCAAAAGCAGCAGCAACCGCTTCATAAGTTCAACACAAAACTGAAAAAAATATAAAACGTATCTTACAAATACAACCAAAAAAACTATCGTCAATGCTAGCACATCGAAGTCATTTTCAATCAACAAGAGAGTAAAGCACAGAGTCGCCTCAATAACGATAACGATAACGATTCAGATACCGATAACGAATAAACGATAAAGATAACGACAAGGCTTAGGCTAGACATAAGCCCTTACAATAGACCAAAGCACACAACGAATGAAAGCGGACTAAGCCGAACCAGAAGTTAAAGTCAAAGGCAAGGAATACGAAAGAAACAACAAACAAACAACAACCACAACAACAACAACAACGAATATTAAAGTCAAAACCGATAGACGAAGAACTGGATATGAATGAATAACAATCATGAGTAGCAGCCGAAGGGAAAGGAGTTTTGGGCACAGCTGCCATCCGGCTGCCGTGCCCAAGGGCATTGCGAGCACGCTGCACGTGGCGCCTGCAAGTGCGAGCATGCCCCATGGATTCAAGTCAAAATGTTATGGAAATAGTATGTTGCCCAGAGACAAGGACAAAGTGTCTATGCAAAGGAAAATCAAAACGGATTCGAACAGCACGAATGGAAAGTCGAGGAAAATCAACAACAAGAACAACAACAACAACACTCTATCTCTCTCTCTTATTCACACTCACACAGACTCACTCTCACGCACACACAGTCACACTTTCACAATTTCACACACATACACATGAAACATTTACGCGGCATCACTCATACGCCCCGTAGACGCCCATCAAATCGCACTCACACCTGCTCCTCACTTTGCTTGTCATGCAGCAACACAACCAAGACACCAACGAAGTCGAGACGACGCCCGCGTATAAATTGCATTTCTGTATTAAAACCCCAACAACAACATCATCATCAGTTGCAACTGCAACTGCAACTGCATCGAAAGCATCACGAAACACCAGCAGCAGTAGCAGCAACAACAACAGCAGCAGCAGCAGCAGCAGCAGCAGCAGCTGCAACTGTTTCACTAAAGATGAAGAAGAACAAACGAAGAGTAGCTTAAAACTCGTCTCTCATATATAAAAGCAAAAGCAATTCGAATAAATTCTGAACAAAATTGAGTGAATATAAAAAATAAAATAAAAAGAATTTAAGCTACAGAAAAGCGTAAAAAAAAAGAGAATGAGAGCTAGAAAAAGCAGGCAAAAACAAAAGTTAGATTAAATTCAATTCAATTAAATCACTTATTAAAAACAAAACAAAATACGAAAACCAAAAACCAAAAACAAAAATAAAATGATATCTTGAAGTGTTCATGTATTCGAATCTAGGTTAACTAAGTAAAGCATATAAAATAAATCTAAATATTAAATATATATATAATATATATATACATATATATGTATATGCGTACACATATGCTATATATATATAGTACATATAAAGATACAACTTTTTTTTCTTAATCTAAGCATTTGTATTACCCGCTAAAAAAACACAAAAATAAAAATACCAAAAAAAAAAAAAAACAACAAAAATATATAAAAATTAAAATGCAAAAAAAAAAAAAAAAAAAACAATTACAAAAACAAAATTTTGTATGCAAGAAGATGAAGAAAAAAAATATACCAAAAACTAAATGTAAAGAGCAGAAGAAAAAAATATCAATAAATATCAGCGACAGTTTAGTAAACCAAACAAAAAATACCAACTACAATAAATATGCATAAAAAATACTAACAACATGAAAATACCACAAAAGAAGAAAACTCAAATTGCCGAGCAAACACAAACACAAATACACACACACACATACACATATACATACATAGTTACATTAGGTGAATCTGTAGCGTGCATCATTAAATATAATCAACAAATTAATACAACAAAAGGAATTAAACTGAAGCAGAAAATAGCTTAAAAAACACACACACACACACTCATTAAGCATTTTTTTTTTTTTTTTTCAATTATACAGACACAGCTTCAAAATTGTAAACGGAAACACGCAGCTTTTATTTCCGCCATTATGAATAATGTTCAGTGTGTGGAGTTTTTAGGCAAACTCTACAGCATTTATAACATAAATTAAATACCAAAAATATACAAAAAGTGAGAAAACTTGTACACAAAAAAAATGGAAATAAATTCAATTACATAGTTCATATTAATTCCAATTGCAGCACAAATTTCAATTGCCATAAATTACCACAAATTGAAAAAAAAAAACTCTATCACACAAACACACACACACACATAGACACATGCTAAGCGTTGGCATTGCAGCAATTGAAGGCTAAAGCGAGCTGCTAAATTGTAGTGGAACCAAAGTTAAGTCTCGCATAACTCCATTAACTTGTTGTCATAACTATATGTATGTATATATGGAAAGCGAGTACTAACTCTCTCTCACTTTCTCTTATACATATATATACATATATATATGCATATACCTAGCTCATCTGATTCACATCAAATTGACCACATCATGTGCTACAAATTGTAAAATCCGTCCAGAAAACTTTTTGAAGCGCACTTGGTTTGCCAGCTCTCCCTCCCTCTCTGTATCTCTCTTTGTTTTTTTTTTTTTTTTTTTAGTTTTGAAAGTACTTGAACGCATCCCAAGAAACGGACCAAACAATTCGCAGATGCCTCAAGAGTTTTTCATTAGCGGGCTCTCTGCAATCTCCAAACGCAATCTCTGATTCTATGTGTTGCTCAACCTATCTCCATCTGTATCTTTATCTCTGTCTTCCTTACACACTGTTGCGCATTATTCAGTCAGCATTCAGGATGCATTCAGACAAGCCAAGCCAAATGAGCAAATATCACTGCCAGCTAAATAGTTCTAGAGTTAAATACTTGTAATTATAAACTACTCAAAGGTTCCAATACGAAAGGCAGCTCAATGCCAGCTGCAAAGTCACGAGTCACGAGTCACAAATCACGAGTCACGACTCACGAATCACGCAAACAGAGCCTGGCAATTCCACAGTTGGTATTTCATATCATCTGCATTCGCTCAGACCACACACAAACACAGACACAGACAAATCCTTTGTTGTTAGCCCATTTCATGTTTTGTTTCCTTTTTTTTTTACTTTAGAAAGTTCTCACTACAGCATACTCAAAGACGCATTAGATTTTAGCCAACAAGGTTTGAAGATAATAAGAAAAGTAATTGGAAAATAAATGAAAACTATTTCTAGGTCGCTAATAGAGAAAGGAAAACGAAAAAAGAAAATACAATAATTATAACAATAAAATAAATAAATAACGAGTAATTTAAGCGTTTTTTTTTTAACAGCTTATAGCCAAATATGCATAAGGCTAAAATCTAGTTAAAAACAAATAAGAATACAAATATTATAATGAAAATACTTGGTGTACAAGGAAACTAAATAATAATTAAACACACACAAAAAACGAAATTGAAATAAATTAGTTTGTTCGTGTTTTTTTTTTTTTTCTCAAGCCAAGTAAAGAGAGAAAATAAGTAAGAGAATTGAATACATACTGAATGCTATGCAAAAGGATAACGAAATATATATACACATATATATATATGAATCATGTAAAAATCACATATTAAATATATAGAATAATAAATGATGTATATGTATATACGCGTATGTGTATCCATATATATATATACATACATATATCGATAAAGAAATTCTATATTATTGCATAATAGAAGGAAATTGCCATTAGTTGTTAGTGTTAATGCGATACGTACAGGCATATACATGCTGGCATGCATGCATGTATAAGGATACCTCTCTCTGCCAGGTCTATATATACAGCTCATTATGAATTAGATAGAGGTGCAGGGTTCGGCAAGGCATATGAGAATTGAAACTCAACTTGAACTAAAAAAGCAATTGTAAAATATCTTAACTCTGAATATATAGATAATAATGATAAGAGCCAATATCGAATATCGAATATCGAATATCGAATATTGTATATCGTATATCGAAATCGAAATCGTAACGTGTTCTTTTTCCAATGCAAAACTTTATTTTTCAAAGTGTTTGCCGCAATATTAACTACGAGCGAAATAAAATTAATTTAATACAAATACAAATACAAATAATATTATATACAAGAATAAAATAAGTAAAAATACGAATTGTATTAGCTACGATTATAATAAATACTCATACACACACACACACACACACATTTAAGCATGACAACAATTCATCCCTAACTAGACTAGTTAAAGCCCTAGCAGCCATTAGCAGTCAACCAATCAGATCAGACAAACTTTAGCTCCCAGCCTTAAATCAAGTCCAAGCGCAACTTGACTACTCTTCTTCTTCTTCACTAGCATTTGGCGTGTTCTCGATAGGAGCTGAACTCAAATCACGAACTCAACTCTTTTAGGTTTCCCTCATTTTCTTTGCATGCAAATACTACTCGATCTGGACTTGTGTAGTAAGTATGTGCCCAATGTCATTTATCTGCTTTTGTTCTCGATTCAAATTCAGTTTGTTTTTTGTTTTTTTCATTGTTTATTCGGCAAATAGAACGAATACATATCATTGTTTAATGTGTTTTAGTTAAACACTCAACTCTGATGAGTCAATACTTGACTCTTTCCTCTTCTTTCTCTCAGTCTCTGTCTCTCCCTCTCTCTCTCTCTCTCTTTACGAACACTGCCGCCTTCAGTCTTTCGCTCTCTGTCTCTGTCCCACTCCCAGCTAATTAGTAGTAACACCTGAGCACTCTCTAAGCACAGCCGGTATCAAAATCGACGTACAGCAAAAAGGTCAATTGTCAAAATTAATCGAATTACATTGGTGAAATTTTCGCAATTTATATTTTGTAAAAAAAAAAAAAAAAAAAAACAAACAACAACAAAAAAACCAAACAAAAAACATTTTTTTCCATTTTTCTTAGAAAATTGAATTAGATTTTTTTTTTTATTTTTGAAATTTCTATAACAAATATCAAATATTATGAATAAAAATTTAATAAATAATTACAGTCAAATAGTGCAAAATTTGTTATTAGACCAAGCGTTTTTAATGTAAACATTTAAATCGAAATTTTGTAAACTTCAAAATACATAAATATAAAAAATAAAAATAAATAAAATAAAATACGAAAATCTGAAACTGCCAATTCACATTCTCAGAAAACAAAAAAACTTTAGTAAAAATACATTTAAAAAAATAAAATAAAATAAATATTATCTGCAAGCATATGAAATTTAACAATTTACAATAGAACAATTTCTTATGTATATACAATGCATAAATAATAATTTATTGAAAACAATGAAAATTGCTGAATATTTCAAATGGGAAACCAACATAAAAATTAAACATATATATATATGTATGTATATAGTATATGTATACATATATAGCATATACATATGTAGAGCGAATTACAACTACATCTAGACGTACGTATGTGTATTAGGCTTATACTAATTTGATGCTGAGCTAGGAGCAGGTCGGAGATTATATTCAATTTGATGCCATTTTCAACATCCATGCGGGAGTGTTCTTAGCTGTGCGTGTGTGTGTGTCTTTTTTGCATGAGCATATACTATGTGTGAATAAATAGCAGACAATAATTAGTAAATTTGCAACAACAAAAACAAAACAAAAAAAAAAACAAAAACAAAAAAAATAAATAAAATACAAATAAAAATGAAAATGAAAGCAAAAAAGCAATTTTCGTGTGCAGCACACGCACACACACACACACACACACACACACATACTTTCACTTGTGTATGTCTGTAATAATTTAAACAGTAAATGTATTCGTATCTATATCTGTATCTGTATCTGTATCTGTAACTTAAGTTTTTTTGTCTTCCATATTTCTTGATTCTTTTTTTTGTTTAGTTTCCTCTTAGTTTTGCTTTTGGCTAGCTCCGAGTTCGTGGCTTTCCATTTAAAATGCAGACAGCAGCTGAAGGCGCAAAGTAGTTCCTAAAAAAAGTGTATCCAAGGTCAAGATCGAGCTGAAGCTAAAGACTTTCTGTTCAGATTGCGAAATCGAGCTCCTGCTAGGGTATTTTTTTTTTTTTTTCTGTTTAGGTTTTTCTTTACTCATTTCCGTAATTTGTCAGGTTATTTGTTTGACGTCATAATATATATATTATATATATATATATTTGTAATGCTTATAAAAGTAGTTCCTTTCTCGTTAGCACAATTTTGAAGCATAAGAAAACTGCCTTAAAGTGATTTTCAAATTATATAACAAATTTATAACTAAATATTGTACATAATCTAGTGCCCAAGAAAGCAAAAACCAGAAACAACTTATATTGAAAACAAACATTTTTTTTACTAACAATAATTAGAAACGTAACGTAACTCTAAGCATAAGCATGACTTTTAATTAACAGCTAAGACACATACAATTTGTACATAACTTAATATACATTTACATATTATTATTATGATTATTATTATTATTATACAATATACAAGATATATATACTATATATATACATACGCATATATATGTAGATATATATATATATATATATATATATATATATATATGTATGTATTTTATAACGAATTAGATCGTAATACTAACGCAAAACGTTCAGCAAAATTACACTTAAGTTTTCCACCTTCAGATGACTTTTGACCGCAGACAAAGATCATATTTAAAGCTAAACCCAAACAAAAACAGGAGAAAGAACAAGAAAACGTAGAGGAAGATGATGATGAGATATAAAGAAGAAGAAAAAAGATGTTTTGTATTTTAACTTGTTTTCCACAGCTCTTAAGTTTAGTCCAAACCTAACTTAACGAACGTAACGTATTAATAATACTAATAATAATAATAATACTTAAAAAATACCAAAAATAAATACTACATATAATACAAATAATGACGATGAGGAAGATGATGATGATGAATACAAGAGAAAACCAAAAGGATGTATGTAAAATAATTGCATAAATAATTTCAAATATATTCGCCGATTGCCTTCAACTAGAGGAATTTTGATTACAAAATTAATAATGAATATTACAAATAAACAAATGAGAACTATTAATTATTGCATTAACAAACATATTTATACAATGAATGGCAAAAGTAATACAAAGAGACGAGCATGCATGCGGAAGTGGAAGTGGAAGAAGAAGGAGAAGAAGAAGGTGAAGAATTGAATAAACAGCAGCAAGAAGATGAAAAGGAGGAAGCAGGAAACCCAAGCAGAACAAACAAGAACAACAAATATACACAAAATGAAATTCAAAAAGAACTGAAGTAAAAACAAAGATTTTAAAAGCAGCAACAAAAAAAAAAAAAAAAAACAAAAGCAAAATAAAAATAAAAAATATGTAAGAAAATGTTCATATTTGTACACTGAAAAAAAAAAGGAAACACAAAAATATACGAAATTCTATAAGAGCCATCAAAAGAACTTATACACTGAACAAAACGACAAACATTCACATACATAGTTTATACACGCAGCATGCATTCATATGTACATACGTACATACACACACTCACACACACACACACACAGAGTAATTTCTGCAATTAGGAATGCAATTTTATCCGAAATGTAGGCAAACATTTACGAAAATTAGAAAACGAAAGCAATTTTATCAATTACGTCTGAGAGCAAACTGATCTCGTTAAGATATTTAGTTTTTTATTCGATTTCAGCCATTTTTAGAACCAACGAAAGAAAAACAAACAAAAAGCAAGAAATGAAGATGAAATGAAAAACAAAACAAATACACATATCCAGCAATCTTTTCAATACATTTGCTTTACTTTGGAATCAAATCGATAAGAGAATAATAAATAACAACAAATTAAAATTAAAATTAAAATTAAAATTACTTCAGCGACGTCTCACGTCTCTCGGAGCCATCTTCTGGCACTGGACACCACGTTTCAATTGTTTAATGCTGCTGCAGCAGAGAACCTTCCTTGGATACTTTCTATATATATATATATATATATATATATATATATACATTCATATATATGCATATATATATATACATACATATATCTCGTAACTTATGCCGACATAGAGAATCACAAGCAGCAATGAGAAGAAGGAAAATATGAAATAAATAATACGAAATACATCAAGTACAGTAAATATTACCTATAGTTCACACATTTACAATTTAGCTCGTAAGCGAATCTTTAATTTGTATTAAATTCTTATAAGCATATAGAACTATGGATAATTAATGAATTAATTAATTAACAATAGCATATTAACTAGTTCATATTGGATACGCAACAGTCAGGCAGGTCTGTGAATCGGAGTGTGTTGGTATTTTTTTTTTTTTTTTTTAATAAATAAATAAATAAATATTTAACTAGTTATAATACTAATAATAGCAATACCTAATAACATTATGAATTCATTATAAATCTTGTGTACGATTATTGTGAAACGTTTCATTTTGTTAATACGAAAATAAAACGCGTGCATGGTTAATAAAGCTTTAATTTGAAG
This sequence comes from Drosophila koepferae, assembly GCA_030914345.1. NCBI lineage: Eukaryota > Metazoa > Arthropoda > Insecta > Diptera > Drosophilidae > Drosophila > Drosophila koepferae. Next base: position 4,445,018 of record JAUESR010000196.1, on the reverse strand, counting down.
CTATGTATTTATATAAATATATATATACATATATAGATATATGCATATATATATGAGCGCGCACACACACACTTGCACAGTCGCACGTACGTGCGTGCGCCTGTGCATGCGTGTGTGTGCGTGTGTGAGTATATGTATATAATATGAATATAAATGAAGCAAGCGACAAAGCAGCAGAAGGTGTAGCAGGAGATGAAATCAACGTCCTCAGTTTATAAATTTTTCAAATGAGTGACAGAAAACCAAGAATAGAACAAGTAATAAAACAAAAATTGATTTAGTACAGCAAACGTAACTTACTTAAGCTTAAGGCCCATACAAGTATATTAAAATAAAGCATTATTTAAACATCAATTTCTAACTGGATAGGCAACCGAGGGAACCGAGACCCAAAGAGAAGAAACACTAAGCAAAAGGCAAATGGCAAATAAATGAATTAGCTGAATAGAATGGCATTGCTGTATGGGTAGATATCGGTGGATAGCGTACGTGCTATATACATATGCATATACATATATATATGCAAAGGTGTGTGAGCATAGGCATATGTATATATCACATACATATCTGTGAAACGACGACAGTTTTTAGTCAATAATATTATTACTAATAATAATAATAATAATGATAATGATAATGATATGAATAATGGAAGCTGCGGAGGAGAAATCGAATTAATGCAAAATCGAAAAACAATAAAAACAATGGCATTCAAAGCATATATGAAGCCCCTATATTGAAAATATAAACGTGAATTTTTAGCAGTGTAAGTAATACAATTATATGGCAAACACTCAAAGAAACACTCACACACACAAACAGAGACACAAACAGCATAAAGCCACAACAGAAATCAGTTAATCAGAATACATAATACATAGCCGAGCGCTAGATGTCGCTAATACACAAACGAGCGCTAGATGTCGCCCAACTAAAATCCAGAAAACTGATTCAGAAACCAGCATAACAGCATATACATACATCAATTTCAGGATCACATATTCATATATATATATATAGTTATATATATATATTATATATGCATATAATATATAATACTACATAATACTATATTATTATACTTCAAATGGAAGGCAAACGCTAAGATCCAATAGCAAAATTCAAATCTAAGCATACATCAAGCAAACAATGATAACATAACGAACATTAATTACTTGTAAATAACTCTCACACACAGACACATACACACACACACACATATACGCACGCACACACATACATACTCACACACACACACACACACAGGGACACTAATACACACCCATACAGAAACAGTGAAACACTCATAGCATATACAATACTATTTTACATTTGGTTAATAAAACTTGCTAAAGGAAAAACAAACAAACAAAGAAAAAAAAAAAACAGAAATTATTGCATCGCATTACATATAACAAGTAAATGGCAAAGGATTAATGAGAAAATAAAATAAATAAAGATGGCAATGAAAGAAAGCAAAGCAAGAAGTTAAAATCATATGCATCAAAGTTAAGTAAAATTAAAAGTAAACATAAATGATTAGTACATACACAAAGGCAATTAAGTGAAAGAAGAGGAGGCAGCAATGCATTCATAGGCACGGTTGAAAGAGTTGAGGGTCATGGGCGTCCATCAATCAGATTTGATTGACGGCGCCTGTTGGCAACGAAGACGAGCGAAGGCGCATAAAGAGAATTAAATAAATTACCAAGTAATATTATACAAATATTATTATATATAAATTATTATAATTATAAATTACTATTAAAGAAAAACAAAACAAGACAGAAAATAAAAAAAAAAATACAAATAAATAAAAATAAAAGTAAAAAAAAAAAAAATAAAAAACAAATACAAAATCCAGCAACAAAACAGATAATGAAACACACTATTATAATGCGAAACAAAGAAAATAAAAACGAAACGAATTGACAACGTTGTATGATTTTGATCAGAAAGTAATAAAAACAATTTTCGATTTGTTACGAAATATACAAAATATATTTGTCTTTGTCTTTTTCTTTCTATTTGCGAATGGAATCAGTTTGCTTTTGGCTTGAAGCAGACGTTAGATATGATGGGGAAGCTAGCTATGGTGGCGCCATCTACATGTTATTGTGTGAAACTACACGGCTTTGCTACAAGCAGTGCAAATACACAGCAAGTAGAATGCTCGCCAATTTGGAAAGCAGTTCAATGGTGTATGTTAAAGGAGTGAATGACCGCGCTATCCTCATTAAGCATAATTATTTGCAAGAAGTTCAAATCTGTGCAATGGCGCAACCACAATCTTCATGCTTCGAGAAAATCAAAGCAGCTTCCATTTAAATATGTCTTGAAGTAAATATTAAATAAAAATAATTTTATTAATATATATGCATTTATGCTTATAAATTCTTTAACACATTTTCTTTAAATGGTAGTTATACGTAAAAATAAATAAATTATTGAACAAACAAATTCTATTCGCTTAATATCAACAAAAAACGATTGTATTGATTGTAATTATATTTTAGCTTTTCTTCTTTAGCTTTGCCCAAAGCATCGCACAACGGTCTGAGGTAAGTAAAAAAATTGCTGCATAATTTTATTTCAACGCCTTAACAATTCAGCACAAAAGTATGCTTTACAATTTGGAAACTAAAATATTATATTATTTATTTTCCAGCAAACTGATTGATTATATGTCGAACTTTATAAAAAAAAAATAAATAAAATAAAAGAAAGTCAAATCTAACGTCAAAAGAAATATATTATCTATCCTCACAAATTGAGTGAGGTTTGGTCCTACTTTTATGTACATAAATGTGTTGTTAAAGTACTAAATATGAATGTACTGCTTCTACACTGAAATAAATATTGTTATTGTTATTGTTATTGTTATGAAAAAAAAAAAAAAAAAAAAAAAAAAATCTAACGTCAAAAAATAAAATTCGATCTACAGATATTTTACACTGCCAGCAGCTTCAATTAAAGTTCGATTATATTTTTTGGATTGTAAGCGGAAGTAGTAAAATGAAATCAAATAGGTGTGAAGCTAAGTTCTTAAACCACTTTATCTATAGAACAGCTTTGCTGTGCAAGAAATTTCAGCTGGATAAGTTCAGGCATGGCAGTGAAAACACATGACCTGGACATGGAACACATACTCGAATTGATATCTAAATTCTAAGCTAGACATATATTATGATAAATAGAGTTTATTTTTAAATAAATTAATAAACATGATAAATAACCTCTATTCCTATTTTTTATTATTTTTTGTTTTTCTCTTTTTTTCAATCACTTCTTTGATAAGTAATCTACGCTCAACTATTGTGCTCTCATCCTGTTGGCCAAATGTTAAATAAATGTTGAATAATATGCGATAGTCATCAAAAAACAGAAAATGTGTAATAGCCTTTGCGTATTTCTTTTCCATTCATAGGTTCCGCAACTTTGTTGTGAAAATACAGGCTAATCTGTCGAGCTGATACTTCCTCTACGATGCGACGCCTCGCCGATGAGAATCGAGGACGAGGGTTATCGGGCACGCAAATCGCAATTGGTGTAATGAAAACTCAGTTCCAAGATCAAAAGATATACGTCTATGAGTTTTTCATGCGACATAATTAGGGCTGATTGAATTGGCCGCCTGTCAAAGACTGTAGCTCAGCCATTCCCGCACGCTCCGCACATATCGAGTGTCAAAAAAAAAAAAAAAAAAAAAAAAAAAAAAAAGAAGCAAACTAACCGCCGATCAGGTATACTCTACTCTGCCCAAACAGATGACAATTAGCGCCGTTCAGTTTGTTTTAAGCGGAAACGCACTCTCTGTGAAAAAATGACAGAGAAACGTTGATACTAAAGCTGCTGCGACTTTGTTTGTTCCATTTGCTTGCTTATCGCTGATTTTGCTCCAGTTCCTGTTTATTTTGCAATGCAATTTGCAAATCGAACGTCGAAAAAAATTAAACATTAAACAGTCGCATTACATGCAACGGCAACTGACATTCATTAGTCACTCAGCCCATCTAAAGTTTGTTTATAGCAGAGCTAAGCTTTGTTTATTTATTTATTTGCTGTTGATGAGTTGTCCGATGACTGTGCAGCTTGTGCCATTGATAAGCGCAAGCTTAAGTTTGATAAATAATTATTCTATTCAAGTCCATTCAAAAATATTAATAATTGATATCATAATAAATTTGATTGACATTTTGATTTAAAGCTTTTATATATTGGCATTCATTTAAATCATTTGTATCTGTATTCGTTTAAATTGAATGGTATCTTATCCATCTGTGTTATCTATGTCTTCTTTATCGTTGTCTTATTTAGTGATAACAAAAAGAGTCCTTATTAGGTATCCTTATATACTATATCAATATGGCTTTATGGAGTACAAACTGCCTACACTTGAAGAGGCAATTGGAAGGCACACAAGCAGACATAGCAATAGATTGCAAGGACACCGCAGCCTGCTTTCAAGAGGACTACTCCATGCCAGGACCTTTAAGTGGACTTCAAAGCCAAGGCCTTGCTAAAAAGATTAATTTAAGATCCATGTGTTGTTAAGTTAATCAATATGCTCTACAGGTTCTACGCTTAATAAGTAAATAAAATAATTAAGAAACATAAATCGCAATAATAATTTTAATTAATTTCTTTTTACTATTTTAAAAAAGAACTTTTATATAAAACTAAACATAATGGATCACGATTAAATTAAAATATTTAAGAATATAAATAAGAAAAATAACTTGCAAATAATTTGCATTAACTTCGTTCTAATATTATTGAAATTTATTTATTAAAAAATAAATCAAATAAATAAATAAATAAAATAAATAAGTTGCAAATAAATTTCATTAATTTATATAAAATCAATAAATATAAAATCAATAAAATTTTTACTATTATTTAAATACATTTTTATTTGAATTTTGTATATAAAACTTAAAATAATGAATTAGGATAAAATTAAAATTAAGAAATTAAATTTTTTTAAAATAAATTATACACAATTAATACAAAAATTAAAAAGTAAATAAAAATAAATTGCAAATTATTTTAATTAATTACTTTTTAACATTATTTAAATTTATTTATTTATTTTGTAATATAAAGTCATATTTTTATTCCATAACAAACAAATAATAAATTAAATACTATTTTGCATGCGCTTCCTTTTAAGAGATTCTCTGCCTCGCCTTGGCATTGAGTTGACAATTCTTGGAGTAAAATCAATTTTACAATGAACGTTCAATATATCCTAACACACGTCATATCTTCAGCATGAGTAGAAGACGAAAATCATGAAGGGAAGAGATAATAAGCGATTATATTCACGATTTATATTCTGTTCTCAAGTAGTAATGTATATCAAGTCACACCTAAGCAATGAATTTAATGAGTGCAGCTATACATAACAGCATTAAGAGCAATTGACAAATTATAAAAAATTTAAAAAAATATATAACAAAATTCCTCAATAAAGAGGATTTTGTATACACAATCGAACTGAAATTTATACATCACTGAAAATTCAATTAAATTGAGCTTTGATTAAAGTTTAAGCAAGACTTTAAAACAAACGCCGCGCCGATGCATAGACAACGAAGCTGCAATTAGTCAGCCATCAAAGAGTTGACCCCCTGTAATCCTGCCCAAATGTCAGGCTCAACATATTTGTTTCTCTGTTTTCTAATCGGCGGCAGGTTTGCTATTTGCATATTTTACGAGTGTGAGAGTTGATATAAAAAATAAATAAATAAAATAAATAAAAATGCTCGAATTAAAATCCATATTCGAAACGAAATCGGGAATCAAGTGAGGGAGAGAGAGAGAGAGAGAGAGAGAGTTTTGTGTGTTGTTATTTACTTTCTATGTTTGCTTTTGATTTATTTATTTATTTATTATTACATTTGACTGATTGCCAAGCGTTGCGATCTAACTAACTGCCTCGTCCCGCCCCTCCTCCTCTCACGCCGCGCCACGCCCACATGACATAAACTCATGCATTATGAATAAGTTTATTGTCGTGTGCTACGCCTATTTATTTAGTGGCAGCGCGCACGAGGGAAGGGGAACATGAACAGCGCGCAAAGTGTGCGACAGCAGCAGAAACTCGTCAAAAATTAAAAAGTGCGTGCTGATTTCTGCTCCTGTGCTGTGCTGTGCTGACAAATCATATTATAGCATTTGTTATGCAGCCAGCCGACAGCAGCCAGCAACCAGGGCTTTTAGCATACGGAAATCCCATTTCTGTCGTTGCCCAAAATTCGCTGAATGACAGCACGTGGAACAACTTATGCATTCAAATATAACAGACTTACATATTTAGCCCAAATATACATGTATTAAAATACATATATTGTATATTACCTGAGCTAAGCCAGCAGAGCACATTTGCAGCTGAGTTACTCTAAGGAAAGAGCTTCAGGGATATGTCAGAGTTCAAATACATATTTACATATCATAAATATTCATAAATATTATTTGTTATCGTAAGTTTTGTATTTTGTGCAGTCGACTAATAGATATTATTTTATTTTATATAAATTTTGTAATATCTTTGCTTAAGATTACTTCAAAGAAAGTACTATTACAAACAAAAATTTATTTCTCTAGACAACAACAATGTCAGAATTTGCAAGCTTATCTTAGCTACTGGCAGCTTCTATGAAATCCTGTGGAATTGCAGCAGAAGTAGAAACTAATAAAAATAAAATAAAATAAAAATGAAAATAAAATCAGAATGAAAATAAAATCAAAATCAAAATAAAATTAAAATAATATTAAATAAAAATAAAATAAAAAGAAATTAAAAAAAGAAAAAAATTAAATAAATATTACATACAAATAAAAAAATTATAAATAAATAATACGACAAATAAAATAAAAAATAAATGAATAAAATAGAAATAAAAATAAAAATAAAATAAAAATAAAATAAAATAAAAAAAAAAATAAAAGAGAAAAAAATTAAATAAATATTACATACCAATAAAATTTATAAATAAATAATACGACAAATAAAATAAATAATATACATAAAATAAAATAAAAATAAATAAATAAACAAAAATAAAATAAAAGTAAAATAAAATAAATAAAAATAATATAAATAATAAAGATAAAATAAAGTACTAAAAAATAAAATAATAATAAAAAACTAATATAATATTTAAGAAATAAATCTGCATGCTCACCCAAGCATTGCGGTTAGTCGCCTTGATATTGCAGCTCAAAAATTAGCCAGCTCTGCACTTGAACTACATTGAAGAGTTACTGGATCGAATCATGACTTAAGGTCTACTGCATTTCCCTTGAGCTTTACCTGTGAACATGGAACCAAATAGCTACTGTTTGCCTTAGGCTATGTATTATATATATACTTTTAATAAACATATTTGTAATTAATTTTTATTAAGAGAAAGCTCAAAATATATATAAAATCTGTACAGATTATAAACATAAAATATTGAATACAATATATTTAAAAAATAATATTTATAAAAACAATGCATTAAATAAATTAATTAAAATAAAAAACAATTTCGTTTTTAACATATGATTTTTTTTTTGCTTATCCTCTAAGTTTTCAAAGTTTTAATGCGTTGATAAATTATTGGAAATTTTTATTACTTTACATTTGATATATTCATACTTTTTAAAGTTCGTCTTGAATCTGAGCATTGTCTTGAACTATATTACAATTTGTTATTCATTTATAGTTGTCCGTTGCTAGAATTAGCAGCCTCTAAGTGCAGCTCAGTTAAATTCTCTAGTCCTTAGCATCTGATCTGTTTATCATATATATAAGTTAAGAACTTTCACACTTTAGGGTCGCTGAGTTATATTATATAAAGAGTGGATTCAATGAATGAATGTATTTCATATAATTTTGTATAATTTAGTAACAATAGATCTAAATGTAAACTCTGAATATAAACAAAATCAAAACAGCTTCATAGGTTCTGAGATCCTCTTGAATGTCGTAGAATTCTGCCTCAACTTATCGACTTGAAGCAATTATAGTTTCCAAAGTTGTTTCAAAACCTATTCAGCAAAGTCTGAAATTTGTCCTCTTCTAATAGGTTCAATTAGAGAAATGAAATGAATGAGTTTTCACAGCGCTGGCATGTCAATTGTCAATTTGACAAGTTTATTCAGACGATTTGACTATATCTTATACAGCAGCTAGCTAGGATAATATATCCAACACCTTTTATTATATCCCTTTTATATTTAGGTTTAGGACTTAACATTTTCTTATTGTCGTAGCAATGCGATCTATGCAGCTCGAAGCAAAATGAAGACGAGATGATGTTGCCAGTCTGCTGGGCACAGCTCTGGCCATTAGTAAAATCAACAGCAGCAGCAGCAGCAGCAGCAGCAGCAGCAGCCGCAGCAGCAGCAGCAGCTCGCAGAGACTCACATTCACAAAGCTAACAGCAATAATAAAAAGGGCAAATGCTGGCCTGAATTTCATTTAACCTTTCACGCTCGCCGTCTCCGTTTCCGTTTCTGTCTCTCTTCATCATGTCAGTCGTTTCTTGTGTAAGCCCCCCGTGCCGGCCCTTTAACGTGGTCCTGTCCTGTGTGTCATTCAGTGTGACTGTGTTGTAGCTATTGTCAACGACGTGGAAAATGTTACGCTACAATTTAATTGAAAGGATAATCAGGCGCACAGCGGCAGCGCGTTATGCGAGGAGCGCACTCATTCAAAGGGGCAAGGCAAGCATACAAAAAGCCGAGCAATGAATGTCTCTCTCTCTCTCTCTCTCTCTCTCTGTGTATGTGTGTGTGTGTGTTGCAAATAGAAATAAAAAGCAAACACAAACGCAGACGCAGACGCGGACACAACGGTGGCAACATCGGCTTTTGTTGTTCCCGTCAAGTGTCCTTTTTGATGACGACAACGACAACGACAACGACTATGGCTTGGCTTTGGCTTTGGCTTTGGCTTTGGCTATGGCTATGGGGTTGCTTTGGTAGACCTCGCTTGTGGCCGGGTATGTGAGCCCACAACGTGGCCAGCTTTGCTTCCGTTGCGTCGCTGCGATCCTCGGCCCGTGGCTGGGGGAGCGCCCGTGGTGCAGGGCGTGTGAAGAGAGCACAGGAGGCGGCAGAGCGTTCCGTTCGAGGAACGGACGATGTCGCCAACAAAAGGGGTCGCCAGTGCGCAGGACAAACGCGTCGTCGCAGCGACTTCACCGTCGATTGGCACAAATGAAACTAAATAAAATTAAATGCGTTGCACAAGTTGCAAATTCATGCACAATCAAAAGGATTCACGCTGCGCTACCCCGCGCGCTCTCTTCTCTCTCTCTCTCTCTCTCTCGTTCTCTAAGTCTCGCTCTAGTTCTGCGGCACAAAAGGCGGCCAGCAGCAGCAGGCGGCAAAAAATCAAAATAAAAAATGTAATTTTAATCGAATTCATTCGCCCCTTTGATGAATACGAATAGTTTCTGATTCACATTCCTCACTCACTCTCGAACATTTTGTATTTCGCATTCAAGTGCCCAGCCCTTTGCCTTTGGCTAACCTTATTAAGAGTCGCCTGCTGTCCGGGCCAGGGCAGCCTCATTCTAGCCCTTTTGCTCTGATTTGTGTTGTGCCAACAATCGCGCGGATGCGCAGCATGTTCCACTCACCTCAAGCCCGACTCTCACTCTCACTCCCCACGGCATCTGCAATAACGTAAAAAGCATTCTTGCGCGAGCAATGCAATTAACTTCGCCAGCCAGCTGACGCCCTGGACGCCCTGGACGCCCTGGACGCGAGCTGGGGACTCTGGCTGCTGACTTCGCATTGACAAATCTCAGTGAAAATCTTTTTGCTCAGTAATTAATTAATTAACCTATGCAATAATCACATGGACTTGCAAATTCTTATCAATATTCCCGCCACAAGCATTAGTTAATGAAAACATTTTTTTTTTTTTTTAACTACATTTGCACTCAAAAATAATGAAAACAAAAAATGAATTTTCAATTTAATTAATTGAAACTTTATCTATTGCTAACAAATAATAATATAAAAAATACTAATTGTAGATGAAAATTTGTTATATTTATATTTTATCATTATTGAAATACTATTTATAAAAAATATATTATATATTTTATTATATATATAAATATATTATATAATATTTATTATATATAAAAATATATTAAATTTTAATAAAAAGCTGAGATTAATTTGAAAACATTTTGAATTTAAATAAAAAATATTTAAGTCGCCTTCCAGCCTTCCATGGACTTACATTACTCTTTTAATTCTATATCTAATCGACAATCTCTGATTACAGATCATAGAAATAATATAATAAAAAATGTAATATTTAGATTGAGTATTTACAGTATAATGAATAGGAGCCCAAAACAAAGTGAAGATTCTCAGATTGCGTATTGAAATGCTCATATTTATGCATTGACCCAGAGCACAGCGTATGACACCGGATTTCGACAGCTCTAAATGCGATAAGCTGTGATCTGGACTCGAACTTGGCGCCGCTTGACAGCTGCTCGGAAACTGATTTATGTAGCGTGGACCCGTGAACGCAACCAAACAGCAGTTGGCCGACATGCCAGGCAATTAATGGGAAGCACAATTGAGTTGTTTTTCAGGACATACGAGACGAGAACAAGTGCGCAGGCAACACCGACGGGCCAACGGGCCGACGGCGCCTCGTGGCGATATCTGAATAATAGGTCAGTTCGAGGGATTCTGCTGCAGGAGCTGCACTCGATGTATACAATTTTGCGAGAATCCCGTCTGTTATTTGTCAGCCTATTAGTTACTTAATCAATGTGCTACGTTTTTAAGCAGAACTCTCAAGAGATGCGGGCGGAGTAGCTGGTGTCGAAAGGACGTTGCATGTTTTGACACAAGGCGGCAACAACAGCAACAACTGTAAGCGGACACTGAGCCGTTGTTGTTGTTGTTGATATTCTTATGTAATGTAATTGGAACTCCATTTGCTCAAACTTCTGTTGTTGTTGTTGTTGTGTTTCCTGGGCGCTGTTTTTAACACGCCTTCCTCAAATGTCGAAATGTCGAAATGTCGTCTATCGCTACCTGATCTCAGTCTGCACCATTTATAATGAGGCAGTTGCTTGAATGCGATTTCGCTGATTAGGCAGCGAAGGCAGCACTACACAAAGGAGTCGCAAAGCAACGCCAGCTGTGGGCAACCATCTTCTGTGAGCCAAGGGTCTATCCACTGTCCACTGTCCACTGTCCATTGTTCATGGCTAATCAGCTGCTGCATAGGCCAGCTCCATGTCACAGCTTGACATGGAAAGGGTCACCCTAAAACCGTAAAAAAGCGCTGACCAAACGCTTGACCGCTGGGTGCGCGCATGATTGGCCCGCTACGACTGGCCATGCTCTACCGCGGAAGTGACCAAAAGACGCAGGCGCAACGGATTAGCCCTGGCCAGCCGCACACAATCACGCGGCGACTCGGTGTCGGAGTCGGAGTCGGAGTCGGAGTCAGAGTCGGGGCGGGGCAGTTGCTCTGCCCCATTGTCCGCTCACGAGCGTTCGGGCATGAAAATGAAGCTGTTGCCGTTGCGACAGTGCGACAAACAATGCCCCATTTATGTTGCACGATCCACTAGAAGAACTTGATTTCCCATTATTATTATTATTACTATTATTATTATTGCCGTTGTTGCTGTGCCCCGTAATTGCCGCCCTGAGACCAGGCATTAGTGACCCGGCACGCAGTCCATTCCCCTGCATCCGCAACCGCATTGAGAACAAAGTTTTCGCCTCACTCTCTCTCTCTCTCTATTCTTTTTTTTTTTTTGTTTTTGCTTTGAAACTTTATTGAGGTGCTGGCATGCAAATCACACAGAACAGAACAGAGCAGAGCAGAGCGGAGCAGAAAAAAATGGATGCAAAGCCTGCTCCGCTGTGGCTGTGTCTGCTGCTGCTGCGATGCGGGATTAAGCGACACAAAGTGGACGCACTTTGCCGGAAACAGATTGGACAAATGAGACACTCGAAGCGCAGACACCTCGACGAGAGATTGTAGCCAGCAGGGAATGCTCTTTTTGACCAATAACAAAAGGAAGAAAAAAAAAGAAAAAAAAAAGAAGGAAAAATAAAATAACAAAAAGTAGCTGACAGCCCGTGACAGGCAGCAAGGACTTGGGCTCCTTGTTAGAGCTGAGTCGCTTGGTCTGGCATTCGTTTCAGTCTGGCAACTGCAGCCTTTATTTCGGGCAAATTTGATCACATTATTACGAGACGACACACAATGGCTGTGGAGTAGGCCCGAGCACTCGGCACCACAGCCTTGCCTGACCATGAAAATTGCAATTTTCCAATAGATAATTTCAATCTGTGACAATATCGCAGCGCTGCAATGTTGTGCACAGCCAATTAGCCAGGACAACGCACAGTTGAGGAGAGTGAGAGAAAGTGAGAGAGAGTGAGAGAGAGAGAGAGAGGGAGTCTGTCAATTGATTCGTTGCGCCATTATCGATGAGCAGCAGAAGCTGAAGCCGTATTGCGTGGTTGATCAACCGCAATCATTTGGCCACAGCGGGTACTCGTCGACTGGCCCTGTTCCGGTTTCGGTTCGGAACGGATTGGCAAGGTTTTTGGGCATGGGCTGCAACGATCCAAGCCAGCTCCATGTGCAGTGTGATGAGCGTGGCTAACGCGCCCATTTATGGTCACATTGTGCAGCGGACAATTGGACCCTCGGCGTGCACGGTGTGATCTCTGCAGCGACTGTTGCCAACGATCATAATGATGCTGCTGATGTATTCATTTAGTGGCCGTGGACAACCCCGTCGGCCGGCAATGCCGTCGTCATCATTATCAGCATCTGAAGTGCTAAGTGGCCGCGTGTGACCAATTTGGCGGGCACAGCTGCCAATAATGTACCCAGAGCCCTGGGCCAGTGGGCCTTTGTTTCGCTCCGCACACTAAATGCGCCAATGAGCCATAGCCATGGGTGGTGACTGACAGCGCTGCAGTTTCGCAATCAGAGCTCGAACAACTGACCCGATCTGTGTTGTGTCCTCATCTACTTAAATTGTATTGCAAATGTGAGTCGTGATTGAATATGTGAAGGGAAATACAAATTCCCAGCGAATACTAAACAAGCCAAGTTAGCTAAAAATCATTTCGATTTGAGTATATTTATAATAGAATATGAGTCGAATAGATCTTAACGCTAATAGAATTTAAAAGACAAAGTCAGAGTTAGATTAGCTCAAGCTAACAAATGTTTGTCTATTGAGTAACTAAATGTGAACTCTATCAGAATGTTTGCAACTTTCGGGCGATGCATGTTGCTGGCAACAAATGTTTACTTGTGGCTGATGCATGTTGCTGGAGACGATTCTGTGCTGATCGATGCCGATCGATGAGGGAGATGGGAATATTTACATTAGTAAGTTGACAATGGGGACAATTTTTGGATAGTCAGTATGATTATGTCACTATATATATATCCTTATAGTATATATATATTTTTATTAATGAAATGAAGAGAGTTCATAGGTCTTGCTATCTCTCTCCATCTTTTTCGTATGAATGCCAATTATTTAGGCAATATTTTAAAATTTTCAGAATATATATCTACTCATAGCATTACATATATATAGCATTATATATATATATAAACATATGTATATACTCGCAGCAATGTTAAGACGATTATGATGGCGTATCATAATAATAGAGGCTTGACAGAATGAAAAATATTAAATTTGGGTTGTCGGAAATGCAATTATACTTCTTATTCATATTTATAGTTATTTATTTATCAAATTATTCAATTTATTATATTATAAATTTTAATTAATTAATTTATGTATATATCTATATATTTATATATTTAATTATTATTATTATTATTCATTTATTTATTTTATTATTATTATTTTATTTTTTTTATTTATTTTTTTTTTTTTTTGTAAACAAATTTTATATATTATTCAAGGAATATCATAGAATAAATATCAAAGACTATATTTTCTTGATAAGAGCTACTCAAAACTTAACCTATTCAAATTTGCTATTATCTTCTGGAGTTAGTAAACTATAAAAGAAACTAATGACATACACATGAACAGGCAGCTGTGTTAATTAACTATATGCATACATACTATGGCTGCTTTACTTTTAGAGTAAATTATTCCCAAAGAACTCAGTAACTAGAAGAGCTACACTATTCAAATTGACTAAGCTAATATACAGAGCCTACACAAGACGAAATCCTCTCCTAGCTCAGCGCCATATGTTTGCGTAAGTATTTAATGAAGCTGTTCAAGACTTGGGTCCGATTAAATTAGATTCGCAGCAAACACAAGCTTTACTTCCAGAAGCTAATTTTAAACTACAATTTCTATACCGTTTCATGCCTTAATTAATAATAATTCCTTAAACAATCCTTAGTCATTTGCATAATCAAAGAAATTTAATGTAAAATAGAAATATTTTGTAGACCTGCTGCTGATTGACTTATTACTTAATCATATGCAAGCTGCTGTTAGTTTGTGTTGCTTTTGGGCTGGGGTCTGTGCATATGACTGTGTGGCTTTGTTGGTGGCCGAAAGGAAATGAAATGGCCGGAAGCTAAATCAAGGCAATTCAGTCCGTTGGCCAAAATTCTATCAAAACTAAATTGAACGAAAGTCAATGCCCAAAAATTGTATGCCGGCCACGTAAGAAAACTAAATACAAATATGTGTGCTCTCATTGTTGTCGTCCTTCGAGTTTGAAACGAATTTGTTGTTGTTGTTGTTGTTGTTGTAGTTGGCACCCTTACCGAATAATTCAAATAAAATTTACACCTTTGACCGTTTGCTCTCCGTCGTTGCCATATAAATACTTCGATAGACTTTTGGTTGCCTTGCTGACCGAGGGACGACAAACGGAAATCCTTTTTCAATTTTATTTTATAGCAGAATGCGCACACACATGAATACACACACACACACACACACACACAACACAGCTGCTGCAAGTTATTGCAAAAATATAAATTGAGTTGCTGGCCACTGAAGTTGATTATGGTCTACGCTTCACCGAATCTGAGCCAACAAATTTTCTCAATTCGGTTAAAAAATCAACACCAAAGCAAAGAGAAAGCGAAAGAGATAGAGAGAGAGTGAGACATGGTTAACAAGAAAAAGAGGGGAGTAGGGAGAGAGAGAGATAGATAGAGACCGAATGCGCTCCAACAGCGCTAACCAATGCCACTTCTAAATAGCGCCCACATTTGGCTCTAGTAAGGGTCAGCTTTAAGGCAACAAGAAATCGTGTTTCGATTTGGCTTTATCATACACTAAGATACCCTGTAGCTAATGAAATAAAATATAGCAGGTATAGAAGTTAAAAAAGAGCAAACACAAATTAGAATGTTTTGGTAATGAATGCATTCCGAAGCCTATCAAAAATTATTTACAAATTAGTTCAATAAGCTGAGCAAACATAATTGCCTTGGAATTATATTTCGAATGAATTCTAAAATATTCTTTTAAAAATATTCTAAAAACCTTATTTTTTTTTTTTTTAATCTGCCGCTTTTGGAGAATATCCTAGGAAACTTCGTTTTGTAAAAGATTTGTTTTTTTTTTTTTTTTTTTTTAGATTTCATTTTTAATAAACAAAGAATCTTCTTTCAAAAAATTTTCATCTATGGAAAAATAATTTCTAAAAATATGTTCTTTTTTTAAGGCAACTTTTTCTTTAGAAGAATTTAATAAAAAATATATATATATATTCTCATTTCGAATATGATATTTTTCTTGAAGAATCTCTTTCCTTAATAAAATATTTTTTTTTTTATCGACAAATCTCCGCCTTGGAAAGCATCTATTGCTTTCAAAGAATCTCTTTTCTTACAAAAAAAAAAAAAAAGTTCTTATGTTAAGGAATCTTTTCCTTTAAAAGAATTTACTCTTTAAAAAAAGCTTCTCATTTTTAAGATGCTCTTTCCTTTCAAGAATCTCATCCCGTTTAAAAATGTTATTCTTTTCCCGCATGGAAAAGAATCTCTTCTTATTGAAAAACCTTTTCCATCAAAAAATATGTTCTTGTTTTAAGGAATATTTTCCTTTAGAAGAATTTACTCGAAGATGTTCTTTCTTTTGAAGAATCTCAGCCCTTAAATGTTCGTCAATCAACAAATCTTCGCTTTAAAAGGAATCTTTTTATTTTCAAATACTTCTTCCTTTCAAAAACTCTTCTTCTTTGCTTATTTAGAACACATGTTCCCAGCATACCTTATTTGGCTAGATAAATTTCCAATGGGCATGGGCTATAAACAGTCGCTACCAATTTGAGGGCTGGCCAATACATATTGGACAACACTAAGGATATATAGACACATGTGTAGTATAACCAAGCTATATATATATATATATATATTTATATATATATATATATGTGTGTGTTTGGGACTAAGCCCTGCGGCTCACTTATCAGCGTGCATTAAAACAAAGTGGGTATTGATGTAGAGTCCGGGTGCGCACCAAATAAAACAACAACAAAAAAAAAAAAAAAAAAAAAAAGAGCAAAAAAAAAAAAAACCTTGCCCCACCCACAGGCCGGGCGAGTTGACTCAATTTACACAAAAGGCAAGAAAGAAAACGGATTTTCGCAGCAACGAAGTTCAATTGCTCTAAAACACAAAGAAAACGTAGAGAAATTGTACAATAAAATTCCAATTGTGAATGTGAAAATATTTATTATAATTTTAAAAAATATATATATAATTTTTTATTATTAATATATTATACTAAATAAAGTACAAGTAAAGAGCAACTGTGCAGTCTCATGTGCCACATCATGGGTAGATAATTTGAGTAAACTTCGAATGGTCTGAAACATATGTGAAGTTGGGTGAGAGCATGCTTGGTAGCAAATGTAAAGGGCCGAGCCTTCTTTTCGGATCAAACGGACAGAAGCCGCTTTCACTTATCAAAGTGGTCGGGGTCCAAATTATTTACGCCTTAAGCTCCAAAGCCGATTTGTCCACCCACATGCTGGGGCAGCGATTATGCGCCATTTTCGTCTTGCCCTTTTGGGGCGAGCTGCAGTTGCTCACACATGATTTTGAGATATGCAAAACATTCGACTTCCCAATAATGTGGGACATTGTCGGTCGCAGCTCCGACAAGATTCCCTGAGGAATTCCCTTGTTGACGGAAGTGTCGGCGGCACTTAGGCCAATGCTGGCGCCGGAATTCGTATGAAAGCAGACTGCCAGCATCCTCTGCTCGCCTACATCTCCACCAATCTCATCATACTCATACTCATCTTCCCATCTGCAGTGTCAGCTTGCAGCTGATAAACAATAACAAGGCAAAGGGCAAGTGCCGGAGCTGGACTGAGCTGGGCACACAGAAAGGACAAGTGTCAAAAGTGTTTACGCAACCAGAGCCGTCATGTCCATGTCGTTTGTCTCACTTATTAATTGTATTTCGATAATAATTTCATGCTCGTTAACGATTCCCTCTGTGCGAGTGTGTGTGTGTGTGTGTGGATGTGTCCGGAACCGTATTAGTTACACGACCCGCACTCCCAGCCGTTAAATAGTCGCTAATTAGACGCACATGTGTAACACAAAACCACATTTAAGCGTTACTCTAGCAGCCCCGTCCGCAAGGACCCAGAGCCAGGACCTGGACGAGAGTGTGACTCTGAGTGTGAGTGTGAGTGTGAGTGTGAGTGCGAGTGCGAGGGCAAGGGCCTGGCCTGGCCTGGCCTGGCCTAGCCTGGCACGTTGTATTTGATCCGCCACCGACGCGACATTCGACGAGTTCCGGCGAAGCACTAAAACTGTCCCAATTGTAACGAAATTATACACTTGAACTTCTTAACTTTGCCCCAGGGTCGCGCACCCAATAACTGTGCGTGTGTGCGTGGTTTGTGGTGTTTGCTGCTTTTTATGACTGACTGTGCAAGTGTTTGGTGTCCTTTGCTGTCTGCACTTTGCTGGGTTGCTGCCGGGCCACAGCTGGGGTTGCAGAGCTGCTGTTCGAGTCACGTGCATAAACATTTTAATGCGCTTACAAAACATTTCGATAAATATTTTGTACATAAACAGCACTAAATGTAAGCGGCTTAGACTAAATATTTCTCAGCACTTGCTCTGATTAGATTTCGATGCAAAAACTATTTTTAATGAATATCTAAAGATATTTTTGCATAGAACAACAATTCATTTATTGAACTTTTATCTATTATAAATGTACCTGTAGCAAGTGATGCATATTTTATAAAAGCTGCTGTTCGATTGGTAAAACATTCTCCCAGTGGACAAAAAAAAAGCAAGAATATAAGTATAAAGAAAAGGGTTAATAAATAGCTAAATAAATAAATTGAAAAGAAAATTAATTGTAAAAATAAATAAATAAAAAATAATATAGACAAATTAACACTTAAATAAATAACAAAATCAACAAATAAATGTTTAAATTGACTGAAAAAACACATGAAAAATCTCGATAGTTCAACAAATTCAATATTTATTTTTCGTTTATTATAACTATTAAAAAAAATAGTAATAATAAAAAAATACCATTCAAAAATCGAACTTAACTTATTGTAAAATTATTTGTTATCAAATCTTTTGCAGCTCTTGCGATTCAGTTAAAGTGAACTTGTTTCAAGCTGCTTAAAGCTTGTTCAACAATTTCTTCTAATTTTTTTTTGTTATTCTCTCTCGCTTTGGCAGCTTTGCTTTAATAAAGTATCCGAACAGCTGGCTCCCATATCGTGGTCGTGGTCCGCGTGTTGGTCCTGGTCGCTGGTCCCTGGTCCAGTGCCAAATGGAGCAATCACAATTGCAAATCCAACCCTCAAAACAACGGCTGAATTCAGCTGCTGCGTTGCTCGCTGTCTTCATATTTTTTTATAAAAATAAATTTCAATACTCACTGAATGAGCCACGAGGACATTGACGTTGGCAATGATACGGCTGTTGCCATTGTTGTTGCTATTGTTGTTGCTATTGTTGTTGTTGTTGCTCCGCATTGCTGTTATTGTTGTTGTTTATTCCACTCATCACCATCATCGGTGCTCGCGTCTCTGGTCATCTCAGCATTTGCATGGCTCATTTGAGTACAAGTTGCTCTTTATTTATTTATTTTATTGCGGCCTCATTCGCGTTATGAACTCAATGGTCTGTGGACATTATTTTCATAATTGCACTCTACAACAATTTCAATGGCGGCAAACAACAAACGCTCCGCCTCCTCCCCACCCCACGCCATACACATGTCCAGCCCGACCAGACCAACCATCCGCCTCCCCCAACATCTACACCCCTAGTTAAACAACATCTTGCTTATTGTTGTTTTCATTTTCAATTGTTGTTGTTGTTGTTGGGCCTTTCATTACTCGCATTCCATTGATTTTGATGGTCTTTTGTAATAAACTTTTGTATTGTAACTTTTTATATAAACACATTCCTGCTCGACGGCCAATAATCAAAGAAATTATCGCCAAGCAAGAGAAACGAAGTAAAAGAATTAGACATAAAAAGATTTATATATATATATTTATATATATGAAATCTAAAATTCTTACCAATCGGGGCATTCCCATAGAGCATTGCTAGGTGATAAGCAACCGGAAGACATGTTGTCTGGAGAGCACAGAGGCCTGGGCTGGTGGATAATCTGCGGCTAAGCTTACACAAATGTTGTGGCCTAATTTATCTTGAGTGGATCAATTCAGCAAAAAAACAGAAAACAGAAAACAGCAAAAACACAAAACGAAAACAAAACAAGATCGATTTGATGATCGATTGAGCCGGCTGGCTCAGTTTAGAGAGGATCAGATGACGTGCCAGCATCCAGGTTTTTGTTGGCCATTGTGGCCGGGTGTGCTTTTGTTTGTCCACTGGCCATTGGATATGCTACGCAGTCTCAAAAGGGATTAAGACAAGTGCTGAGCCGGCCCACAGTCGGTTGCACAATGCCCAGTGGCAATGCCAGTTGCAAGTGCATATGCCAAACAAACAAAGGACATGCACGATCGACCTGCGATAAAGGGCTCAGGTCTCTTGTCCGTTTACCGACAGCCAGTCTAGCGCGCATCCTCATGCACATACTCACACTCATACTCACACTCATACTCACACTCACACTCATACTCATACTCATATTAAGCCTAAGTGCGGATTAGCCAAATGCTAATAGGTTTGCTAATGTGAAAGCACCGGCCACACATGCGGGGCCAGTTCGAGCCAGGCTTAAGGCTCACGCACAATGATCGTGGCCAACAAGGTCCAGTGGCTTTTATTGTGTGCCGCCCTTTCAGAAACGCAACTCCATTGTTCCATCAATTGCCAAACAATGCTGGCCATAGCGCCGGCGCTGTTACCCAGCTTGCCAACAGGCCGCAGTTTAAGTCTTAGTTGTGGGCTCAGCCGCTGCCGCAATGCATAGAACTACAAATATATTATTAATACTATTATAATAATAATTATTGGAAAAATAGCTCTTAAGCTGCAATTCTACAAAATACAAAAATATCAAAATAAATAATTTGATTGGTTTTAATTAATATTAAGTCATATGACCTAACAAGAATTTGTAGATTGGTTAGTCTTCATCAATCAGGGACAGTTGGAGCTGCCGCTGATCGTCCTACGATCGTTGTCACTATGACAACTGGCAGCCTTACGAGCGCTATCCCTATACAAGTTGTATTTATAATAACTCTCCTTACGAGCGCTCTCCTTATGTTGATAGTTCTATTTGCAATCACATTCCCTATGATCGCTCTTTCCATGATTAGTCTCCATATGCTTGCTCTCCTAAGCTCGCTCTGCAAATGCGTTGGCTTATCCCTGAACTCCATCGGACAGTATAAAATTTAACCTGAAGTAGTTTTGTCTTGGGGTCTTCAGCTTGTCTTTTATTGTGAACGGAGTTGGACTGCAGCAAATCCATTCATTTATTTTCTTTTAGTTTTAATTTGATAAATTGATTATTTACTGAATTATTTATTACTTATTTTTTTAAAAATTTATACTTTTTTTCTACTTAAATATAATTATATAAATACTTTTTTCTAATAAATATAAATTAAATTATTAAAAAGAAATCTTAATATATTTCAAATTTAGAGTAAATCTATTTTAATAAAAATTATATAAGAATAAAATTTATAGAAATAAAAACTTTATAAATATATCAATTTATTTTTAATAAATAATATATGTTAAAAATTGAAATGTGCTTAAACATATTTAAATTAAAATGTAATTAAATATATTTGAATTTTTAACAAATATTATTTTTAATAAATGCTTAGATATAAATTGCAATTTAGACAATTAGCTGATTAAGGAATATAATTTATTTAAATATACATGTGTTCAAGATAAATAAATATGAAATTATTTTGGTCGATTAATAAACAAACAACTATATTTTAATAAAATTGAATTCCCTCCACGCACTTATATAATAACAGAGTATATAATCAGAGTCCTTCAATCATCTTCTGCTCAAAATATAATTTATAAAACTATATTATAGACTACAAACCTCGTAACTCTGCATGTCTACTATTATATTATATATAAATACAATTTGTATTTTACTTTGAAACAAAACGCTTGATTGAGTAGTTTTCCATATAGTTGCATGCATTTATTATGGCTAGCTGCATAATCTTACCTTAAATAAGAGCACATAGATGACAAGAATTGTTAATAAACCCATTGCATGGCTGGGGGGCTGTGTGGCCAGAGGCTGAGTTATGGCTCAGTTAGCACTGTAGAGCATAGAACATAGAAATGTTACATTTTTTGTACCGGAAGCGTTCTTTTCCAGTGTGCCTAAAGTGGCGTTTGTGTTTTTAAGCCAAAGCCAAAGTATTTTTTGTTAGTATATCTACTTTTATTCTACTTTTTGTCTACATTTTTATTATTTTTTTATTTTTGTGTGTGTACATCGAGAGCCCATTGAAAATCGCTAACAAGGGTATAAGGTGCTCATGCAAATGCAAGTAACAGACCAGACCAGCCGACAAAACGTCTATTTAGACTCGATATTGAAGTTGAATATGAATATATATTGATTCAAATGTAAAATATATATAGATATATATATATAGTTAATATTTATATTACATTCATTACATTATTTCTTTTATTTGCTTTGTTCAATAAAACAAGTTTTGCTACTTACTAATGTCTTCAATACGGCCAAACTAACCTCATAAAACTTTAATTTTGTATTTGATTTATTTATTTAATTTTTTTATTCCTATTCTTATTTTTTTACTTTTTTTTATTTATATTTTATGTATTTACTTTACTTCTTATTTATTTAGTTATTTTTATATTCCTACTCTTATTTCTTTTTTATTTTATTTATTTTTTTACTTTTTATTTATTTACTTTTTATTTATTTATTAAATTTATTTATTCCTAATTTTATTTATTTTAATTTAATTTTATTTTTATTTACTTATTTACTATTTAAATATTTTTTAAAATTTTTTATTCCTACTTTTATTTATTTTTTATTTATTTACTATTTATTTTTTTTTTTTTTATTCCTACTCTTATTTAATTTTTTTTTTTTAGCTTCACAATTTAAATTGAATCAGTTTCATTTAATGTTCAAAGAAATGTAATTTTTTTAAACATAGAATATAGTAGTTTAACAGTCAAATATATATCGGCAATATATTTAATTTTAATTCTACTATATTAAGTGTGGCTAATATATATAAATGAACACTCAAAATTAAATTCCATATATTTAAATTTAATATTAAAAATTATATATGGTCTTAATAAATTTAATTAAAATATATGCTTTAATTATTTTAAAATAAAATAAAATATATTAAACTTTTAAAATAATTTAAAGTATATTAAAATTTGAAAATAATTTAAAATATATTAAATTTTAAAAAATAATTTGTACTTATTTTTCATTCAATTTATTAAGACGAAATATTTTGGAATTCGATTTCACCTTGCATAAACTTAGATCTATGTATACTATTTAAATATTAAAATAGGGGCAAGCCGTGCAGCTTAAGGTATCTGCAAGTCGTGCACTGCCGCTTCGAGCACTCCGATAGACTTCAGTTTATTTTTAGTGGTGCCTCTGATGCTGCTGCCTAGTGCTTGGTGCACAGTTTTGTGGACCGGAATCTAGACGGGGCGGCACTAGGTTTCTAATCAGTGCAGCTTCCGCTTGCCGGACCGTCAGTCAACACTGCGCGATATTTGTCAACAAGCGGAACTATAAATATGCATGAAGCTTTTTTTCTGCTTCTTCTTTTTGTTTTTTGCATCAAAAAATACCGTTACGAGGTGGCAGGGCTGGGCGGAATGTTAGCCCTGGCCGGGCCAGTGGCAGTGGCAGTGGCAAACGAGCAGGCTCTGAAATTGCACTCAGGCGATTTGTCAGAGAGTGAGCCCAGGGTAAACTCGTCTGTCGAGCATTTCATTTCATTCCTACTTTTTTTCTGGCACTACATCAATTTTTCGGACTGAGGGAAAATAACAAAAATCAACTTGGAAAAAAACAGTAGTAAATTGTGAACTGCAATAGAAAAGTGAATTAAACACATTCAACTAACTAGGCAGATACATCGACTGCACTAAATTTTGAAGTGGCAGCCTCCCGTAGTTGCGAGTCCCCAATCGCATCCTGACACTGATACAGAGGATGTTGCGTCAACTTCAATTGAGAGCCCCGTTCAAGGGATTGCAGCTGAAGCGCTCCCTAACCTACAGTGAGTATAAATCGAATTAGAACCAACATCTTATTGCATTTATATATATATATATATGTATATACTCGAATATGAAATATATATATATATATATATATATATATATATATATATATATATATATATGTATATTCTTTTGCAGATCCAAAGCAACTACAGCCATTTGCTTTGGCTAATGTGGTTAAGAAGGAACCTCAAGCCAAATTGCAACCAACACCAGGACGCTTTGTATCCCAGTTAATCGTTCAGATTGCCCCCAAGATGATACAGTGCGGCAATTGCTTGCCATTGGGATACTCCAACATGCGCATGGAGCTGCCGATCTATGAGAAGAATCGAACACACATTCGACAATACAGCGTTTGCCTGAATCCCCTGGAGCAGTTGCAGATCGAGCAGGGCAAGGTGAATCGCAATAATACTGTGCCCATTGCCTACAATGAGATGCCCACTGAGCAGCCGAACAGCGCTGCAGTTGTGACCAATGAGCATGCATCAATTGATCCAATGAAGAATACTGGCAACGCCAAGCCGCCACCGCAGACCAAGGTACCGGAGCCGCCGGTACGCAAGGTACCCTATTACAATCCACTCAGACGTCGCAGTAATGTTGATCCGGCACGCGTTCAGTATATCAAGGACAGGTTCAAGGAGCGCAACATGGAGGCCGACTCGAATAGACCGCAGGGCAAGAAGTTCGTCTCGCGCACCACACTCCACTCGGGCCGCTTGGACAAGATTGATTAGCTAACGAACACTTTACAAAGTTTATTTTCCCCCAATTTTCCCGATTTCACCCATACTCAAGCAAGTCAACTGTAGAACAGACTGTAACTGCTGCTTTCAGAAAACTGACTTAAAATATATTTCGTTGCCTATTGGCCTTTTACAATCAGCAGAACAGTAACAACAGCTTTATCACTTTACAGTAGATATATATAAGTTTATATACTATTTTATTTTTATTTCTATCAATGTTTAACCATAATTCAATAACAATATCAATTTGTGCTTCAGCTTCAGTTGCAGCATCAGTTGAATTCTGAAAACTTTCTAGCCACTATCTGATATGAAGTAGAAGAAGTCGAGCTCAATTCCTGGCAATGAGAATGCATTTGTATCTATTTCAGCCTCAGAGCATCCATGGTCTTCACATTATTATTAAAAGTCAACGAATTTTTGAAAACAATCCATTCTTATTCAAATTAGTTGCTCAAAGTACTATTATGTATGACATAAATTGGACAATCTTCAGTTTGATATAATATTTCAATAATTTTGCAAGTTCTTTATTCTTTGATTTTGATAATTCATTCAACTGCTGATATTTGCTTTGTGGTTGGCATTTCATTGATGAAATGACCCAAAGCAACAATCAGCTATTAAATTGACATTGTGAGTGTCAAAGAAAAAAATACATATTAGTTTTCTTTTCTCTCTCTTTCCCTAAATCCCCTTTCATAATTAAACTTGCAGCAAGCCATTGAAATGATATCTGAAAAGTGAGCCAGGCCAGCGCAGCTACAGAAACAACTGCCAGAAACTTCTACCAGCTGAGAGGACAATACGTCAAAGCAGGGACATTTTCAAACGAATGCTGACATACTCGTACATTCTCGAAGTTTCACGAGTCAAAGCTTCATCTCAGCTGAGAGACTCTCAGTTGGTTTATGTCAGTTTGCTGCTGTTTAGCAAAACAGAGTTGAGAGTGCGCTAATTCTGAAACTTGAATAACATAATATGAATGAATATAATATGAATGAATATATGAGTTCAATATGCTATGAATGAATAGCATATTCAAATCATACATATATAATTTGTATATATAATTTGTTGCTTCAATAATTCCAAACTTAAATAATTATCTTAGCTGACCCATGCAGATACTTACTCCAGATCTTAAATTCTTTACTTAAATATTACAAGTAGATTCTTACACTAGATCTTCAATTTTTCTATAAATTCTTATCAGCGCAGAAATTTGATTAACACATTCTTATTTGAAGCTTAAAGCCTTTCGGTCATTCTTTGAGCTTGAACTCATATCTAAATTCTTCAAGATACTTCAAATTACTTGAAGTTAAGCCAATCAAGGCTTAGCTTGATCTACAAGCTTCTTTTTATAAATTATCTGTTTAATGAAGCTTGCCTAATATATTCTAATTTACTTTTAAAATTTCTCATTGAAGTTTCTTAACTTGAGCTCACATAAAAATATTACAATTTAATGCAAGCAGAGCTTAGTCTAAATCAAGTTTTTGCTTTTTTTTTATAAATTATATATAATATGCTTAACATATTCTAGTTTCTTCTTATTGTCATTAAATTTTGTACCATGAGCTCACCCTAAAATATTAAAAATTAATTCAAGCAGAGCTTGGTCTAAATCAAGGTCTTTTTTTTATAAATTATAACAGATAAAGCAATCTAATTTACATATTAAATTTCTCATTAAATTATTTAACTCACCTAAAAATACTTTAATATAAACCAAGCTGAGCTTCTTCTAGATCTATAATTTTTGTTGCATATATCATTATAACCTCAGCAAAGTCAATAACAAAAAAAAAAAGAAAAACTTTCTCCCAAAGAAATTCTCTTGGATCTAAGATTTTTTGAATACACATATAAATGCATTGTGGGGCGAACTGTACTCAATTTCAAGTACTTGTTGAGTATACATAGTATATATGTTTTGTTGCTTATAGCCAAAGAGATTTCTCATTTTTGTTGTTACTCCCAGTTTGATCCATGCGCCTGCTTCGAGTCCAGTTTGTTTTTTCGTTCCTTTCTTTCGTTTCTCTTTATTTTTTGCTGTCTGTCGCTGTCTGTTGTCGAGTCTATTCAACTGATTCAACTAAGTGTTCCGCTTTCAGCTCGGTTTGATGTGCACAGCTACTTGTGCAGCTTTTTGTCCGGTTACTTCTCGCTGAGCTCGATAGCAACTCGACTCGGATCCATATCCAGCAGAGCCAGAGATAAGGCTAGGAGCGGGACAGCACAAATCGCTACGCATACAAATCACACTAAACCGAATACGTTCAGGCGGCAGTAGCTTTGCTCCAACAACAACAAAAATTGCAAGGAGTCAACTTTGGCTTTCCCTTGAGTGCGCCCAGCCAGCAGCCAGCAGCAACAGCAGCAACAGCAGCCGGTTCAATATCACAAAAAGTACCCGCAAAAAATCACATAGCAGGGCGCACATGAGCTCTGGTTAGGGGTATGCAAGAAACAACAAAAAAAAAAAAAGAAAAAACGAAAGGAAAACTCAAAAAACACCAGAAGCAGCGGCAGCAACAACAACAAAGACTAACAAAAAATAAAAACAGCTGAACAAAAGCTGACTGACTACAAAACCAAGTCGAAACGAGCGCGCGGCATCGACATCGGCACGCTTGGCGCTCGAGAGAGTTGGGCTTGGTTTGGTGGCACGGATGGGTGGTGCTGGTGGTGGTGGTAGATGGTAGATGGTTGCGATTGACTTTGACTCCTGCTCTATATGTATCCTGTTTGTGCAGAGATTTAGCTTTGAGCTATGGATATCGTCGGCACTGCTTTGTATACTACCATCGAAGCTCATCGATTCAGTCGTCGTCGAACCGAGCACCAAGCCATGAGCCATGAGCCATGAGCCATCGAGCCATCGAGCCATCGAGCCGTGAGCTGTGAGGCGCTGGAGCATTGAGGCATTGAGTTATTGAGGTATTGGCATACGGTTTGAGACTGGCCGGGGCACAGCTCTCGAGTGTCGGTGTCGTGCAGCAAGTTGTACATGCTGTCAGTGCAGCTTTTTGTTGCCCTTTTTTAATTACATCCTCAACGAGGGGTGCATCAAGCATACGCCGTGTATGACGCGCCTTTGGCAATCGTGCAAAATAAAGAACAAAGGCACATCAACAAAACGAAAGAAACACAAAAACAAAACAAAACAAAAACACAACAAAATACAAAAGTTTACATACCATGACTACAAGTTATACCACCTCACACGACGACGACAACGATCCAGCCGATGCACACAACGACGCTCCAACTGCTGAGGCCCTGACTACACGTTGACTACTCAATTCTCTATGCATATATGTAAATATTTTCTTCTAATCTGCAGCTTTTCATCAATTGATAGTAAATTCTGTTGGCTGATATTTAGATATTAAGTTATGATGCCTCACGACTCCAAGCTTCTAGCCTGCTCATCTGTTCAGGCATGAGCAACGTCGTCTCAGTCCCACCT
Source organism: Drosophila koepferae (assembly GCA_030914345.1). Taxonomy (NCBI): domain Eukaryota; kingdom Metazoa; phylum Arthropoda; class Insecta; order Diptera; family Drosophilidae; genus Drosophila; species Drosophila koepferae. Next base: position 4,417,048 of record JAUESR010000196.1, on the reverse strand, counting down.
CGTGCCTGTCCTGGCTCGTCGCTAGTTTATTGTGAAATTCCAATGAATGCAGTTGGCGTCGTCTTGCAGGCGGTGCTGGCTCAAGCCTAGCAAAAGGTAAACCAAAAACTGCACCACAGCCACACACACACACCCACACACAAACACACACATACACCCACACACTCGCATGCAGGAAAACCAAAGCGAATATCGAAAAATTGGCCACGCGACAGTGGTAGAACGAGTTGCTAAAATGCAAATATTTCAGACTTACGGCCAGCTGAACTTTGGCTATGCGCTATCAGTGCATGCTCAGATTAGCCAATTTTTATTATTGCCTGAATTTGCCAATTTCATAGACGAATTCTTTTAGCTAATAAGAACAACAATTTTGTATTATAATTATTATACAAATGTTGCAAAATAATATAGTTAATATATAAAATAAAACTAAAAGCTATCAGATAGATACGATTTAGCTTAATCCCGTTGATCTGCTAGCCCAACATGATCTAAGAAATCATGATGATCTTTTGCCTTTAATAATCCTACTTAAGCATAACTATTCCTTATAATGTCAGCTGATATCAGAAACTCTCTCAAACTTCACGTAAGATTCAAGTTCTCTGGTTGCAGCGCATTGCACAATTTGGGCTGACTGAAGGCGAGTCAACAAATCCACTTGACCAGGCCAAACAAATTGACTATTGGCACCCAGGCACTCAACTCAATTGTTCAAGGGATTGCGATGGAGACTGCGACGGAGACTGGCGCAGCCAAGGCCATTATCATCATCGTCATCATCATAGATTGGGTCGACCAAGAATATGCTGGGTTGGGTTGGGTTGGGTTGGGCTGGGTTGGGCGTACAGGTAACGGTAACGATGCGGCGCAGAGCAGTTGTTGCCATTGCTGTAAGGGCATCCTTTGCATCCTCTGCTGCTGCTGTTGCTGCTGCTCTTGCTGGCATTGGTACTTTGGGGATTTTGTGCAGATTTACATGCAAACAATCAAGATATACCGGGCTTTCAAGCGACGCTATGCTGGGACCTGAATCTGAGCCAGCAACCAATCCCCAACCCAATATAACCACCCCAGCGCCCGCTCAGGTATCTCAAGCTGACAGAGAAGGTTGAATCAGTGATAGCAAAGGGATTGGCGGTCTGTGACCCGCACTTCTCTGATGGGCGCATCACTGCCAATAGAGACACCCAACCCACACGCTCACATAGTTGATTGGGACAGGTGCAGTGGCAATGCCAAGTTTGTTTGCTTTTCACACAATTCTTTACCTTTGATTTGTCAGCACATATAAATACATATATATTTATATATGTATATAGCTATGTGTGCTTGCTTGCGATTTGCTTTTTGCATGTTATTCGCAATGTTTATTGAATAAATATCTGCTCACACACACATATATATATATATCTAGCTCGTAATCCTCAACTCTAGCTCAATCAGAGTTAGCTTCTTTTTTTTTTTTTGTTGCTACTTAATTCAATTGATGCTGAATGCGAATGTTTTGCTTTTGGCTCTGCAATTTGCGATTTACTTTTATTTTTATATTTAACTCTTTCGCAGTCTTACGCATTGGCAGTCTATCCTCTCTCTCACTTACCCTCTCTATCTCTCTCACTCTGTTGTTATTTTAGTTCACGCTCGCATTGGCCTTGTGCATGTTTAAGGCGCGTTAATTATTTAATGCCTGTCACCCAGTGGCTAACACTCGGTGTTAAATGCAAATTGGCATTCTCACTGGACAGCGACAGCAGCAGCAACAGCAACAGCGCAAGGACAATAACAAGGATATCACACAGCACACAGTCTCTGTGAATCCATCTGACACATACAATACGAGCAGCTGGATAACACCGCGACATCAGCACAGCACATCTGTAAAACTGACTATTAAAAAAGCAAACAGCAACAGCAACTGGGGGAAAAAAAAAACATGTAAAGAGAGCGAAAACGTAACACAACAACAACAACAGCTGACAGTTGAGTAAAGCGTGGCACCAAGAGTATCCCTTTCAGTAAGCAGGCATGCAGCTTGGCCCAGACTAACTATACCACTGACCCGACTCAACAGACACTCCTCCAACCCATCCCACACACACACACACACACACGTGTAATCATAGCGCGTCAGGGTTGCATCTCATTGCGACTAAGCGCATGAACTCCAATGGCTGGGGGCTGGCTGCCAGTGGGTGTTGCGGTTTCTTGGCTTTTTGGGGGTAAGGCATATAGTGCGCATGACATGGGCCGCTTTAAGCAAGGGTTAGTTGCTCAACGCAATTAGACTACAATTTAAGTCAATTTATTAACTTTATTACATAAATTAAATACTCTTTGAGCAACAATGAATGAAAGCTGCTAATGAATATTTGTTGTTTTTTTTTTTTTTAATTTTTAAAAATTAAATTTAAAATTTAAAAATAATTGTATATAAAAAAGTATAGCAAAAGAACAAAGATATACTAATATTTCATATTTAAAAATTAATATATATAAATAAATATGGATTATTCTTTGCATAATGCGTTTCATGTTCTATGTGTTAATTTGAATAAATATTATCACGTATTTTCCTTTGAGCTCTCTCTTCCTAAAATAAAATCACTCGCAATGCACAGGCATAAGCTCTAGTATACATTATGTTGCTATTGTTGTCTGCAGTGATTTCACAATCCTATCAAATATTCTATTTTAGCTCTTCTTGTACTCTTTTCTTCATATTTCTTATTGTTCTTTTGACTATCTTTCAGTATTGTTAATACCTGCCCTTTTCTTTACTAATTTTATTATATTATATTTTATTTTATTTATTTTTTTTATATTAAGATTGGTTATAATTGTAATTATATTTATTATATTTAATCTCTTATAATATATATTTTAAATTTTCATTTAACACTTTCTTTTCATAGTTTCATTAGTTATCACTGACCATATTTGGCTGTGAATTGGGGCATAGCTGGCCGGATTGTCAAATAAAATACCCTCATCGGGTTGCTGATACTATTGTAATAATGTTCGTTATGTCAATATTTTTAAATAAATAAAAGAAAAATAAATAATTAAATATTAATATTGCTATTCTTATATTTACTTATAATTTTTTATCTATTTATTTATTTTGTATTTATTTATTTATTTTTATTTTATTTTAATTTTTTTTTTTTTATGTTTTGCCGCATTTTTTACGTGCAGAGCTTGTTCCATGAGGCAAGTGCTAAAAAAAAAACTTTTAAAATAAGTATTCTTTGGCTTAGCATGCACTCACTGACTAGCATATTGAGCATATTGGTTATGGGCTCAAGGTTTTTTTGGCCTTGTAAGGAGCGGGCATATTGATGCACTCTGCTCTGCATGCTTTCTCACTGAGTCAATGCTAAACGCATTTGCTAAGAGCTATGTATATATATATATATATATATATATATATATATATATATATATATTCATTTATATTTATGTAAGCATGTAAGCTTGAGATCCACTGCCCAGCGAGTCGCAATTTCGCCTTATCATTGCTCTTGCAGTATTTCTAACTCTGGCTTTCTAGCTCTGGCTAATGCAGCCTGCGCTGCATCTCACAATGACAATTGCGTCGCATTCAATCAAAGCGCCTCCCTCGACTATCTCATGCAGTAGTGCTTGACTTAAGCTTCTGCTATATTTTTTTTATTATTTATAACTTAATGCTACTTGGACGCTCTTCAAAATAAAGTTGTGCTCATTAAAATAAATCTGCAACATGCATACCATATACATATAATGTACATCATATATCATGTGTCATATATCATATATATGTTAATATTATTGCAATTTTAATCAACAACGCCAAGACGAATTCAGCAACTGCTCGTATTAGTAAAAATGTAATAATGCATTTATTTTTTATAATAATTCTTTATATAAATTATTTGATTCTAGATTTATAATTCTCATTTCAATAAATCACGTATTTGTATTTATTTGTATTTTATTTAATATATTTAAACCCATAAATTCATATTATTAATTTATTTATTTTCTTGTTATTTATTTTGATTATTCATTATGTATTTATTTTTGTTAGTTATTTATTTACTCGTTTATTAATTAAATTATTTTTTATATATTTAGCTATTTATTAATTTATAATATATTAATTTATATATATTTATTTTTGTGTCTTATAATATTTAATATATAATTTTTTTTTTGTATTCATTATTATGCATTTATTTCTTATATTTAATTATTTATTCATTTATTAATCAAATAAAATAAAATTTATGTTATATTTATTTACTTATTTATTAATTTACTATATATCTATTTATTTATAAATTTATATATATATTTCTTTTTGTCTGATAAAAGTTAATATTTAATTCAGTTGTTATTAAAATAATATTCATCTTTTTATATAACTAATATATAAAGATTGCAGTTGATTGTATTTAAATGAATTGAAACATTCAAACTTATTTTTAACAAATAACACACTATTCTCGCCTTATTAGAGTTCAAGCAAAATAACTTAGTTAGGGACACCTCAGTGATAATATAATGATTTATTTCAAGCCACAGCCTGTATGAGAATAATTAGAAACTTAAATATAAATACAAATTTTCGTTCGATATCGAATATTTTTTGCCTCGACTGCGAATGATCCAGAAACGATTCGCATGTGACTTGCCGTTGCACATATAGGCATTGACAATGTATATACATATAGATATATAATTTTATATATATTATATATACAATCTGTTCACTCTGTTAACTCGGGGCAACATAATATTTACGAGTTTGCTGCGCGCATTATCATTAATTAAGGGGATTATGGAGACGTAGTCGCTAGAAACACATAAAAACCACAAAATCGCTTGATGAAAAACACTTTCTACAACAACAACAACAACAACAAGCAGCAGCAGCAGCAGCAGCAACAACAACACAAAAGTGTTCCTGGTATTTTAATTGAGTTGAACGCATGCCAGCACTGATAACAATGACATATGTGACCCCTAGACTCATTGGATATGAACGTGTGCGTGATTTAAAGCAAATCCCGAAAAACGAAAAACGAAAAGCGAAAAAAACAAAAACAAAAATTCCGATAATTGACTTTGATGTCGACTGTCACCGACTGCCGCAGCGTGCAACATGCAGTGTGTGTCTACAAGTTGCCAGAGTTGTTGCAAAAGGACCAATTCGACAGATAATGCATATTGCAGCCGATAGGGCTAGGGCCAAATGTCCTGTTGTTATCCCTAGACTCCATGCTGCATATGCCGCATATGCAACGTAGACAGACTGAGACACTTCATCTGGCTGCGCTGCGCTGCGCTGCTGCCTCGCTGCCTTGCTGCCTCGCTGCTTTTATTACACAATGTCAGCAGCGACTGCGACGACACTTGGGTGCAAACGAGCCGATTATTGCCGCCTGATAATGCTCTAATTGCCCTGCAGCGACAACCAGTCGGCAACCAGGGCTCCTACTGTTTGGGTTTTCGCCAGCAATCTCTCTCACTCTCTCTCACTCTAAAAAAAAATTAAATAAAATAAAATTGTACACACAGAGACAGAAAAAGGTGCCTCAAATCTGCACGTCGTCTTGTCAGCTCGTCTTTGTCTCTTTCGGCTGGGGACCATGCTGCGACGCGTCTCTGTATCTGGAGACCTCTGTCATGGAGTGTAGGTGTTTTATTTGCCCTGGACTGGGCAAGAGCACTTCATTAGTGTCGTGCGTCTGCACATGGCTAGATGATTGCTGCCCCTATCTCTAATTGTCTACAACTAGTATCTCTAACTGTGCCCGACTCGAACTGAATGCGACCTGGACCTCGACCTCGGCCTGGGCCTGGGCTAGTTCTATCACTAACCGCAGTTGGTCAGTTTCTTGGAAGTGTGTCGGCATTTCTTATGTGTTGCAACAGCTACCATCCAATTGATTTTCCATTTTCCATTTCTGGCTTTTCCGCAAGAAAATAAAAGTGGATCTGATTGAGCAGATGTTCATCTCTATTATTTGCATTTGCTTCAAAACATCAACTCAACTGGATTGTCAAGCTTTATTTTTGTAAAAGATGTGAGCTAGATCTATAAAAGAATATAGATTTGTTATCGATAATTTATCGATTGGCTGACTTTTAGTTAAGCCCCCTGAGCTAATAGGATGAACCCGTATTAAGGCCCGTTCACTAAAAAAAAAAGAAGTGAAATCCGCACAATTCCCAGCTAAGTAGCAAAGAAAAAAAAAATTGAAAAAGCCAAAAGAGCCGCAAGGGAAATTGATCAGATGGGCGGCTGTTTAGGCAAGGACCCGGAGGAGGAGGTGGAGCAGGAGTCGGCAACGGCCGCTCGGACTGCTTAAATGTCCAACAAGATTTGATTTTTATCGCAAGTATATTTGAATTTTATTGCGTACGAAATATTCGATACAATCAGTGGCCATAAAAAACGACTGGAGCCGTGTCCACGTCGCCTGCCAAATGGCCAAATGGCCAAAACGGCCCCCGTATAAGCCCGTGCTGCCCAATTGGGCAGCAGAGTGGAGAGCATGGGGAGCGCGCGCGCAGCAGCAGTAGGAATTGCAAATGGACAACGTGAATGTGGATGTGGATGGGGACGTGGATGAGGACTTTGGCCCGACCGTCGATAAGGCGGCGACGTGGACATTTCTTGGCCACGTTGGCGTCATTTTCCACGCAATAAAATAAACATTCAAAACAAAATCAAACTAAACGCTGCATGTTGATAGCGCACGGTCTGTGTCCTGGCTCTGTCTCTCTCGGGTATCCAATGAGCATTGGCCTGGCTTGGCCAGGAACCGCCCCGCCCCTCTCAGCTACCATCCATCAATGTAACACATTTAATTATACCCTGTATTTACAGAAATGTTAAAAGTTGAGTATGACAGCACTATAGTAGAAATTGTATATATATTTGATTTAAGAGAGAGAGAGAGAGAGAGAGAGAGAGAGAGAGAGAGCCGAGTATATCTAATGAGTATTCCTAATTACGTCTAATGACAATGAGTTCCTTTGAAATGTCAACGAATAAAGCAAATAGTTGATTAAATTCTTCAGATTTATTTTAAATATATATTAATATATAGTATATATAATATGATATATAGTACCATATAAAAACTATACATTTAAATATCAATTAAATTAAATACAAAACAAATCTTGTTGCACATTTAGGCAGTCCGGCAGCCATTTCCGCCTCCTGCTCCTCCTCCGCCTCCTCCTTAGGCTCGCCTAAACAGGCGCCCAACAGATCAATGGCCCTTTTAGCTCTTTTGACTTTTTTTTCAATTTTTCATTTGCTACTTAGCTGGAAATTGTGTGAACTTTGTGTTCAGTGAAGGGTCGGAATGATTTGGCTATAATATTTGTTAATTAGCTAAAAATCTTCGTTACATTCTCAATAACCTATATACATATATGTTATCGATAATACTTGAGCTGCAATACATATTTATACCATTTCATTGTTCCAATTAATATATTTTAGAATAATTAGGCTTTCACCTAGGCAAAACATCACAGCTCAACGGCTTCAAGCTACAAACTCTATAGTCTCTAAATATATTATCTATACATGATATTATTTAGTTTATATATTTTAGAATAATTAAGCTTGTAACTAAGCCGAATTAATTATTTATACATGCTCGTACGCTACAGAATAATCATGCCATAAACCCCTACCTCAAATTTATCAAGATCTGATACCTAGTTCAGTATCGTAGTTCTATTCCATCTATCAGAATGGTATTTCTTATCTAGTTACATATTTAAATTTTGCTATTTACAGCGTATCTTACTCGTTCGTCACTCCCGACTCTCGCCTTCTTCCATTAGCATTATTTTATGCTCATTTTTATTTTATTTTGCATTTTTTTTTTTCTTCTTCTATTTTCTCTGCCTATCGCTGGTCATCATCAGAGGCCGCAAAGCCCTGCCGAATGCGCACCCAAAATTTCTCTTTGGCCAACTAATAGTTTGGGTAAACAAGACTCGGTGAACTGTAATGGAAGTGGATGAAGGGAACTAAAACTGAAACTGAGACTGGAACTGGAACTGAATGATGGCAGTGAAGGGGTTGACGGACATTGATGGCTGAAGCTGATGCTGATGCTGGGGCTGGGACTGGGGCTGATGCAGGGGATATGCTTCGTTAGGTTTTGCGAGCCTGATTTAATAAGTTGGCTAGAGGCCCAATCGCCTTTCGATTTCTATTATCTGTTTAAAGGTCCGGCCCAGGGGCATACGGCCATAATAAGCACACATCAACTGCGTTTTTATTGAGACTTCGAGCCAATGTGACAACTTGAATGGGCCACCCACGCTGTGGCTAAGGGCCCTAAAGTGCCTTGGCCACAATGAGTGTGGGTCAGGGACTCAATTTTGGGGTTGGCCGTTTCGACTTGTGCCTTGATGCCGGGTCTGCGAGAGAGATAATCGTAAAACAGCTGAAAGAGCGTTCAGAGACAATGAGACAACAGGAACAGGAAACGACAATGGCATAAGGTCTTTCTCATCTCATCTCTCGACCAGCTCTCGCTCTCGCACTCTCAATGTGTGTGGTGACATCAGCGCCCATTATAATTCGGGCAACGGACGAGAAACAATTACCGAGGCAACCAAGTAGGTCCTACAGACTTGACATTTTGGCCACAGCTCCTGATTGCTGCTGCTGCTGTTGCTGTAGCAGCGGCTACTGTGTCCAATGTTTCTATGAAACTGTGAATTATAGGCTCAGTCACAATGGGTAGCGTGTTGCAGCAGGAACTCCTCCTGCTGCTGCTGCTACTCCTGCTGCTGCTGCTGCTGGCTTGAGCTACATCTTTGATTTATATTGCGGATGCGCCTGGCACTTTGCAGCCGCCGTTGACTCAACTCTCTGGCCATAATTGGCAGCCATCAAAGGCAGCCAAAGGCAGCAGTCCAGCTGGCTCTGGCCAATGCCAATTCAATTATATAAATCATAGGCTAGCGTTTCGGGCATATCACTTTCAAATCGGCCTACGCGCCATGACATATCGAAATCTGTTATGATAAACTCCATATCCCTCCCCCCACCCCTCACTCAGTGGCACAATAAACGATTTTATGTGCGCGTCCAAATCAAAGACGTATCAAAGCGATAAAAATGGCTAAAATTACTACCCCAAGCTTTGCCTAAACAGCCTCATTCACACGCCTCAGCACACCCCGCCCCCACCACATGGTTATGTGTGCCTGTGTGTGTGTATGGCCAAGGAAATTGTCATTAGACATGCCGAATTTATGATTCTTGTTTTGATTTTTTCCTTTTATATACACTTTTTTTTTTTTTTTTTTTTTTTTTTTGTACCCACGCCCTGTGCTGGCATTCACGCCCCCTTTTTTTTAAAATATTTTTTTGGTAACCCTTCTTCAAGCTGTTGTTGTTGCTGCTGCTGCTGCTGTCGCACACTCACAAACTCATAAATTGTATAAATTGTTGGGCTATTATTTCTCGTTGCTGTCAGCGCAATATTGCGGAGAGGCAAGTGTCACAGGCGGCGGCCAAACTGGCCGAGAGGGGGTGATAAAGAGACAGAGACCGAGATAGAGTCAGAAAGAGAGTGAAAGAGTAAAGCATTTATATATATATATATACATGTATATATTTCTATATACATATGTGCCTGGTCAGACATGTATTACATATCATTTGTCATCTTTTTATTATATATTTTTTTTTTGGGAATTTTTTCCCTTTTTTTTTGGCAATTGACTTTGCAGCCTTGACTTACGCCAAATGACATAATTAAGCCGCTCTGGTCAGGTAGTCGCTCGTTGTCGTCGGTCGGCATTGGTTTTAGGGTTAGGGTTTATACCCCTAACCCTAGCGCTAACTCTACCATGTGCCATAAAATATAATTCGTTTGAATTCGTGGGCAAATCCTTTTTTTTCGCTGCTTTTCTCCTGTTTTTTTTTTCTGCGCACATTAAATTGCCAAATTTTGTTCATTTTTTCGGCGAAATTGTTGTCAAATTTCATACAATTCTTTGGCAATCGGCAATCGGTTTTTCTTCTTTCTTTTTTGTCTTTTTGTCAATGCTCAGTGGGCTGTTTGCTTGGTTAGAAAGTCAATTGGTTTATGATGCAAGCAACCCTCGCAAAGGTTTGCAGCTCAGCTCTCTATGAGCTAGACTTTATACTAGCTGACTGAGAGTCAAAAGGCAATTTTATTGTGGGGGAGGCTAATGGAACAATAGTTGGAGTTTTAATTTAAAAATATTGTGAATTCATAAAATTGTTAGAAAATAAATATTTAGAGCCATTCTAGGCTGTATCAATATGCAGCTGTGTAATTACTTTCGATTTGAGCTGTAGCTGACTAGAAAATCTTTGCATGAGAAGCTGCAGCTCAAGCGAAGATGAAGCTGAACTCTGGAGTAGTGGGCATGGCATAGCTAAAGACTCTTCTCTGCTTAGCCTCGCTCTACACTACATTTACAATATCAAAAAAATATTTTTGGCTGCTCTCAGTTGTAGAAGAAGCTGCAATCGAAGTCTGATCAATGACAGATTTGATTGCTCAAGCAGAGAAAGCAACCGAAGCGAGCTACTAAGCTCAGTCAACGCAGAAGTGCTGCCAACTTTTGTTGAGCAAAAAAAAAGCTGTTTTTGGTGAGAATATACTTTTTAAAACAAGCTGAAATTTCGTGAATAAAATCAACAAAAAAGGTGAAGTTTTTTTATTTTTTTTACGAATAGTCCAGTGATAATTATTATCTATATCGCATTCTTCCAATCATATTTTAATATATATATTTTTATTAATTTTTTTTCTGGCAACTTGTAGCTAAGACAGCATTTCTACTTCACTTAAATTAGAATGCTATATATAGATATAGTATATAAATATATACGAAAAACGTTTCCAATAAAGATTGAACATTTTGTTTTGTGAGAGCTCACAAATCCATTACTAAAAAAAAAAAAAGCTATGCTGCATTTGCATTGACTGCAATATATCTATTCTTGTCTTATCATTTAAGTCTTTCCGCAGTCAGCATTTGAATCCTGTTGATCCTTCTGGCATATTTGTTTATACTGAACTATTTAGTTTTATTCATTGCATTCAGCACATTGATTCCAGCCACAACTCGTAGGACTGCCATAGATCACACAACAAATAGAAGTAACATCAACTAGTGGATATCCTTATGCTAAAATATGTTTATTATCTTGATCAGCAATCCAAGCTCATTGAATGGAATCCTCTCGCATATTGACAATCAATCAATTCAGTCTGCATTACGTTTCTACATGTTTTCTGTTTATGACAAGGCACAGCAATAGTTTTAGTTTACCATGTTTACTATGCCCATCGTTGGCACTGACAACTGACGAAAAACCAGCCGCAAGTTCCCGGTAATTAGACATAGACAGCAGCCCAAGGGCAATTTATGGCCGGGCTGAGTCGAGCTGGGCTGAGGTTTTGCGGGTTGCATAGAGTTGAATCATCTTCTAGGTAAGTTGTACCTGCCATTGTCTTGGCCATTGCGTCAGGCCGCTGGCAATTTTATGCAATGGGCTGTGGAGTCAAGGACGCGGCCAGGACGCGGCCAGGACGCGGCCAGGACGCGGCCAGCACTCGCTTCAGCCTCGAGCAGCGGCTACCTGACACGCTTCAAACACGCGGCCAAACTCTTTTTCTTTTTATCGCCTGCCTTAGAGACTTTTTTCTATTTTTTTTTTTTTTTTTTTTTTTTTGACAGTCACTCGCACTCCTTCCATTTGCTGGCTGCTGGCAGTTTCATGCGAAAAAGGATTCGAGTGAAAGGATAACGGCGAACGCCTCGCACTCGGCACTCGGCATTTGGCATTTGGCTAGCTAAGCAGCCGGGCAATAGAAACGAATATTTTCAAACTGCAATTGAATTGCAGGCCAAGCCAAGCCAAGCCAAGCCAAACCAAGCCAAGCCAAGCCACTCCATTCTCAGTCATTTAACCGTTTTCTATTTTTGTTTCCTGTGTAGCCATTTATTTGGCCGTTTATTTAGCAGTTTATTTAGCCGTTTCTTTTTATTTTTATGACTGCAGCCAAACTGGACGAGCTGCAGAGAGCATTCAGCAATTATAGTACAATATATTTCCTCAATCACCTTAAAAGAGAGAATCGAGAACGACTCCTTTGATGGTTCAATTAACGTAGTTTTCGCATTGCTCGCAAAGAATATAAAAAAATATATATATGTTTCAGCAGAGTTAGATGCGAAAAAAAAATGAAATGAGAGGGAAAATCGTTAAGAGAGGAAATTAGATAAAAAAGTACTTAAATAATTGCTAGTCGTTCGGAAAAAGCTTAACTCACTTGATGCGAATGCACACGAAAATCTATTTGCCGGCAGTCGAATAGGCGAAAAGAATTATTAAAAGGGAAATATTTGAATAATTTAATTTGTATATATATTATAAATTGAATTAAGTTTTTTTAAGCTAGCCAACGAAATCTAACGTAAAGCCAGTTATAGCTGTGCAGGAAATACTATATAAAACTATGTCGAATGCTAAAACTATAATGAAAGACAACGAAAACATTGTGAACAACACATCCAAAACCCTTCAAGTTCAGTCGAAGCTGCTAAGTCGACTTGGAAGCACAATATGATATATAATATATAATATTTATAATAATACTTTTCTATTATATATATTCAGATACCTTTACCATTAAGAGTCTTGAGCTAACAGTATTTCTTGAACCCTTTCAACATTTTAGACTAGTAAATTATGAAAATGATTTGATTATCAATCAAAGTTGTTGTTAAAGATTGAGCTTGCAGTTTCATATAGATTCAACCTAATCGACTGCAGACACGCAAATGATGCCACACCTGCCTTCAGGTCAATCAATAATTAGAGCACTCGCACTATATTTATTTATATATATATCAGTTAGAGTTAATGTTAAATGAAAGCTAACTAAAAGCTAAAGCACTGGCTTGAGGCTTTACATTTATTGTTATATGAGGTGATATGTGTTGGATTCTTTGAGGAACCTAATTTTTTTAGGAATGTCTTTCGGGGTTGGGTTTGCGAGGATCGATTCAAAGATTTGTGCTTTAAGGAGAGAGGTTGCGGTCGCACTATATATTATTTAAATATAATATAATATATATATATATATATATATATGAAATTTATCATTAGCTCCACTCATTATGCTGACAGACACAGTTCGACTGTCTCAAGTTGTCTGCCCGTTCAAGAATATATATATATACTCTGTCGCGCCTCCTGCCTGTTACATATACAAATATTTACAAGAGAGAGCAGAGAAGAAGCTCTAATATACTTAACTTTATACATTATAGTGCCGCTCACTTGAATAGGCTTAGTTTATATTATATTGAAGCTAGATCAAATGAAGGAGCTCAGTCAGAGTGGAAATTAAAAACTCGAATTTCAATATTGAATTGTCGAATAGCATTAGTTAAAAAACAAATTATTTAAATAGTATTATAACAAATTTGTATTTATTAATTAATGCAGCACACTTTTAAACTATTTCATTGTAACTCTCCCACTTCACAATCTAGAGCCCTCTCCAGCCACTGACCTGCATCTCTTTACAAAATAGAAAACTTCTCAGACTTTAATAAATTTCGAAATTATATCCCTTTATGTATTTCAACCAAGCTCTAAACACAATGCGACTCTGGGTCAAGTGGCGGGCGGGGGGTGGGCGTGTGTGTGCGTGGGCCGATAATTGTTTAATCAACAAGTAAAATAAGGGCATGTGGCTCTAATGCTGGGGTATAGAAATGAAAAATTTAATCAATATGCCTCAGTTTGTAAATCAAAAATCAAAAAAATGCGAAAAGCACAAATAAGTTATTTCAATTTGCCAAGGGGAATGGGCTGGATCGAGGCGGGCACTGCGCCAAACAAATGTTGGCACATTGATTAGCCCTTGGCTCCGGAATCCGCGTCCAGCTCTAAGCTAAAGCATGTTCATTTTGGGGGTTGCCCTCGGATTTCTGATTTCTGATTTTCGTTTTGCTATGTACAAAATGAAATAAAAAATGTTTTCTGCTCTCAGGAACTGCCCATTGACTAATTTCAGCAATTTGTTGTTGGATTGCGCGTATAGAGTAGACATCATAGTCTATATGTCTTTGAGTGGGTATATTCTGTATATGTTGGGAATACTTGTGATAGCTTTTATTTATTTTATCTATGTATATGATAAAAAAATTTATATAAACAAAGAAACAGTTAATATATATATATTTTTAAGTATTTAATATAATATAATTTTTTCCATTATAAATACATGTATATGTTAAATAAATAATATAAGTTTTGTAATATTTTATATATATATTTTTTAATATGTTAAATATTTTATTATTATTATTATTATATTTTATTATTATTTAATATAATATTTTGAATTGAATTATTTATTTATTTGATTTTTTTTTAATATGTTAAATAAATAATATAATATATGTGATATTTAATTATTTATTTAATTTTATATATTTTTTTAGTAAATAATATAATTTTTTTTAAATGTATTATAATATTTGGTATTTAATTATTTATTTCGTTTTATATCATTTATTTATTTTATTAATATGTTTAATAAATAATATAATTTTTGTTAAATTTACAATAATAGTTTACATTTATTTATTATTTATTACATTTATTTTTATTTATTTTATTACATTATTTTTATTCTTTAATTATTCCTATTCTTTTTTCTATTGTTTCTTATTTGTTTATTTTTTAATTTTTTTTTTTTTTTATTACTTTTATGTTAATTTTTTCTTTTATATATGTATTAATATTATAATAATATTTATTTATTTATTTTTGAGCGCAAGACATTTAGGCACATTTGTTTTCAGTAATATATTTTTTTTTTCGAGATGAATTTCTTAACAAGACTTTTCAAATTTGACAATAGCAAACATTCTGACTCTTTAGTCTATTGGAAATTTACTAGATTTAATGACAGTTCGAGTCACAATTTTCAGTTTGTAGCTATGCTTACTAAACACATGTGCATTCATGCCTAATTTTTATATATTCTGCTGATAGGTCTAGACTTCATTAGACTGCAGCTAACATAGATGTTGTCTGCTTGCCAATAATATAAAATTGTATTAGACTGTTAGACAGGATATCTAAGGGTCTATTTTTTATTTTTGTAATTGTTCAAGATAGCATTTGCAATAAATATCATAAAGACAATAAATACACACATCTGTGGGCGCAATTGTGCTGCATGCAGCCAGGTTGATGACACAGCGACACATGCATAAAGAAAGAGATAGAGTGAGTGAGAGCTGGGCAGAGATAGAGTAACCACAGACCACACCGTGGTCAATTAAGCCTTTAATATACGGCTGTCGACCCGCTTATGATGATGCCCCAATGGCAGCAACGAAAACTGATTACAATGTCCGATGTCTGTCATTGTGAATGTTTCAGTGGCCGTGCCTGCGGCTCTGACTCTGGCTCTGACTATTGGCCTTGTTTGCAGCGGCGGCTATTTGTTTAGCTCCAAAGTGTCGAACCCCCCGTGCGGCATGGATCGGCTTAGGGCTGCGATTCGGTTTATTGAAACATTTCTGATTGTTTCTTAACCAGGTCCGTGCAGGACAATGGCTTCGATTTCGTGTTACTTCTTTGACTTCTTCGTTTTTTTTATATTGTTTTTATAGTGAACATATCTAGTTCATAAATCATGTCAGAAGCTGCGGTCGTCGCCGACTCGTCTGGGACGACACCAGAAGAGAAAAGTGAAATCAAAACTATTATTGGTGATTTTTACCTTCTACGGATATTTGGTTTGGTTTTGTTTGCTTTGTGCGGTTTGTTGAGGTGGCACAGCTCGTAACGCGTCTCTCAATGACAAATAAAAACATCAAATCATTCACAACACTTGTTCGACTGGCATTGATTGAGCCAACACACACACCCCATGATCCTCGCAGTGTAACCAGAAAAAAAAAAACGAAATAAAAACCCCGAACACAGCCACAAAAACCCAATCAAAGAAAATACGTACATATACCTAGGCATCTATTGAGAAAACGAAGAATTTCCCTTGCTTTGTCTGTGGCTCCCCCCGTTTGGATGAGTTCCCAACCTGTTGGACAGCTTCACTTTCATTCATTCACAAGAGTAAAAGAGAATTTAGTGCCCAGCGATTTATTGTTTGTGTATAAATTGGTGTATGAAAACATTAGCAGGCTTCTAGCCAGCCAGTTCTCTTGAATTCCTTTTTTTAATTCACCTCTCTCTCTGTGTCTCTCTTTCTAATATTCACATTGTGTGATGAGATTGATTAATGCTCTAATCCTACGACTTCTGCCTTTTGATTTCTACATTAAATGCTCATAGTTGACTCTTTTGATCGGCCCTGAACGTTCCCTTACCTCCTGTTGGTTTGTTTATGTGGCTTCTTGTTGACTACGCATTTTTCTTCTACTTCTCTTTCTCTCTCTCTTTTTTTTTGTAATTTAATTGTACGTTTCATTTTCACGGTGTATATTTAATAAGCCCATTAATAGCTCAATTTGTTGGCTGCCTGGTTAGCATGCGAGCTGCTGACTCATGGACTCATGCTCAGCAGAAATTGAGATATCCAGAAGAATTACTTAAGATATTGGCATTAAAGATTATTGGGTATTTGTGTTTGAGAATGGTATTCTTGTTTCTATTATATTATATATATATATATATATATATTATACCTTATTGAATTCATAGAGTGATTAAGGTGTTACTTAAGCAGAAGCATATATTATATATTTCAGTTCTTTCAATTATGTTATGTGTTATGCTTCTAGTTGTAATAATAAATAAGAAATACTCCAAATATATATATGAAACGATAAGCGATATTTTTTAATAGCTAACCTTTGACCTTAATCAAGTTTGAAATAGATTTAAAAGAAACTGAAAGATTTATTAATTATTTTAAACAAACTGTATTTGCAATTTGAAATAGCGTGTTAATAAAGTTGAAGTCTCTAGCTATCAAAGCTTCTGAGATTGACTGAATTAACTGAATTCTATTGCGTACTGATCAAAAATATCTGTCATGTCAGCTATTTACTGTGAAATGTATTTTTTGTATACTCCATTTTCAATGAATTTTGGATATAATAAAAAATAAATATACTTTCTTAATACTAATATAAATAAAATGTGAACATAAAAAATGAATGAATTAATTAGTTTACAAGAAATGAAGGCAAATGAGGAGCAGCTTAGAAAATTATTAATAAAAATTCAATACAATTTTTTTTATGTATGTCTTTATCTATCTATGTAGCTTAGGAAGTTGGAGAATATTTTCTAAATAATACTATGAGCCTAAATTTATTTATATATACATATATTAATAATTAATATATTAAAAAAAAGTTAACAAATAAAAATATATGAAATTCATGTACATAATAAAATGTATTTAAATCGCACATTAATACAATAAATTTAAAATTTAAATTTAAAACTTAAAGAAAATTAAAATGTATAAATTAAAATAAGCATAATAAAATAAACTATTAAATGAAAATAAATAAATTTTTTATATATTTAATATATTAATGCTCCAACTGTAATATTGTAATATTGCCCTTTTTGAATTATAAATTTATATAATTATATATTTAAAATTATCATATAAATCATATATAATATACATTAAAAAATGCATATATGAATCAATTGAAATGAATAACCTTAATATTAAAATTGTAAATAATTAATTATAGTTTTCTTTTTTTAAATAATATAAATATATAAAATTATAACTTTTTTAAAATAAATTAAAAAATAATATATTTTACTTACATTCTTATAATCTTTTCATTAAACGAACCTAAAAACCCCAACAAAATCAATAAAATATTTTCCTTTTTTTGGAACATATAAATTTGTATAATTATAAATTTAAAATTATTAGAAATTCTTATTATTACTATATAATATAAAATTAAAAATTAATATAACTTTATTTATTTCATTTTTTTTTTTTTTTTCTTTTCATAAAACTTTAACGAACCGAAAAACCCGAACAAAATTAATAAAATCATCTCTCATTTTGGAGTTTATAATTTCGATATACATTTAACATTCAATAAACACAATGTTTGACCCGTGTCCAATATCACTTAATAATGTTCAACCCTCAGGGTACAATATTGCCCACACACACACACACACACACACACACATACGCACTTAACCTCAGTTGGTCGTTTCCTTTTTTTTTCATGCTTTTTTTTCAGTTAAATTGTATTTTATATTTTTTGATTGCAAAACTCGGCTTTAGGGCAATTAAAATTTCACGCTTTAGGCACAGGCGGCCGACCATGTGTGTGTGTGCGACTGTGTGTGTGTGTGTGTGTATTGCTTTGTGCCTGTGTCAATCAACAAATTTATTGTGCAAATTATTGCGGCAGCTATGACAACCTCAGGTGCTGTTTGAGGTGGTTGCCTTTCTTCTGTTCGTGCTGAGCCCCCTCCCCTATAGACCCCAACTAAGTTCCGTTTTGCTGCTGCTGTTGTTGTTGTTGCTGTTGTTGTAATTGTTGTCTGTTGTTGTTCATTTCAGCTCGTTGTTGTTGTTGTTGCTGTTGCACTTGTTTAAACGCATTCGCCACGCCTGGGATATGCGAACAACAATATAAATGATACGTCGTCGTTGGCGAGGCAGTCAGCCAGGGGTTGTCTCAGCAGCAACAGCAGCAACAACAGCAACAGCAACAACAGCAACATCAGCATCCGCAGCAACTTTGAGTTCTTTGGCACACCCTCACCTCGCCAGCCAGCGCCTGCTCAGCCTTTCGGGCTGCCGCGAGTTCGGTGATAACGCGAAATAATTGCGTGACAACCATGTAGCGATAATTTTCAATTAAACGGCATTTTCTTTTGCCTTCTTGTTGCCGAAATAAAACGCGCACACACAGAGAGCAAGAGAGCGAGAGAGAGTGAGAGAGAGGCTCAAATGGGGGCGCAGCAAGAGAGAGCCAGCGTGAAATTCCATATTAAAATCAACTTATTTTCTGCTTTCATTTATTCATGCTCAGTTGTTGTTGCTCTCGTCATCACACACACACACACACACACACACACGCACAGTGCTAAAAAGCAATAGTAACAATTTGCTTCTGTTTCGTGTTTCAACTGTGCTGAGAGACGTCGCCGTCGCCGTCGAAAAGTGTCACACTTGTGCGTCATTAACGCCGCCAGCCGGTCACAACTGGTGGGTGGTTGGGTGGTTGGGTGGTGTGGGTGTGGGTATGCTGTTGCTGCTGCTGCTGCTTCATTTGATGCTTCGTTTTTTATTTTGGGGTGGCCATGGCGGCCATGTGGTTGCCGCCTCTTTTGGGGGTTGCTGCTGTGGTTGGCAGCAACATTGCCAACCATTTTTCTGCGGCCAAAAGACAACAACAGCAACAACAACAGTAACAACAACAGCAACAACAAAATAAAGCTGAGCGCATGTTAATTTGATTTGCGCGCTTTGCAATTTGACAATAATATTGTCATCAGCTTGAAACTAGAAAAACTCGCGACGTGCGTGCCCAATGCACTTTTAATTGCCTTCACAACAGCCACGCGATCCACTCCAGTTTAGCATTGAAGAAGCAAAAAATCTATTACAAGCACACCGAGGCAAGTTGGCAAGCTTATTGAAATGAGACTGTAGAAAATATTTCAAAAGTTGTTGGACTTAAATAAATGTCAAACTCAACTCGAGTGAATTTAGCTGTAATATGAGAAATATGGCTAGAAATATACTATACTATGTATGTCTCTATGTGTATGTAAAGGTAGCATATATTCTGTCTTACAACAGTTCATATAGTGAAACATAATGCTTTAAGATCTAGCTCACATACATATAACATCCATATATGTATGTCACGAGAACAGCTCTTAGTTGTAGGCGCTATTCAGAGCAGAGATTGAAGCAGGGTGCAAGAATAATAGATAGAATGAAACTTGCATTGGAGATCAGAGTACAAACATGATAAATTATATATTGATATATTGTACATTATGAAAATTTAAATTAAAAAAGACCTATAAACTCATTTCTCTCTCTCTTCTCTCTCACTATCTCTCTTTTATTTCCTTCTCTTCTCTTTTGATTTATAATTTATTGCTACTATTATCTCCATAAGCGTGAGATAGCCTATTTCTAGATCCCTCTCCCTCTCTCGTTCTATATCTTTATCTAAGTTTTTCTCATAATGTCCTTCAATTTCTATCTCTCTCTCTCTCTCGCTCTCATACCTTCTATTTCTTTCTCTTCTCCTTTGGTCTTATTATTTTTTCCTACTATTATTTCTTTATGTGTGGGATAGAATATTTATAGCTCTCTCTCTCTCTGTCGCTTCTTCTGTATCTAAGTTTTTCTCATCTTTCTCCATTTCTGTCTTTCTCCCTTAGTATTTATTAGTATTTATTCGATATCCCTACTATTATCTATCTAAGCGTGATGTAGACTAATTCTAACTCCTTCTCTCTCTCTCTCTCTCCCTTCTTCTGTATCTAAGTTTCTCTCATCATCTGTCTTTTTCTCTTTATTTCTATCTCTCTCGCTCTCGCGCTCTCTCTCTCTCTCATACTCTCTATCTCTCTCAATACCTTCTGTTTCTTTTTTTCGTTTTTAACTTATGCTAAACGTGATATAGGCTATTTCTATCTCTCTCTCTATCGCTTCTTCGATATTTAAGTTTTTCTCATCATCTCTCGCTATTTCTTTATCTCTCTCTCGCTCTACCTCTTTCCCTCTGTTTCTCTCTCTTTCACTCCCTTGTATTTCATTCTTTCTAGTTCTCTGTCTCGCTTTTTCTATATATCAGTCTCTGTCTTTCTCTATGCATTTCTCTCTCTTTCCTTCCTCTCTCCTACACACATGTCTTCCTTTCTCACTCTCTCTCTCTCTCTCTCTGTCTCTCTCTCTCTCTCTTTTCCTCTCAGATGTCCATCTGTCTGTCACAGTGTCTGTCATACTTCGTTCAGCCTTAGCTCCCCCTCTCTCTCTCTCTCTCTCTCTCTCTCACCTTCTACATTTTTCATCTTTGTCTAGTTAAATGAGCTCCTTAATCCTACAAAGACTTTAAGAGCTACAAACATTCAATTTGGTCCATCTCAATCTTGCAAATCATAGACAGAACAGGAGCATGGGACAGAACAGTCTTATAGAGTCTCTTTCAAAAAGCAAATACCTAATGCTTTGCCCATTGACTTCTTGGTGCATATAATTGAAAGAAAAACTCTCGAAAGAACAATAAAAATATGTGACAATTGTTTGGCTCTGCTGCAATTTGGCGCGTCGCAGTACGGCCAAGAGGCCAAGTGACGACGGATTACCGGAGACAACTGTCAGTTTGGCTGTCAATTTGGCCACGACAACCACATCCGGCTTATTAGGAAATGCCAAAGGTCAAGCAAAAGTAATCTAAGGATATGTAAAAGAAATATTAAAAATTAAAATTGCAGAGTGAGCTCTGACTGAAATTGAGTGAAATAATACTTGGGAATGTCTATGGCAATATATCGAATATAATATCGAATATAATAGAAATGAATTTATATTATTCAAGCTTAGTTTGATATTGTTGTCATGTGAATATCCGCAGCTTGGCAGGAGCGAGAGAGAGAGAGAGAGAGAGAGAGACTAGTTCGTGTCTTCGGACTGCCTCTGGTTACGTCAAATGACGTCGTCGTTGCCGTCGCCGTCGCCGTTGCCGTCGCCGCCTGTTACCATTTATCAAATTCAAATTAACGCTGGCATTGCGTTCGCAATTGTTCGGCAATAAGTCCTGTCATTAACAATGAGTCCTGACAAGTGAGTAACAGCAGCAGCAGCAGCAGCAGCAACAACAACAACAACAACAATGAGCAACCACCCCTTTTTTTGCGCCTCATTGAGTGGCATATGCGTTGTGAATTACGATTATATATATATATAAATATAAATATGTATATATGCATGTATATTGTGTATTGTGTCGACTCTTCTGCATCCTGGCTGCCTTTTTAATGAGTGCAACGTGTTTTTGTTCGCATTCTTGTCGACTCTCGTCCTGCACCCACTGTCCGTCATTCATTCCATGCTTGCCGTTTGCCGTTTGCTGTTTGCTGTTTTCTGTTTTTGGTTTTTTAATATTTGCGGTTGTCGATGGTCCCGTTGTTAAGCATCCGCCTGCCACCCCAAGCCAAGCCAACAACCATCAACCATCAACCATCAACCATCAACCATCAACATCAACTTAAGTTCAATTAAAATCCACATCAAACAATAAGCGGGCACGTAGCCGAACCATCAACTACTTCAAAATTGGCACAACAATAACAACAATGCGCCAATGCTCTCGCATTCATACACATATTCATGCTCACACTCACACTCACGTCCGCACTCACGCCCGCACTCACAACGCATTCATACGGCAATTTGCCAGGTTGGGGATGGACGCGACCTCGCGGCTATTGTGAGTGGTTGATTCCGTTACTCATGGCTCGTGCCCGAGCTTAAATCTCGCCCAAAAAAGAAAGCGCACACGTGTCCAGCAGGCGACAAACTTGTTGCCCTCCTGCACCGCTTCACACGCCATCCTCACCCAACCACCTCACCGCCCACACTCACTCAAGATCTTTGTGTTAAGTTGAAAGCGATGTCCTTGTCTTCTTTTCGTCAAGCCGTTCAATCCGAACCACATATCTAACCATGTGCTTGACATCGTCCAATATGCGCTTAAGCTGCCCAAAACTCAAACTGATGCATATGGATTATATACTCATATATACACAAGTCTTGGCAGCGATATTCACTTTGAGGTCTCAACTCATTTCTAATAAAGCAAATATCATATTTCTCTAAAAAATTTGAATGATTTAGGATTTAAAAAAATTAAAATTAAAATTTAATTAATAATAAAAATAATAGTAAGCAAAGTCATTCTAAAGTTTTAGTCAAACAAAATCATTTGTTTGATCTTTTATGTATAAGCTAAGACAACCAATGCAGGCCGATATATATCGGACATGGTAGTTCGACTTTTTAAATTCCATCGAATAACAAGTAGATGTGTCCGTCTGGAAATAGGGCTCAACTCCTAAAATGCTAAGTAAGAATTAAATAGAAATCATTTGCCAAGCCAAAAATGTATCTGCATGAAAAAGCATTGCTGTATTGTGCGTTTGACTAGTCACAATCTTTGACTAGGAACAATCTTTCACGGCAGCTCTTTCAATATGTATTGCCATTTTTGAATCAAGGAAGTGTTGGTGTTTTTCTTTGAATTATAGTATATAATAAGCGAGTTCGAAATGTGTTTCTTTATTTCAAGTTTATTAGCTGCCTTAAGGTTTTCATTAAACACCCACTTAGAAAGCGCTTCACTTGTGCGCCCATTATCAATCCAAATTTGTAGCAATTCCGTGTGACTGAACTCTACCTTGTCTGCAATATCAGCAAATATTTTAGATAAAATAAAATGATAGCTTATTTCAATTAAATAAATAATAAATAATATTCCTAGATGCATATCTATCAACTCTAAAATCAATCGCTAGCAAATCTTCAATCTTTATATAGAATATACAGAATTGATATTTTTATTTTATATTTTTTAATTTTGTTATTTATTTATATGCACGTGTAATAATTAGAAATTCAAGCGTTGCGACTTTGCATTAATTTTGAAACCGAAATGTGCATATGCCTTTGGATCTTTAAGCAGAATCTATGTCAAAAGTAACAGAATTTATTATTTATTTATTTATTTATTTTTTTAATTAATAATTTTATTTCATTACTCAGCCCCATTCTGAATGCCAGGCAAACGTAGGAATGGAATAGAAAAAGAACAAAAAAATATATAAGATAAAAAAAAATATTATTAAAAATGAAAATTAATATTCAAAAAGGAAAACAAAAAGAAAATAATTTAAAAAAAAAGAAAAAATGTATATAAAACTGATTAATTAAATTTATATACAATTGATGAATTAAAATTAAAAAGGAAAACAAATATTCCAAAACAAATTCTTAAATATAATAATGAAATTACATATAAATATAATAATTAAATTAAGATAAAACATAATTTTATGTTAACAAAATGCATAACATATGTGAAACTAAAATAAAAATAAATAAAATAAGAGAAAAGAAAATCTGTTAAGAAATAATATTTTAATACATTCTTATGAATTTTTTATTTTAATCTTTTTTTTCATTAATTTTTTTTTTTTTATTTTATTATTATTTAAAAAAATATTATTATTATTTAAAAACAAACTGTTTTTTTTTTTTGCTTTTTTGTTATTATTTAAAAAAATAGTATTATTATTTAAAAAATACAGAATATGTTTTCATTTATTTATTTTATTTTTTTATTTTTTTTAAATATTACATATTTTTATTTTACATACAGCTGTGCTCACAAAAATATCAGTATGTAAAATAAAAATATGTAATATGTAAAAAAAAATTTTTAATTAAAAAAAAAAAATGAAAATATATATTTATATTTTTTAAATAATAATTTTTGTTAATAATAATAAAAAATAAACAATATATTCATTATAGTTAACATCTAAGCACAATTTAAATCTCTAAGAAATCTATTCAAAATAATATTTTTATCTACAAATCAAGATGCGTAAATAAATGTTTTAACATTTCATA
Source organism: Drosophila koepferae (assembly GCA_030914345.1). Classification (NCBI taxonomy): domain Eukaryota; kingdom Metazoa; phylum Arthropoda; class Insecta; order Diptera; family Drosophilidae; genus Drosophila; species Drosophila koepferae. The sequence goes on along the minus strand of JAUESR010000196.1, from coordinate 4,392,329 downwards.
AAACATTTTTTTTTTTTTTTTTTTTTTTAATTATTATGCATAAAAATCAGTTTTGCTTATTTAGCCAACTTTCTTTAATTCCACTCAATTTCTGCACTTGTCTGGGATTCAGACAAAAATAGAATGCTTGAAAGAGCATAGAAACCATGGATGGACTGGCCCGTGGAGTAGGCCTACTCCATGGACAGTTGGCTGCTATTCAAGGGTAACGAGGGCCACGTTTGACTAGCTTTGTCTAAGGGCAACGAGTCAACTGCCATGGCGAAGGTCGGGCGCCGAGAGGCAGGCAGGCAGCTATGCGGGGAATGCCTGTAAGCCAATTAATGCGTCAACTTATTAGTTTGTGCCCAGCACTCAGCAGCGGCCGGGGCAGACTCTCTGGCTCTGGCTCTGGCTTTGGCTTTGGCTCTGGCATGCTGTTTATCGAACGCAGCTGTGGCTCATGCCATTCCGCGTGCTTTGTGAGAAGCCCATCGGGTTTGGATGCTGTGGGGGTGCTGTTGCTGCTGCTGCTGCTGCTCGTGTGTGAGTGAGCGGAAATGGTAAAAGAAGAATGCGAACGGGCGGCGTGGCACTGGCAGTGGCTTCATTATTAAAATAATGCCACAATGCCCGGGCAGGCCAAACTAACAACCACGAGAACATGCACAGAGATCACATCAAAGCGCAGGGTTCGTGGACCAGCTATACGAGAACGGTGGCTGTGTTTTGTGGCCAATGCGGCACCCTCCGCAAGCACAAGCGAAAGCGCAAAAATAAAAAAAATAAAAAAAAAAAAGGAGAAGAAGCGAAACTCTGCTCAATGAAAGGGGGCAAGGGCAATGGAAATCGGAATGAATGCGAAATGCGTTAAGGAGCAGCGGCACAGCTTGGGCCAGCTTGGGTCTGGCCATTCCGGGACGCAGCCGTTCGATTTCTCAGGATGCCGCTCTTGTGGGCCCACACAAGAGGACATCGAGGACATGGAGTGCAATTAATGTTAATGTTGAGATATTTATGATGCAACCCCCTTACGTTTTTCACTCGCTCTCCGAAGGGGGTGTGGGCCACCCTTTGGGCTGAATATTTGCGTATGAGCTTCAAGCGTAATTTAAATAACCCCGTCCCCTGGCCGAGATCCTTGTGCGCATCACGGTCCACCCTCGATTGACGTTGCCATGGCCACAAAACAACATTTCAATTTCTGTCAAATAGTTTCGTATTGTCGACGGAGCCAGCCAGCCAGCAGCAGCAACAGCGGCAGCGAAGCAGCGTTTCGAGGATTTGTCAAATCAAAAACTTATGTTACAGCTGGATTAAAATTATACATGTCACTGGCTGCTGACTGCTGCTGGCTACAGGCTACACGCTGCAGGCTGAGGCGGCAGCTGAGCCTGTCTGCTTGTCAGTCACTGCCACGTAGTAGCTGCCGTTGCCGTTGCTGTTGTTGTTGCTGCTGATTTAACGCATCAGCGCGCCAAATAAAACTTTCAAATGAACAGTTAAATGCGCGCTAATAGGGGTTCAGATTTCAGCAACTTTAGCCCTCAACAAGAGAAGCCCGCTCACCCCTCACTCTACACTCCACACTCCACACTCCGCACTCCGCACTCCTTACCCCTTGCCAGGCCTTGCCTCATCGCGCCTGCTGTTGCGTCCCTTGTGCAAGTTTTGTAACCAACCCGAACCCGGCTCCTGGCCACACTGAGAGCCCGCGCTCTATTGTCCTGCCACGGATTGATTGTGACATTAAGTAGGATTTATTTATTTATTTACTCCTTTCTTTGCCGCCTGTTTTTTTGTTTCGGTTTTTCTTTTTTTTTTTTTTTAATTTCAACACAAGATGCAAATGATGTTTTCAGTTTGTTACACTTTCGCCGCGTCAACTCACGGATCAGCTCAGCCCAACTCGGATCACATAGCGCCTGCATCGTGACCTGAGCGCGGGTTGTTTGCCGCAGCTTCTAACACGTTCTATTTGAGTTGCGCATTAAAATGATTTAAGTTCGCAGTTTTTAAAGCCTAGACAAATATGCAAAACCAACAAAATAATATTTAAAAAAATACCAAATTAATAATGAAACGATTAAAGTTCGCAATCTTTAATGCCTAGACAAATATGCCATATGCATATGTTCTATTTCAATTAACGTGAATTTTTATTTTTGTTTTTTCTTTTCTTTTATATACATACATTTAACAATTTTTTTTATTCCATTAATTTTATTTTTATTTTTTTTATTATTTTTTTATTTTATTTTGAATTTATTTAATTTTTTTATCAAATTTTTATCACATACTTCATATTATTGAATTGTTATTATTTTTAAATATATAAATATATATATATATATTTTCTTTTTTTCAATTTTTATAACACATTTTATTTAATTTTTTATAATAAAAATTGAAGTTGATTTGATTTTTATATTCAAATTGATTTGTAATAATTATTTTGAACTTTTATCGTAAAAATCAATTTGAATAATTAAATAAAAAATGTTATATTGAAAATTGCAAATCAAATAACCTATGTTTTTTTATCCCACTCTTCTTGTTTTTTCTTTTTTTTTTTTTTTTTTTTTTTTTTTTTGTGCCTGATTTCTTTAACCATAACGCTTATTTGTGGTCCCTGATTTTTAATACATTTTATACATTACATAATTTTTTTTATTTTTTTTTTTTTAGTTTCTTATGCATTTTAAAAAAATGTATACATTTAATTATTTTGTATTTATTTTTATTTTCATTTTATTTATTATTTACTTTATTTGATTTTTTATTAATTTAATTTTTTTGAAATTTGTATAACAAATTATTCTGTATTTATTTTTTTATTATTATTATAGTTTATTTATTTATTTTTATTTATTTATTTATTTAACTTTGTCTTCGAAATTCTTATCGAATTTCTTAAACAACATCATTTTTGTTTAACTTTGTACTTGTACTATTCAAAAATTATTCAATTTGCTTGAGAAATCAATTTTAATTTATTTCAAGTATATTAAATACACACAAAAGTATTCAAATATTCAAAATAAATTCACTTGGGCTCAATGCGAGCAGCTTGCGCCTTGACTGCGGTCTTCAAAGTGTCATTAGATGACTCCACTTGCTGTCTGCATGGGAATTTATGTTACAGGTTATAAATTGTTATTAAGCATATCAAGGATGTTCTGTTTTCCTTTCTACATACAAGTAAGCCAAAGAAAATTATATTATATAACTGACCATTGGACATAGTTGAGTTTTCTCATTTGTGGATCTCTCTGCCATATATGTTCTCTTACTTTACTTTGAGTTTTGTATACACAGATTCGCATGCTTTCAGCTATCAACTGGCATTAGAAATGTATGTAAATTTCGCGTTGCAGGTTGCCATTTGACAGGTGCTCAGGTAAGCTTCTAAATAAATGCCACCAAAGTAGCGCAGCGAACTGTAAAAATCTGCCCAAAATCGACAGCAAATATTCAAACCAAAATAAATGCTAAGCCAGAAACAAAGCGAGTAAAAAAAATTACTAAAATCATATATATATATGGTAGAATATGCATATAGCACACACACACACAGACACACACATGTATATATTTTTATATATATAAAATGTTATACAAAATATCGCTAGAGAGAGAAATGGAAGCTGTTTTATACTTTTTGCCGTTCATGGTTTAGTGATTCAATTATTTTTGTGCGCAATTTAGATTTATTGAGTTTACAGTTGACGTTGTTGCTGTGGCTGCTGCTGCTGTTGTTGCTGCTGTCATTGTTGTTGTTGTTGTTGTTGTTGTTGTCATTGCTGCTGCAGAGATTTGCAACAACAACCTGCATAATCAATACTGAATACCGAAATGCGAACGTGTTGTGAAGTTTGCCATTTGGCAGAAAAGTAAATAAAAATGCAGCAGTCTCTATGTATGTGTGTGTGTGTGTGTGTGTGTGTGTGTGTGTATGTGTGTGTGTGTGTGTGTGTGAAGCTGCATGCGAGCTGAGAGGAGATGCCCCTGGGCCAGTGGAGGGGCGGCAGGCGACATGCGGCATACGACAATGGGCATGGGGCACGAGTAACGAGTAGCGAATATGGCCGCTAAAAGCTTAACGCTCAACAACAACAACAACAACAACAACAACAGCAAAAGCAACAACAACAACGATGTCGACGTCGACAAGCGCTCGTGTGTCACGTGACGCATGCAATTCGCATCCGTTTCCGGTTAAGCACCGTACATAGCGTACGGCACACAGCCAAGGTGGGCAGAGAGCTAGAGAGATAGTGGTGGGGGCGTTAGGGGGGGGCTAACAAATGGTCGAGACGGTTGCTGTAGATATTGCACAAAGCGCGCTGCCTGCAGGGTTAAAAATCATTTTAAAACCATAAAAATAAACTCGCGTGTCTGCCAAAATAAATAAATAGTAAAAATAAAAGGCAAAGCACACACACACAGACAAATACATCGAAACATTTGCCAGTTTATTTCTGTCTATTTGTGTTTTGTTTTAATTTTTGTTTAAGCTTCACACATTTTTGTTTTAAAATCCTTTCACTCAACACTTGATTGAGTGTGCGTGTGTGTGTGTGTGTGTGTGTGCGTACGCGCGCTTAGGCAAAAAATGCAATTTAGAATATTTGCAATTCCCTTTGGCAACAACAAATCTGCCACCGATTACCCGTTTCCGCTTCAGCTTCAGCTTCAGCTTCAGCTCACTCTCATTGCATTTATTTGCTGCCTCAATATATATCAAATCAAAAAATACCAAAAAAAAACTAAAGAAAACAAGAAAAAATTACTAAATCTGCGCACATTTTATAATATTTATTTTTCTAAGCCCCAAAACAATCTGGCTGGCTGGCAATGATATCATAACATAGCTGTTAAACCTACAACAGCGAACGAGCGCTTTTTGTTGCCTTTAAGCCAAGATCCAATTAATTGAGCAATAACAATTTTTGCCTGCATTGTTAGATATGCTTTTAGACAATTATTAGACATGAATACTATAAGCTAAAGTATTGCCATATTCCACATATAATATGCAACGCTACGATTGCAACTTCAAGTGACAAATTTGAGTTTAGTCAAATTGTTTAAATATAATTATTGATTATTTAAATATAATAAGTAACATGAAAGTTGATGGAATACTAGAGTTAAACATTATTAATATTTAAAAATAACATTTATTTTATTTGTTTTATAAAATAATATAATAAATAAATATTAAAATTGTAAATCAAAATTAAGGAAACCAAAAATAAACATTTAAAAAAATTAACTAGATTTGAAAGTAATAACATATAATATTAAAAAAAAAAAGTAATAAATTCTTGATTAAACATTAAAATTGTTTAGTAAATATTTTAATTATTTTAATTTTAATGTATAATCAAGAATTTATTACTTACAACACATAAAAAATTATTTATAAAAAATATGTATGAAAAGATAAATAACAAAAATATTTTCAAAACAAACAAAGCTGAGAATGTTACAAAATTAAAACAATCATTTAATTATTTATGAAAAAAATATATATATAAATGATTTATAAAAAATATACATGTACATAAAAAATATATTGAAAACATAAAAAACTGATAAACCTTAAAAACAAACTTTAAATAATAATTAAATTATTTGCAAAATAGAAAAAATAAAAAATTACTTATAACATTGACGAACATAAAAATTAAAATTATATGTAATTAAATAAATAGTTTTTTTCTAGAATTTATGTACATAAAAATAAAAATAAAATAAAATTATATATAAAATAAAAATATATTCAAAATAAGCATATTAAATAAAACTTACATGAAAAATTTTATATATGTATATATATGTATATGTAAATAAAAATAAAAAATATATCAAAATATAAACAAAAAGTAAACCCTTAAATATAACATTTTAATAGGATTTAAACAAATATAAGTTAAAATAAATTAATAAAATTAAATATATAGAAAAAAAAAGTAAGTGTAAAATAAATTAAAACTAAAAATAATTACTTAATAATTTTTTTTTTTTAATATATATATTCAATACATTCAAATAAAATGATTTCTATAACTAAAATACAAATAAAGAAACAGGAGTCTTACCAATAAATCGTTTAAATTCACAAAAGATATGCAAAAGCTAAATTTTAGTTTAAATTTAAAATTGCAAAAAATTAAATTTTTCGCGCTTTACTTTTGACTCGAAAATCTGTATTATTATATAGTATATTAAATATGCTTTGAAAAAAAAAAAAAAAATTAAAAAAATAAATAAAAAACAAATGAAGCTAAAACTAATGCTAGTTAGACAAGCAATAAATAAATATATATTTTATTATATTTGATATTTTATTATTTAAATCAAAACTTTTGTGTGCCACTATCAAAGAAAAAGTTCTATTTCAGATTCTAGACATATTTCAATTTCAATTATCTATTTATATATCTGTCAAATATTCAATAAACTCAGCTCAGCTATTCACACTCTAAATTATGTTGCTTTCAGTTGCGAGTGTGAGAGGCTGTCTGATTATCGCTGCATTCTGTTGCTGCTGCTGCTGCTGCTGCTCACTCCAAACCGACTTAACTGACCTTTTATGATTCTATTTTTTTGCGCCGCTCAGATTTCATTATACCTAGTGCTTAATTTTTCAGTACAACATCAACACCCTGTACGACAACTTGTGAACATGACAAAGCAATTGAGCACGGCTGTGGCTGTGGCTGAGACTTGGGCTGAGGCTGAAGCTGAAGCTGAGGGTTGACTGGCGTTGCTACGATCCCGGGGTGTTGCGGGGACATTGATTATTAAATGTTTGAAGTGAAGCCAATGCCGAACCCTTTTTTTCTTTTTTTTTAGACTCATCTGGCCCATCGCCCATGACCCATAATTTGGACTGTGTGCGTTAAATTTATTGAAGTTAATATTTGTCGCAAATGGAATGGGTAGGCGGAGGGCGGAGGGTGGAGGGTGGAGGGTTGGACGAGGCGCACAATGAACAAAGCTGTTGCCAAAAATGTAATAATAAAGAAAGATAATTGTGTATCAGAATATGTGTATATAGATATTTTTGCAAAAGGTCTCTCACTCGCTCTCCCTCAGTCTATCTCTCTTTCACCCCTTTCTTTGGCTTCATACTTCTTGGCCTGGTGCAGACATAAATCATGCAATATATTGCATTATCATGCAGTTAGAATCGTTCCGGCTGGCAGGGCGTTGCCAGATTTATGCAGCCTTCTAATGGATATAATAATCCGAGCACATAATGGTAACTTAAACGGGTTGAAAAGCGGGAGAAAACTACAAAACCCAACAACAACAAAAAAACAAGTAGAAAAGAAAAAGAGATACAACAAAAACAATAAAAAGTTCATAAAGAGAAAGCAAATTTTTGGGAAATTTGTAAACGGTAAACGGAGTCGGGCAATTGATTCGTTCGTTAAAGACAATGGGAATGAAGGTCTCAAGGTCGTCGCAACCTTTCGACGCAATTTGCATAAAGGATTTTCGGGGAAAGCATGTCCACAACATTGCGTCGTCGCAGGACATTTTACGACGCCTTTTGCCTGATTTCACTGTTCACAGTTTTATGATGCAATCCGAAAACTAGAGCATTTCACATTTCACATTTCCCATTTCCCATTTCACCCGCTGCGTTGGTTCAGCGGAAGATGTGCGGCACGGTATATGGGTTGGCCAAATGGATGCAAGGATAGGGATAGGACAACTTGTACCATAACTGGGCATTATATAAAGTTGCGCATTTACTTTGCATTTCAGCCAAGAGCATAATGAAAGACGCGAGCGGGTTTTATCATCGCCTCGCTCGCCCTCTCGCCCTCGCGCCCTCTCGCCATCTCGACATCTCGCCCTCTCGCTCTAATTGTGTGGGTTGCTTTCGGACGCGAGATTCTATTGCATTTGCTTAATGACAATTTTTCTAGCGAAATCTTTTCAAAGGCAACAGCCTTCCCTTAACTCCTCGCGCAGCCCTTGTGCTTTGTTTGGCCATCGTCGAGTTGTCCTTTTAGCCGAGTCTCCGAGTTGATCTAATTTTCAATGTCCTCACTATGCAAATACGCAAAGGCTCTGCCATTGTGTTTGGCCAGCCCGAAGATGTAAATATTGGTTATTAGGCCAGCCATCTCGGCCAGCCTATTCTTATGCCATTTCCCATTTACATACATTTCCAATCCTAGCCACGTTGTCCCTTTGTCGCAATGTTATACAAATATGCGCCAATCGGTTGAGACTCGGCGCGGGTTTTACTTTTGCTATTGATGTGTTGCCCCGCAGCGGTTGCCTTGCCTCATTTGTTCGGCCTCCGCGTCTTTTATGTGGCATCGTAAAACTTTTGTGGCTAGCTGGCAATTTTTCAACACAACGTCAATTGCAGCCCAAGCCGAACTGAGCCGAGCTGAGCCTTAACTATTTGCTTCGCAGAAATGCGGCAATCAATTTCCTCTTTTGGCCAATTCAAACTGAAAAAAAAAAAACAATCGAAACAACTTGTTTTGCTCTTGTATCAATTTGTTGCTTTACAATGAGTTTTTATGTAGAAAGAAAATGATATACTTAGCCTTTGCTTTTCATAGAGATAGCAGAAATCAAAAATAGGTAAAAAAATAAATTTTGAAGAATTCAAGAAATTGTAAAAAAACTAAAATAAAAAAAATAATAATAATATAATAATAATAAAAAGAGTGAACTAAAACTAAATACAAAATTAAAATTTACTAGTATTGAAAGAGAAAAATAAAGTAAAATTAAAAAAAAATTAATTAAAAGAAAAAAAATATTTAAATAAAGAAATTATAGAAAAACTAAGAAAAATAATTTAATAAAAAACTAAATACAAAATTAAAATTTACTAGCATTGAAAGAGAAAAATAAAGTTAAATTAAACAAAAATTAATTAAGAAAAATTATTTATATTTAAAATAAAATAAATATTGTAACTCTAATATATTTATTATTTCAGAATAATTAATTTAGCGCTTCATGGTTAAATTATTAAAAAAAAAAAAGTTGTATAGCGAAAGATTAAGTACAAAAAAAAAATATAAAGATATATAAATAATTAAAAAAATTAAATTAAATATAAATAGTTATGAAACTAAAAGTATTGAAAGTGTAATAAATAAATAAATTATTTAATTAATTATAATATAATAAATAATATATAATAATAATAATAATTAAAAATTAATAATAATAATAATTAATAATAAAACATAAATTTAAAAAGCTAAATATATATAATTGTAAAATGAAAAATATTAAAAGTGTTATAAATATAAATTTCACAATTAAAAAAAAAATTTAATAAAAATATTTATATTTTTAATTTTACAAACAAATTCTTTAAAATTTCTTATTATTTACATATAAACAATATAATTTATAATAAATAAAAAAAACATAATTTTCTATAAATTTAATAATTTTTAAAATAACTTTTGCAAGTTTTCCGAGCAACACAGAATATAGAAAATGCAAAAACGAAAAGAAAAAGAAAAAAAGAAACAAACAATGAGCGAGCGAAAAGGGAACACTAAACAGGAAACATGGGAATAAAATGTGATTGTCACCTCTCGGAGCGTAAGACATACAAACATTAGAAACGCCCATTTAGACAAAGGGTTTCAATGTGGACCATGTTGGATGTGACCCATGTTGGTTACGGCGGCGGCTTGTTAATCTCTTAATTTATCAATTGAGGCATATAGTATGTACGTGCATGGGCTGCAGCTTCATTTGTACGCGAACTCGAATTTGAATTCGGTTTCAATTTCATTTTCATTTTCATTTTCAGTTGCAAATTAATTTCCATAAATGCGCGACGAAAAAGGCAAAGCACACAAAAACTGTCGGGCGCAGTTTGTGTGCTAAAGACGAGGAGGGGCGCAAGGGGGGGGGGGAGGAGGGCTGTGAGTTTGGGGGTTGCAACAAAAAAGGGTTCGACAAAAGTTATGTTTACATAATTAATTAAACAACACAATGCCATTGAGGCCGTAGACGACGGCAACGACGGCAACGACGGCGACGAAGGTAACACATGTGCAGCAGCCTCGGCCAACGAAATGCAATATATTTCATATGATTTCACACAATTGTTAAGTGAAAGAGTTACGGCAAGGGTTGCAACACATGAACATTTGCAGATCTTGCCAGATATATATATATACATATACATATATATAAAGAGCTGTCGCATCGCCGCATCATTTACTTTGCTTGGTAATAAACTCATAAAAAGCCAACCAAATGGGAACATTAAAACAAAACTAAAATGTCATCTCACCCTACAAGCAAGCAAGAAGAGCGAGAGCAAGGCGGCCGCATAATGGGGCAACAAAAGGCGCGAGTATCCTTGAATCCTGCCCTAGCCCTAACAAAAGGGTTGTGCGCGCTCTAGAGAGATGCGTCCTCATCTGCGCATTGTGCTCATAAACTATTTGTCACACGCACAAGCAGCAAAGTGGGCGGTGGGCGGTTGTCGGTGGGCGTGGACATTTGTCATTAGCATTGGCCAAGCCAGGGCAGCGGCAAAGAGGGGAGTGGCGGAGAGTTAGGCGAAGCACTGCAAGTCGAGACCGGACTAACTGGTTCACCAAGGAGCCAGCCTAACGGCACAGCCAACGCATAAATGACTTTTTGATTCACTTGCCTGTTGTGTGTGTGTGTGTGTGTGCGTGTGTGTGTGCGTGTCCTGCGTAGCAGCGAGTCCCAAAGGAGTTGAGTGCTTGCGACCCGTTGAATTAGATCGCCAGCATTTGGTGTCGCCATTTTATGGCACATTTGTAATCCACTTCCACTCGGCTGCCCACGCAGCAACCACCCGCCTAGCAGCCATCCACCTTCCATTTAGCCATGGCAACCTGTTACCAGGTGTTAAATTAGCGTCATTTTCAAACTGTGCTCAGACGGATGAGCAAGTGGCGCTCTAACCAACTGCTGGCCTGCTTTTCATTTACTTCAGCCAGCCAGAATTAATGACGGCTTTCGGTTTAACTACTAGAAGAATGCCCTAGATTCTGATTGTGTACTAGCTGTAGAGGCTGTTACAGCTAGAAGACATGTTAAAGCTGAATTTATGAAGTACTTCAATTAGCTGCATTAGTTCGAGTCTCTTCAGAAGATAAGTGAATTACTCTCATAATGAGATTACTTATGGTAAGTAAGAGCTGCTTAGACTAAGCAGAAGTTTTGATAAATTTAAGTCAATTTATTTTTAAGAGTTCTCCTATTGGGCATAGTCTGAGCTCAGGCTCATGCAAGCAAGCTCTCATTTTAAAGAATTTTATTAAATTTGTTTTTAAAAATTGTCTGCAATTTTGAATTGATTCTGTGAAACAATGATATCAGCTGTAAAGAGAGCATTTAAATAATTTAAAAGACTGTGAAAGCTATTCGGAAAGGCGAAGCGCCTTAGCAAACTCTGTCAGTCCAAGTGGAGGCAATAGTACGGAAAATGTGAAGCAGCATAGATGGCTGGAAAATACTCTGTGACTTTGCCAAAAGGATTCTGCGGCGGAAGAGGTATGACCTCGACTTAGGCACACAGAGGACAACGCTCAGATAGAGCAGAGCTTCACCTTGAAGGCTAATGCGGAATAGTTCCTGGTTTCAAGGTGGAATTTGAGCCCTAGAAAAGCTGGTTGGTTTAGTCGACCTTATGGGAGCCATCGTTCAGAGCCAAGATCTTGAGCAAATTAAGGATATATATCAACATAAACCTGTACCAACAAAAATTAAATTGGCGACGAGCTTCAAACGTACTTGGGTCTTAACGGGACGGAGGCAGCAGGAGCAGCATTATCCTAGAAGCCATTCCAGCAAGATGTCACTCTTGCTTACTGAGATCCTAGAATGCTACTCCTGTCAGCCCAGGTGCAAACAGTTCATAAATCGTTGTATGTTTTTTTTGTTCATGGTCGGTCAAAGATTTCGCTTTGAAAAGTTCCAGTTTTCTAATCTTCCTCTTGGCTGCTTCGAATGGGTCGTCTGCCCAAACGCTATCCAGTGTGGTCATTCGTGGAGGCTGTGTGTCAACTTGAATCACCAGGAACAAGGATAGCTATGGAAGTCTCTAAATGAGCAACTTAGCGTTGCCTTGTTTCGTAACCCCATCCCAGCAATAATAATATAATAATATACAAATATAATCAATATTTTGCATACCAATTGCAACTTGTGCATCTCTCACATCAAAGAGCAACTCCTATAAAACATTTTACACTTCAGCTGGCAATCATAGAATTTTTGTATTAATTTTTTGTATTTTTGCATATTAATTTAGGTGCAAACTGACTTGAATTTCCATAGACTACGCCCATTGCCTTTCATAGTTGTTCGCTAGACTTTTTCCATTTAAACACTTTCCTAGGACTGGCAACTTGAGGTCTTAAGTACTTAGGACCAGTTCTTGGCGCATATCACAGCTGTCAGCCCTTGGATGCCCACCCACAGCAGACTTGCTTAACTTCCACACTCCACACTGGCGCTCGCCCTGTCTTCAAGTGCTTAATATCATCTGCTTAGAGAACAATTATCAAAACTGTTTCAGTTTGTGCCTAAAATTAGGCACTAATCAATTGATGGCAGCATATTTCATTCGCAGCTCCAACCCCCTGCTCCTTGGCTGGCATCACTTAATGCCACACACAAGCATTGAGGAGCTAGCAGCTCGCCCGCAACCCACTGGCCCACCGGCCAGAGCAGAGCAGAGCAGCCCCAGAGACACGTCGTCTGTTTGTTTTGTTAACAACATTCTTGAGATGCTTTTATGAGGCATGCTATGCTATGAAGAATCGGTAAATCACATGACTACCCCAGCCCAAATGGCATTTATAGGCAGAACCCCCACACACCTATACTATAGAGAGACTCCATTCCACCATCTACCCGTTGACACTATTTGTTGGCGCGTGAGTAATGCGCATGGCTTAATTTCAGTTTGTTGTCACATATTTGAAAGGCGCCCGAAAATACGCCCAGGCATAAATATTTATAGCCCCCGTCAGCCCCTTTACAGATTAGAAAACGCTTAAGTGCGACTTTTAGCTCGTGACTTGTCTTAAGTGTTCCGCCCCCCACTTTACACACACACACACACATAGCTACAAATACATGCATTCATGCTGCTGCCAGCGCCTATTCTCGAATGTCAACTAAAGACGCCGCTGACGGCACGCGTCATCTTTGACTCTTGTCGCTGCCAGCATATGTTTAATAGTTGAGCGACAAATATGAGCGACTCTTGAGGCATTTTTAAGTAGCTGTCGCCTTGCTCAACAGACGCCCCTGCCCCTGCCCCTGCCCCTGCCCCTGCGCCTCTCTCTCTACATCATACTCACAAATTCTTTGCCCTTCCAGTTGCGTATCTGATCAGCGCTGTTTGATTATGTTGTCGCACGCGCTGTTTAATACTGTATATGAATATGAAAATAACACCACCAGCATCACCCGTGCCATCCATGCCATCCGTGCCATCCCTGCCTGGCCACCTTCGCTCGCTCCTTCACCCAGCCAACAGACGGCGGGCGTCGGGCGTCGGGCCCTGAGGGTTGTTGCCAAGACGTTGGCGGGTTAATTGAAAAACTTAAGTGCCAACAGTCGCTGCGGATTAACCATATTAAAAATTTAATTAATGCCACTTTCGTTAAACTATTTTGATATTCTTGCCGTTTAGGCGTTGCCAACAACAAGGGGGCGTGGCTGAAGTGATGGATGGAAATATGAAATAGAAACCGAAAATTTCTTTTTATGATGCGTAAGCCTCATTTCTTAAATGATGTCTGCAGAGCTGACAAAGGTATATGATTATTTATGTTATGTCGAGACTTATATACAAATCAATTTACATATATGAATCTGTATGAGTCTTTATTAAGCAATATAAAATCTACATCAGGCTTAGCAGCTGAGTAAAATAAGTTTTCAATGCAACTGGGGAAGGTCTCGAAATGTTTTATTAATATATATATTTAATATTTAATTAAACAAAATAATAACATGTGTTTGCATGTTCTGAATAGAATCTAAGGAAATGATTTGCCATGCAATATGCATCAAAATATCAAGATTTGGCATAAACAACTTTTAATTAAATGCTATGAGATTTTATATATTTATTTATGTGCTTTATTTCCCTTAAATAATATTAAATAATGTTTTAAAAAAATGCCAAAAATATAGTCAGCCTTGAACATGAAAAGTACAAGAAATAAATAAAGATAAAAAATAAATTAAATAGTTAAATTAATTTAGTGTTAAAAGCTAACAAATTCTCATTTAGGTAAATCAGATTTAGTGCTAAAGAAATGAGTCACGAAACAATGAAAAAACCTTTGAGATGCCTCACAAATTGTGATAATCTCATAATGATGCAAACCAAGTATGAATATGAGTGCAGTAGAAATTGAAACGTCATTAAATTTACATCAGTCAGCAATTCAGTTATTCGCACACAGACACAAGTGTGTGTGTGTGTGTGTGTGTGTGTGTGCGTATAGAGATATGCAGATGGCCACAGGGCATTTGGCTTATACATATGTAAGTAAAACACTTTTGGTAATTCATTAAGCTACGGAAGTTGAACTCAGAACTGCAATTTCCCCTAGAACCAATTATAGAAAAATTTAAATTCGTTTTAAAAGCAGACCAAACGCATGTCCCATGTCCAGCGCTGCTGGCCCAGACAGACGACTACACGACGACGACGACGACGACGACCATGGAAGGAGAGCCAAAGGCAACAGCAGCAGCAGGAGCAGCAGCAGCAGCAGCAGGAGCCGGCCATGGTATGAGAGAAGCTGTAGATGGCCACTGGCGTTGCCTCTGATGGATGAATGTAATGCCATGTGTGAATGTCGGGCAAGGGGTCTGGGCATGTGGACGGTGTAGTCAGCGTGCTGGTGTGGGTGTGTGGACAGCGGCATGTTCATAAATTGAAATCACTTCCATATCCAGGGGAAAAGTTTGGCAACAAAATAGAGTAAAAGCGTTGCTCTACCCAAAAAAAAAAAAAAGAAAACGACAGTAAAGAGCAACGAAGCAGAGAGCAAAAAAGTATAAGCAACAAAAAAAAAAAAAAAAAAGCAAATGCTCTGAGGCAAGTACCGTGCAACGCCACCCACACACATTGAGCATGCAATGGAAATAAAAAATTCTGTTTTTAAATCGCTGGAGCTGAAGCAGGAGTAGGAGCAGAAACAGGACCTGGACCAGCAGCAACAGCAGCAGCAACAGCAGCAGCAGCAGCAGCGGCAACTGTAGCAGCAGTCGAGGACCAAGTCAGAGTTGGCCATGTACGACAAGTAGGCAACACTTGACACAGTTGCCACTTTCAATTGCCAACATTACTCGAATGGCGCTCACTAAAGAATGGGCCGACGGATGTGGAGGGAGGAGGGGGAGGGTCATGGTATAAGCCGAACAGCTGCATAGTTGAGGACGGTGTTTTGTCTGCATATAAATACCGCCTGTGGCCATAAAAGTGGAGACCAACCGACCAACGTGTAACAAGGCCAAAAAAGAACAAGTAAAAGAGCTCTAGTCGAGACGGCTCGACTACGAGATACCCTGAAACTAATACTCTTCTTCTTTACTCACGTATAAGCGTGCTGCCGTGGCTCGGGAGTGGATTGGGCTATACTTTGGACGCTCCACTCCATTTCTAGATGAACGATCTTCATGAAACTTTTGGAATATCCTAATATGCCTATTTACTAGCGTGAAGTCTCTAGCTCAAACGGTGTAGAAGTTATGCTGAAAAAACGAAAAAAGTAAACGTATTTTCGATTTTTATCGATAATGGACTGAGTTATCGAAAAAAAAAAAAAGAAAAAAAAAAAACAAAAACAAAACAAGCTCGTACTGCGTAACTAAATATTCATGTGAAATTTCAGCTCTCTAGCTTTTGTAGTTTCCGAAATCTCGACGTTTATAGGAACGGCTATATCAACTCATTTTTTGTGCTGATCAAGAGTATATATACCTTATGGGGTCTGCGACGTCTCCCTCTGCCTGTTACATACATTTTCACAAAACCATTATACCCTGCATTCCCATTTTCAATGGGTTCAGGGTATACAAAAAAGAAAAACGAAAAAAAAATAGGAAAAAATTCGCCCGACTGCAGCAACGAATTGCCAATTCCAGCGAGTCCCACCCACAGCCAAAGTCCGCACTAAAAAATGGCTAACCGAATGTGTGTGGGCGCGGCTGTGGATGCTGCTAGCTCTGGACGTGGGTGCGGGCATGGGCCATGCATGTAACTCTGACTGGGCACTTGGATGCTTGAGAGGTTGTCACATCAGAAACTGCAACCCAGCGCCACAGGCAATTTTTTTTTTTTAGTTTTTGTTTTTTTTTTTTTCTTATGGCATAGTCGACCTGACAAAGAGCAATACACTATAAACGACTTGGATTGAACTTGGCAAATAATATGTTAGCTTATAAAAAATAAATAAATTACTGCATAAATAAATATTAAAATAAAAATATTTAATTTTTTCATTATAACATAATCTTCAAATAATAATGATTTATTTTATGAACAAATTGTATGTATAAGAAGAAATGAAATATTTTTTTTTATATATTAATTATATAAATGGAACTATGAATTAGTTGAGTTTTACTTATTTAATTTTTAAAAACTTAAGAATAAATAAAAATATTTCTAATAGCATATTAAATTCAATAGCACATTTATAATAAAAAGTTATGTTAAATTTTGTTATTATTTAACATTTTAAATGTAACAAATATTATTAAACTATGTTTTTCGCTTTTCAATTTCTTGCTAATTACCTTTTACTGTTTTGATTAATTTTCAGCACAAAATATATATAGAATATAATTTGTAAATAGAACAAATTAGTTTTTAAAATATATAAAACATATATTAATTATATAAAATATTTGTATATAAAATTAAAATTTAAATATAATTTTAAAAACATAAATTTATATTTTCCTATAAAAATAAAAATTAATATGTATATTCATATAAAAATATAAATTTTACAATTTCTTATTTTCATGCTCTTCTTTTATTTTTTTTTTAATTTTTATTTTTGAATTTAATAAACTGCAGCTAACGTAAATGTTTTACATTTCAATTATTTTTTGTGGACAAATTGTCAACAATTTTCATTTTGTAATTTTGGTTTATTTTCTATATTATATCTGTTAGCACCTTAAATGAATTAAAATTAATTTGTTGAATTTTATTTGTATATTTTAAATAACTTTTGTTTACTACTTTAAGAACAATTTTCAAAAAAGTAGTACTATTTTTTTTTTATTTATTAAATACATGTTAATCAATTTAATAAAACAGAAGTTTTTACTTAATTTGTAAAAAAATTATCAATTTTTATTTTTTATTAATTTTATTTGTCAACAAATTGTCAATTTTTATTTTTTATCAATTTTATAAGTATTTTTTATATTTTTCAGCAACTTACATGAACAATTTTTTATTTAACTTGAATTAAAGGGTTTCCTTTTTTTTAGACAACTTTAAAAATATATAAAAATACTAATAATATTTATTTCTTTTAATAAACAAACAATTATTTCTTTTAATAACAACCATTTGAATTTATTTGCTGTTTATTTATATTATACAAGTTGCTCATTTGCATTAGAGTATTTGCCAGGTGGCAGGTGCAACGCGTGCAACTTTAGTCGTTTGATCTCTTTTTACTCTCGTTCTTCAACATGTTGTGTACTCTTCCTTTCTGCTTCTGCCCTTATCACATTTCCATCACATCGCATCGCATCGCATCGTAGCCCATCGCATCGCATCGCTGCCATCCAGTTTGGTGTCCTGTTGTTTAGTTACTTTGGTAGTTTCGTTATATTTATTGGCCCACATTGGGTGAAAAATGTTGAACGCTTTGGCAATTTAGTTGAGTACCGTTATATGCTGGCGTACTGACTCTCTAGCAGTGTTCGCCCATCCGGTTTGGCATGGATGTGGGTGTGGGTCGCCTGGCCTGGCCTGGCGCTCCAGGCTCATAAAATGCGAAAATGCTAAAGCAGAACAATGAATGCCAGCACCAGAATCAGCTCTCGTCCACCTAGACAACTATACGTGGCAGTGAGTCTAGCAAACGGGCTGGGCACAGAGTGAGCGCGATTTACGAGTTGCCATTTTGCTGCTCAACTGGGCCGTGAAGAGAAAAACGAAAAATGAAGGATCACCCACACACACACAGAGAGAGAGAGAGGGAGTTGTTGTTGGACATACCCATAGCATGACTCCAGCTGATGAATGTGTGGAACCCATCATCATCGACTAACGCTTTATTTCATATTACATAATTGGGCGAATAATGAGTCTAATTGAGTTTTTATGTTTTTGTCGACGAAAACGCAACTGCAGCTCACCTTGCTTGTTAGCCAGGCGCAGTGTGTGTAACAAAAGGAGTATATGCGCACCTGAAGCCCACTAGAGATAAGTAAAAGAAATAAATATAGATACATATATCTAATCAGATATTTATCTATATGCATACATCTATCTTTTGCCAAAATCTCAGTATATTCTGCAGTCGGCTATGCCCGACCTTATGTCAGCTTCTTCTTTTTCTGCATGTCGCATGTTTTCCTCAATCCCTGTTGTCGCTGTTGCTAAATGAGTTGGTATTTGTAGCCGCTGGTCATTTGGCCGACACGCCCCCCCATCCCAGCCCACCTCCACTCCCCTCACAGACATACGTCTGGCCCATTTTCGTGTGAGACACTAACTCAATTAACGTCGCAGGCACCATGTGTTAATATCCTCTGTGCTTCCGCTCGCCCCCAATTTGAACTCTGTTGCTCTGACTGTGGAGCTGGACGCAAACCGAATCCAAGCCGGCCGGCCCACTTGTGTGTAATTGTATATAATTGCGATTCAGAAACAGCGCAAAAGGCTGCAAAATCACTTTTATGTCATTTTGTTCTTCTCTTTTTTTTAGGATCAGTCCTTTGAAAAAGGGTTTTGATGACTTTGTTATGGTCTCTCCATGAGCATTGGCTCGATTTCATCGAGGATTCAGCTGCAGGCTGCATTCCATTGAGTTGCATTTTATGCCGCTAGATGGCGCTAATGTGTGCTGGCCACGCGAGTCTGATAGATGCATTTAGCACGCCCAATTGCGTTCGCCCGCCGCTCCCGCTGTTCCGGCCTGCCGTGTCCTTGAGTTCATTTAATGCTAATGCAACTGTCGAATGCGCTGGGACCAACTGCTGGGCCATGTCCTCGACTGTTAACTGCCCAAAAGTCAGGATCCGTGCACCTTCAGTACCTTTCGCTGAGCCAGCGCGTGCACAGAAGCTGTACATCCTTTGCTGCACCTATTGTGACAGCGCGCTCGCTCTCTCTCTCTCTCTCTCTCTCTCTCTCTCTCTCTCTCTCCCTTTCGCTCTCTTTTACTTTCTCTGACCGTCCCGCTCGGCGACCTTCCTGTTGCCCGCCCGCCCGCTGAGCTGCGCACGCGAATCGCAATGCACCGAAAGATAGCGGGGCAGCGCGAGAAAGAGAGCGAGCTAGACAACCAGACAGAGATAGACATAGATATTCCGTGTCCCGTTTACAACTTTCCACGAACACTGCATGCGCCTGCAGCTAGCTTTACGATGCTCGATTCATTGGAATGCGCTCCGGTTGCTCGGGCGAGCAGTCGAGCCGGAGCAGTCGTTGCATGTGGCACTGGGTGCCCGATTCGCAGCTCCCTGTGGGCAGAGCAGCGAGAGCGTCTCGCTGTGCCACCGCTGCGCTAGTCGCGTGCTGTGCCCGCGACCAGAGCTCGGCAGACCAGGCAAACGTCTCCTGCCAAGAGCGAGCTGCAGCAGCACAAGGCGAAGGCGTTGCCACTGCACGCTTCCTTGCCTCACCCCTACACATGCATGCATGCATGCATGCATGCATAGTATATGCATACATCATTTCCAATACTTAAATGCCATTCGATCTATTGTTGTCAACGCACATTTAATAGGACATCATGCGGTGCAATTGATTTGGCCAGGAAATTTGAAACAAAATCTTGCTACAATTCATAAAATATTTTATGAATTGCTGCAACTTTTTTGCGTAGTGTTCGAGTAATGAACAACATCAGACGCGTTTGCCAGAGATTAACTTTAATTTTGCATTCGATGATCATTGTGCATTGGAGACTAATTGAACGTTTTAAGCAGTCAAATGTTGTGAAGGTTAGAGAAATTAGGGTGAAAGGCATTTGCATTTGCATATGAATAAATAAAAGAAAAGGTAAAATGAAAAGATATATAAAACATAATATAATTGTATATAATGAATAATATATAAATAATAAAATAAAATAAATAATTATTAGAGCAAATATATTTTATAAATTTTCAATTCATTTCAAATTCAAAAAGCATTCATTAAAATAGTAAGATTTCTTAAAATTCAATCATTTATTTTTATAGCTGCATTTTATTTATTTAATTTTTAAGTTATTAATTTTTATTAAAAAATATATGCAAATATTATTAGCTTTAAAGTAATTCCCTTTGATTACTAAACACATTCAATTTCCAAAATTCTCTAAATAAATCTCTAAAATTTTCTTCACCTTCGCGCGTGAGGTCTAAAAAATAATCTCAGAGCATCGGATCTTCTGTAGCTGCGACAAAGTATCTTCCTCTTAGTCAGTTAGTTTTTACAAATTATATGCTTCACATTTTGCTATAGATTAAAATCGAAGAATTAACCTGATGGCATAACTCAGGCACATGAATGCGAACAGACTGTTCCAAAATTAACAAAAATATTTTAATTTTAATTTTTATTTATTATATTTATTACAATTATTAAAAATTTAGTTAATATTTAATTAATGTCAAATTCAAAAACTTTTATAATTAAATTGTTAAATATTAAATACATTTTCAGTAATTGTACTAAATTACATAAATAAATATTTAAATAAATTTAAATTTAAATTCAATTTAAATTCGTATAAAATTACAAATTTAATAAATAAATATAAATTGAAATTTAACATGAAATGTATTTTTAATAATTAAAATAAATTATAAAAAAAATATATTTAGATAAATTTAAATTTCCATTCAAGTCAAGCGAAGAATGTTGAATCTGATCAATTTTCTGTTCGTAATTTGAAGTGCCTCGATTTAGTTTTTTTATTCAATTATAATATATCTCATTTATTTATAATATATTAATATTTAATTTCATATTTATATTATATATATTCTTCATTTATATTATATATGCAGTCGATTAATATTTAATTTAATTTAAGTTATTTTTAAATGCATGTCAAGCAATAAATAAGAAATATTCTTTCAGTAATTTTAAATGTTTTTATTTATTTATAATATAAATTTGTATACATATTTTTTAAAATTTTATTTTTATTAGATAGCTTATAAAAACTTAAAGCTATGCAAAAAAAAAAATAATAATTATAATAATAATAATAATAATAATAATAATAATAATAATAAATACAAATAAAAATAAAGAAAATATTTAAAAATGAGAGATGGAGACGAAGTATAAAAGATCTTAAAATGCTTTCTGACATTAGTATGAGTATATACTTTTGACGCCGACTGTATTTATTCATAAATTATATTTATTATTTAAATAATCAGTACTCAATTGCTTGCAATTATTATCTAATAATTATTATTTACTCTTATTCATATTTATTTGCATTTGCATTTGAACAACACTTGACTGACTGTTCCACAGCTCGCAGAAGTCCTGCTCGCATGCAAAATAAACTGCAGCAACGGGAGAACAACACAATTGGCAGCAGGAACAGCATTAGCAATAGCATTCCCCGAAGCATGGCAATTCGCTGTTCAGTGTCTGCACGGACTACAATGCAGTCCAACTACATGCACACATACATGCGTATATGCCATGGCCAACGCCTTTGGCAAGTGCTTTGTCAGCCGTTCAATAGGAGTGCATGCTCTGTTTGGTAAGTGAGACGGGTATATTGGCATGTCTAGAAATTGCAAATCATAGATTGAATCTATAAATAATGGGAAAGCCAAGAGAGATATATATGTTTATGAATCTATATATATTTACTCTAGTAAATTGTAACATGCTTTCCTGGCTGAGTTATTCATTATCCTGCAACTCAGTTTTCCAGTGTGCATTCTGCAGTCGATTGCATCCGTTTGCTGCATTTTTCTTACTTTGTTTTCTTGCACGACTTTTTTTTTTTGTATTTTGCTTTATGAAGCAAAATTTGTTTGGATTTTTTCAGCAACAGTCCGCCCGCTTCTGTTTTCTGTAACATGCTGCAATTGTCCAGCCTCCCCCAGCCACCCCTAGCCTCACTTAGCATCCCTCCTAGTGTTCATATCACGACGCGCACCCCATGCTCCCCACACATAGACATTTTTTTGCGGGTATCCGATATAGTTGGGTCAGTGCTTGTGGCCAGAATGGTTCTGGTTGCGGGTTTCACAGTACCAACTGGGCGCACTCCCACTCCCACTCCCTCTCTCTCTCTCTCTTATTCTCTCTCTCTCTCTCTCTGTGTGTGTGGGTGTGTGTGAGTGCGTTATTGAGTGCAAATAGCAATTTCGCAACAATTCTGCCCAGCAGCATCTGGAAATTTGCTCGTTTTTCCTTTCAGCACTTTAGGCCCAGAATTGAGGGTTGAGAATTTCAAGCGGATAAGCCTGAGCACCCACGGGCATCGAACCAACCCCCCCGAAACCCTCAGCCATAGGGAAGAGGCGCGCTTGGACGTTGCATTGCCATTAACTTGGGCTGCTGCTGCTGCTGCTGCTGTTGGTGCTATCTATTCATTTTGGTGATGGAGCCTTGCATGGGTTTCCCGGGCGCATTGTAACGGATTTCTGTTAACTGTTTTTGGTTGCCGTCGCGTCGATTTTTGCTGCTTCACACACACACACACACACAGATGGCGAACTGTCAAATCTTTTTGTGTGTCCGTGTCTCGATATTGTCCACTGGGGAGTCCATGGCGCCGCCTGGGGGTCGGCGGTGGCTTAGACGGCATTCCTGCAGTCGATTTTATTGGATTACGGTTTAGATTGCATAGGAAAAAACTGCAACTGTAGCAGCAGCAGCAGCAGGCGCTGGTATTCATGTTGTTTATATTGCTGCTGTTGTTAGTGTTGTTTAGAAAACATGCTGCATGCAAAAGGAATAAAGGCGGCTCGTCCTTGCCAACCCCCCCGCACATTCTGTTATACTTACGTTTCCTTTATTTTTTTACTATTTTTATTTAGGCGTGAACGAATTGAAATTTGTTTGTTTGTTGTTGCACTTGTTGTAGTTGTTGTTGTAGTTGTTGGCCATGTTGCTGTTTGATGTTCGATGGCATGCGCTTCCGTTGCGTTTGTACGTGCAACGCGACGCGACAATGTCCTGTCAATTGAAACAGCAGCTTAAAAAGGCTAGCTGTGAGGCCAGCAGCAAACAGACGATGCTCATACGCTACAATTTCGATAGAATATCAACCGAATACGTGAATGGCAAATAGATATTGTTGCGTGATTCATAATAATATTAAGAGAAAATTGTGCATCTAGAATCTAAGATCTAGAATATCTAAGTATATCTAACTGTAGAGAAAATATTTATGAAAATGTATAATTATATAATTTTTTTTATATACAATATTTGTTTCCCTAATTATGTTTTATTAGACAATAAAAAGTTTTCCAGCAGTAAAAATAATAAATAAAATTACATTTATAATGAGTTTCTATAACTTGATATTTTTACAATAATGATGATGATGATAATGATAATCTGATCAGACGAAAACTTTGGCATATGCCCAACCCTCAATTTCAATTACTAAACTCTAGCAACAAATTGTTTTCGGGAGAGATTTGATAATGTATGTGACGGCTTGATGGATTTGCATTTATGAAATTGGTAAGCTTTCTCCTGAGTAAGGATATGAATTGAGAAAGAGTGAGTTTAGCAAAGAGACTTGAATCTTGTAAATTTTATAATAATAATAATAATAAAAAAAAATAAAAAATAAAAAAATATAAAAAATCTAATTATTTAAAAATAAAAAATAATAATAAAAGAAAATCTTGTAAATTAGCTGGGATGTATCAAAGAAATTAAATATACATTTATTAAATTTATAAATTAAATTAAATTAAATATTAAATATACCAAATATTAAAAATAGTAATTAATTATAATTTATTCGATTTACAAATTGAATTAAATTAAATATTAAATATTTCTCTTAATACTTGTGCTGTTTTTTTTTTTTTTTTTTTTTTTTCAACTCTGTAAACTCTCAGTAAATATAAGTAAACAAATTTCAAGATTCTTGTAAACATTTAGTGAAACAAAAAATATATATTAAAGAAAAAATTAAATTGCATTATTAATATTTTCAATAAATTGAGAAAAACAATTTTTTTTCTTTCTTTTTTTTTCAAATATAATGTCTTTTAGTTTTTCTCTTATAAGCTTTAATATTTTCATGAAATCAAAACTATTTTCATAAATTTTTATATAACTTATACTATATAATATATAACAAATATATAATATATAACAAAAAATATTCCTTTTATTATTAACATTTATGTTTTTTTATATTAATAAATTAAAATTTTAATTTGCATATTTTATTATTATTATTATTAATACATTTATATTTAATTTATATAATATATATTATATTATTACTATTTTTATATATTATTATATTCTCATTTGTGTTTTTCTTTTTTTACATTTTTAAATTAAATTATTCCTATTTTTTAGTTTACATATATAATAATACTTAGTAATGTTGTGGCAAACTAAAAAAAAATGTTCAACACATTACAATAGAATTTAAAAAGAAAATTTAATTTTAAAAATAAATAAACTAAATAAATTAAATAATAAAAATTCAATTTTAAAAATAAATGATTACAATAAAAACTCTTATTTAAATAATAAAAACTTGGCAAAGTTAACTATTTAAAAAATAATAATAATAAAAATATTTAAAAAATTTATTATTTAAAAAAAAAATAATAAAGGAAATATATAGTAATATATATTAAAATTTAATATTATATTGAACACAAAAAGCAATAGAATAGATATTTCTATTCAAATTAAAGGTTATGTTAAATACAGATAAAAAATGCATATACAAGTTGTAAAATCGAATATCTTAAACTCTAATATTAAACTCTAATATTAAAGATTAAGATTAATACTATTAGATATTATTCGAGTTATTATAGATTAAGTTAATCTAATATGAAATTGTATATATTTAAATAGTTCTACAACTATGAGAACTTCGCCCATTCAAAACTTCCTGCCTTAGGCCCAGAGCCAAGCTCTCATGTCAAAGCTGTTTGCCCTATGGAACTCGAGCATATCTGAGAGTATATCTCTGTAGGAGAGTATAGCTCGGTCTATGTGCATTTTGTATGCAAAAATGCAAATGGAAAATATTTGCCTCGGCCTGTGCCTGGGCCAAGCCTCCGTACATTATTGTTGTTAGATGTAATGCATTTTGGATTGCTTTGAGTGTGCACGCTTTTGTCACTTGATTCGTTGAAAGCAGATTTTCAATTATTGGATTTTGTTGTTAGTGCGCTGGACTTGGGTGCCCCAATAGAAAAGCCATAGGAAGCCCAGCCAGATCCGAGTCGTCGTTGGCTCCTTTAAATGTTTATGTGCTGTCGCACGATGAGCCCAGCGGGCAGCAAAAGTGTTGGGCGTGGATGGCGCTTGGCGAGAGCTATGAGGATTAGATAGATGAGTGTGTGTGAGTGTGTGAGTGTGTGTCGTAGTGTTGTTAATAATGGCGCTACATGCAGCGCACATGTTTGGTCCTTGTCAAAGGATATTTTTTCGGACTGTGGCCCAATCTAAGCTAATTAAATTTTGGCCACGGCACATCGGGTTCCAGCCAAAGAGTTCGAAAGCAAAACAGCAAGGCGAAGCAAAGGTCAAAGGCCAAAGGCCATAAGCTAAATGAGCTGCAGCAGCAATTTAATTAAAAATTTGCTTACACTCATCAGACCTCAACCCCCCCACAGCGATGGCCCCAAAACAGGATCAAAGGATCAAGCGCTATCGCTGATGCGGCAACGGCGACCGCAAGCTGTTGCTGCTGTTGCTGCGGATAAAGACGCAACGCAAAACCCTTTTGTCTAATGCGCTGTTAATGCGTGCAATACACACACGCCCTCACACCCACACACACTCACACACGCACACACACTAAGATAATCCCCATTTTAGTCTAATTAAATTGTCAAATATTTGGGCGAGGGCGCATCTTCTTGCCTGTGGGCGTGGCTGGCGAAGCAAAACCGTGTTGAGCGCTTCAACTAATTTGCAGCTAATTAAACGCTCGCCAGCTGCGCGCCATGTTCCAGCATCAACAGGCCAGGACAGTCGAAAAGGAAAACTGAAAAAAAAAAACAGGTTAGCTAAATTCAGGTAGTTGCTGACATCGCATTGTGCCCGGACTTTTGGTCAGCCAAACAATATGCTAACCGGGTCAGAGGTTTATGGCCCATTTTCCATGGCCCTCAGATCAATGTCAATTGCCAAACGCGGCGACGCAGCGCGCCGAAAGAGTTGAAAGGAGTGAGGACTGAGAACTGAGCGTGCTGCACTCATAAAATCTATCCTTTTCGCTGCTTCTTGCTGCTCCCGTTGTTTGTTGTTTATTTATGCAGTCGGCGCATTGTGTGGCCAGAGCAAACGCTGATTGCATTGCCCTCGCACTCGCACTCGCCCTCGCACTCGCTCATCCTTAGGCTTTATGGCCTCTTGCGGCTCCTAAGCAGCGAGCGCAACGGCAACCCTTATTCATTTCATTGGAATTTTTCGGCGCTGTCGCCTCGATCAACTGCACTGCACTACAGCGACAACGGCAACTACAAATACACTGCACTGCACAACCCACTCACTGCCTCGCTTCGCCGTAGTTGCCACGCCCACCAATTCGAGCTGGTGCGCGCTTTTACAACTTGTCAGTCATTCGAACACAAAACTAATTTGCATGTCATTTCTTTAGCACACTTGAAAATTTGAGCATTTTGTATGGCACACGAAATGGGGTAGCGAAGAGGGAGGGTGAGCAGGAGAGCAGGGAGGAGAGGGTGCTCCCTTGGCCTGTCGCCAGCGAGTGTTTTGGCCAAAGAAGTATTGTGAGCGCTGCATTGGCAAACAACTCTGCAGAAGCCTCTAATTGAACCACGCAAAGAATATTTAAAATATTTTAAATATTTATTTAAATTTTTATTTATATTCATAAAATTATTATTTAATAAAATTATTATTATATAAAGTTTATAAATTATTATTTAGTATATTTTAGATAAATTATGTAGAATTGACTGAATATAAAACACTTAAATAATACATAGATTATTGTTCAGCTAAAAATGTATTAATAATATAATTTTCAGTTCTGTTCTCTTGTGGTAAAGCACTAAGGAAAATCAGTAAAATATAATTTGATCTTAACTGTTTAATGTTCAATGCTCTGACTGACTTTAGATATATTTCTTCAATATATTTCTTATGTCAAATCAATTCTGCTCTGTCATTCATTATTGTGAATGAACCAAGTCTTCAATGTCAGCGCAACGAATGTTTAATGTCAACATAGCGTAGAGTTTGACACGTTGACTTTAAACATTTTTTAGACTTTATTGTGCAAGTTGTGTGAACTTGTATATATATATATATATATATGATAATAATAATAATAATAATAATATATCAATTTTAGTAGCTTTACATTAATAATAAGGCGTAACGACAGTTCGCTTTAAGTGTGTCAATCGATTGGATAACGGCTTATGGAATATATTATTAATTATTAATAATACTTTTAGCAAAATAATTATACCCTGATTTCCCATTTTCAATGGGTTCAGCATATCAAATAAAATATTATATATGTATGTCGAAGCCTTAAAAGGATTATTCTCGCCTTCCATTCTAGGTTTGCCTAATAACGAGTTCTCGGAGTCGCCGACTTCTATCACCAAAGCTCTTAAGTGAACCCCTTTCAGCTCTCCTGTCAAAGTACCTCCTAGTTGCATATTCACGTTCATCAATATCATAGCAACTCTGTGCGAAGCTCTCTCTCGCTCTCACGTAGCGACATCTCTCTCCCAATACATCCTTTAATTGTCACTAAAATGCCAACTCA
The DNA here is from genome assembly GCA_030914345.1 of Drosophila koepferae. Lineage (NCBI taxonomy): Eukaryota > Metazoa > Arthropoda > Insecta > Diptera > Drosophilidae > Drosophila > Drosophila koepferae. Next base: position 4,364,139 of record JAUESR010000196.1, on the reverse strand, counting down.
TTCGATTAGCGTAGTCATCTTCTCTTGATCACTACTGCAACTGTCAATCACAACCGATACGACATATATATATATCATATATAATATTATATAATTATATATATTCATGCAGTTATTCATATATATCGTATGTTTAGATAGACTTATAGCAACTACAAATATTTTATATATTTAATAAGATATAATATTTGTTGCTATACGTTTATCTTGATATATATCTGGATAACTGCTTATATGAAAGAATATGTTAGGCTTGAACTATTCCATATAGATATTCCAATATACTTTGCCAAATGAGAATCGATCCATAAGAGCTGAAATCTACCAAGAAATATATGTAACTAAAGCTAAAATAATGCAAGTCCCTCCCTCTCCCACTCTCTCTCTCCCTCTCTCCCTTCGAAATAAATAAAAATTCAATTGTAATTCTTGGAGCGCATACATTTTACTTGCTTCATTTGTGCGTCCAACGATAACACGTGCACTCGAAGGCAATTTTGAATTGGAAAAGGAAATTGTTGATTAAAATGTGCAAACAAAATGAAACACGCCAACAATTAGCGAATTTTGTGCGAATAAGGAAACCGAGATCAGAGTACTAAGCATCAGCAACGCAGCTCCTTCCATCCAACTCTTGCAGATCCAGCGCCCATCTAATCCAGCATCCCCAAGAGCGGCAATACCGTATGCAAGTTTAGTCATTTAGATGACATCACCATCTGGCTCCGGTGGCGATGGTGATTGAGTATTGTGCATAGCCAGTTTCCTCTCGTAGGCATCGATCTGGGCGGCAATGGTAGCCAGTTGTTCCTGTATGAAGTCGCATAGGCGCAAAATTTGCTGCACATTGCGCTCCCGTCGCTGTTCCAGAGTCTCACGTCTTGGCGGCTGGATCCCTCGTTGTGGCTGTAGCTCTGGCTCTGGCTTTGGCTCTAGCTCTGGCTCTGAATGTGGCTGTAGCTCTGGCTGTGGCTCTGGCTGTAGCTCTGGCTGTAGCTCTGGCTCTGATTCTGGCTGTGGCTGTAGCTCTTGCTGTAGCTCTGGCTCTGGCTCCGGCTCTGACTCCTGCTCTGACTCCTGCTCTGACTCTGACTCTGGCTCTGGCTGTGGCTCTGGCTGTGGCTCTGACTCTGGCTGTGGTTGTGGCTGTGGCTGTGGCTGTGCCTGCTGCTCAATCACCTGACCTTGTATTCCATCGCCGGCACCGAGATTTTGTGGCGTCAATTGTTCAGCCATGATGATCTCTGCATCGCCGCCGCCCATGTGAGCCATATGATTAGCTGGAGCAACTGTGGGTATGCCCACCACATGATTATTGTCACCAATATTGCCCATATCCCCAGCCTGACCCTCAGTGCCCAAGTCCCCCCAGCCGCGAAAATCATGTATGATGGCCGATGGCAGTGTATGTCTTGAATGACGCTCCAATTGCATGTGAATCAATGGCACTGGCATTTGCATTGGCATTTCCATTTCCATTTGCATTGGCATTGGCATCATCGGCGTCGTAAATGGCATCGGCATCGGCATCTGTTGAGGCATCGGCATAGGCATAAACGTAGGCATCGGCATCGGCTGTGGCATCGGCTGTGGCATCTGCGGCATCGTCTGCTGCATCGTCAATGGCAACATCATCGGCATCTGCATGTGTTGCATATAGTCCAAAATGCTTGGTGTGTCACGGCGGCGTCGATTGATCGTAAGCTGGCCATCATCATTATAGCTGTATTCGATGTCGATGATGTTGTTGTTGTTGTTGTAGTTGTTGTAGTTCTCATCAACTGGATTCGTATTGATGTGCATATGTGTATATGTGTGGCTGTTGCTGAGCGTGTGCGGATGAATGTGTGTGTGAATGATCGGCTGACCGTTGTTGGTGTTGTTGTGAGTGGTTCTGTATGTGTTGTATATGTAATCGATGATGTAACTGTTGTCCGTGTCGTCGTTGTTAGTGTCGTTGTTGGTGTTATTGGTGGTGGTGGTGGTGGTGGTGTTGTTGTTGCTATTGTTGCTATTCGACGCCATTGCTATTTTGTGGGCGTTTTGAATTTTAAAACCGAAACGGAAAAGTTTTGCGAGCGCCAAGCGAATTTCTAAAAGTTTGAAGCGTGCTTGTAACCCGATCTGTATGCCGATGAAATATAACTGAACTAAATTGAGAAGCTCTGACATCAACTCGCCTCGCCCAACATTTCCAGGCCTACTTTGATTTGTTTGAAATAACTTTGTCTCGTTGCGAACAGAGTGTGACGATTGAGTGTTGAACAAATTGAAATATTTTCCTATAAATATATTTATTTACAATATATAAATTATGCTAAATGATAAGAAAAATATAAAACAAATTTGGAATTAAAAATTAAATCAAATTAAATATTTGTTATTAATTTGGTACATCTATACGATAGTTATAGTGTTATAAAGTGGATTAAAATGTGGAGTAAAGAATAAAGAAGTAGCGAGAGAGAGAAAGGGAGTGAGGAATGACAGAGAAACAGAGAGAGGATGACAGAGTGAGTAGAAGACAGACAGAGACACAGAGAGACAGAACCAGAGAGAGAGAGAGAATGATTGAGAGATAGAGAGTGTGAGTGAGTGAGTGAAGCAAGAGAGAGAGAGAGAGAGAGAAACAGAGACAGAGAGAGAGAGAGAGAGAGAGAGAGAGAGAGAGAGAGGGAGAGAGAGAGACAGAGACTGAGTGAGTGAAAGAGAATTTGAAAGTTATTATTATAATTAATATTACTAAATTTATAGAGTACGCATGTTGATGCTGGCATAAAGATTTGTTCTTACCCTGTAGAAATTAGAAATCAATTTATTAAAAGGAAAATGGCAAGTTATAGATTACAAAATCACATTTTCAGAAAGAGATATATATTGTTTATATATTATACATACAATATATAACATAACTAACAAAAATATGCATTATTAAAACACCAAGTTTAGCATTACATCAATCATTTCCTTTTTTAGCAAAGTTGTCATCCATAAGCCACATAAGTTAAATATCCGAAATTTCTATAAACTCTTAATTTTAAAATTTGCTCAAAATGTTTATAATTCGCTTCGCTGCTTTGGCATTATAGAATAAATACAAAAATTCTATAAGTTAATGTTACGATAAGTTAAATTATTTTAAGATATTGGATAACATTCCCCATTGCTCCCGAATTTCTTGAAATGAGAGCTAATATATAGTAATATATATAGTAATGTCACTATCGCGCTCTGAAAATTCAATTAAATAAATTTAAATTAATTTAAATTCAATTTCATAGTGAAAGCTCAAGCGTAGCCCAAGCGCAGCCCAAGCGTAGCCCAAGCGCAGCCCAAGCGCAGCCCAAGCGCAGCCCAAGCGCAGCCCAAGCGCAGCCCAAGCGCAGTCCCAAGCGCAGTGCCAAGTGCAGTGCCAAGTGCAGTCAAAGCACAACCTAAGCACAACCTAAGCGTAGCCTAAGCGCAGACCAAGCTGCTCAATCGCAGTCAAAGCGCAGCCCAAGCGCAGCCCAAGCGCAGCCCAAGCGCAGCCCAAGCGCAGTCCCAAGCGCAGTCCAAGCGTAGTCCAAGCGCAGTCAAAGCGCCGCAGCCCAAGCGCAGTCCCAAGCGAAGTCCCAAGCACAGCCAGAGTGCTGCTCAAGCGCAGTTCCAAGCGCTGCTCAAGCACACCCACTACATAAACTGCGCTGTAAGCAGAGCGCGTGCTTATGTATATCTTCTAGTCGAAGAATTCCGATTAAAGACCTCTTAGAACAAACTAAGCAAAAGCCTCTCAGCACCGCAGACTCTTCTGAGACAAATAGTGTTCAGTATATATTTTATGTAGCTGAGATCTTAGATTTGAGCATCTGTACTTGTATTTGTGAACTCGCCCACTATAAAGAGAGCATCCAACTATTTTTGAAGTATTTACACTTAAAACTAAGAGCATTTATCTATATATCAAAAGTCTTTCATATAAGCGTAGCTGAAGAGTAAATTATTGTGTGATGGACCCAGCCTATATACATATAAATATGAATATAACTGTATATATATATCTGATTATTTACGCATTGCATATAGTTTTGCGCTGACTCAAGTGCAAAGCAACCCCAAGAGCAGAGCGAAGGCTCACTCACACACACACACACTTGGAGACGGCATAACTGTTATGTTAAGCTTTAGAATATTATGCATGCTTTTTGGCAGGACATCGTCATAAAAATGGCAGGCAGGCAAGCAGACAGGTAGCGACTAGACGGTGCGGGACAGGATAGGACTGGGACTGGGACTGGGACTGGGACTGGGACTGGGACTGGGACTGGGACTGGACAGAATGGCAAAAGGATACTGGAGATAGCCCCAAAAAAGAGGCCAAACACAAATCATATTACAAAACTTTACACGCTTAAGAGCGCATGTAATTGGCTTTTGAAATGTGTGCGCGGCAAAAGGTTAACACGTTGCTGGTAACCAGGAGTCACAGGAGTCAGAGTTGGCCAGCCAGTGGCCAGGACACAATGGGGCTTGGGCTGGACAAACGCTTTAGTCCCGAATGTGCTAATAACAATAAGTGTCCTTTGTGCCAGTAAAATGTCGCCGTGTCAGTGTGTTCACTTTTGAAATATGAGTAGACCAGAAGCAGAGACAAAAATGAACGAGCGAACGGCAAGGATTCAAGGCAAGGACAACGGCTGGCTGGCTGACTGGCTGGCTGGCAACCCCTTGATGCCACTGGCTAATTTTCGACGCCGCCAACAACTTAGCGTGCATTGCTGCTGTTGTTGTTGTTGTTGCTATTGTTGTTGTTGTTGTTTTGCTGTTGTTTTGCTGTTGGCGTTTGGCTATATCCTTGAAACTTTTTGGCGCTAGACATGTGCTCGTTTTAGCTGTGACGTATATTTAACATGCCACACCGCAACTCCAGCTCCAACTCCAACATTCAACATTCAACATTCAGAGTGAAAGCACTGAACAATAGCCCGTCTAACCAACCATGCCAGCCACGCCCCACGCCCCACACCGCACGCCCCTCCCATGTATATTACGATTTTTGAGTGTTGGCATGTTTGCTGTCAGAAAATTGTCAGAATTTTATGGCCCCATTGGAAGTACATTTTGCTTGATTCCAATTTTTTTGTTTTTTTTTTTCTTTTTTTTTCGCTTCTTTGTTTTGTTTTCTTTACTTTTTTATTTATTATACTTAGTTGTTGTTGCTTGCGTTTTAATAGTGCTGCGCTAGAAATTTCTAGCAGGCTTGATGATTGCAAACAATTGACAGGCCTCTTTTGCCAAAAATAAAAATAAATAAAAAAAAAACGACACTCGCCCGATATGGCAATTGTTTTGCCAATTGCTTTGCCTAGGCAATTGTGTAATTGTGTAATATATATATATATATTAATCTAATTTTGTTATTTATACGAATCCTGTTGCAGTAGCCTAAACAACAAATGTAGTTGATAAGAGCTTCAAATAGGCAGCGAAATTTTCAAAGAATATTTTGAATGCAATAAAGGAGTATTATGTAAAAGCCAACGAGATATTTTATACAACATATATTATATTTTTACTAATACTTCTTTTTATTATATATTATATATAAAGAAAATATTATAAATCTACAATTGCGATACAATTTTTTGCTGGCTAAGGAGTTTTTGTGTGTTCTCTTTTAATTTTTTTTGGTTAAAAATAAAAGTAATTTATATATTTTTTTTACATATTGCATAGAAAATTTATTTAAAAAATACTTATATTATATCAAATAATATATTATAATAATTATATTCCAATTTTTTTTAATTTGGTTTTTTTTTTAAAGAAAAAAAAAGAACAAAAGACAAATTTATTTTAAACAAAGTTAAGTGTTAAATATTAAAAAAAAAAATTATAATAATAAAAATATATAAATATATTTCTGCATATAGTAAATTATATATATATAAAATATATATATATATATATATATATATATATATATATATATATATATATAAAATATATACATATTTTATTACATTTTGTATTTTACATAATTTTATTTTTTATTTATTGTATTTTGTTTATTTTTATTATTGATATTATTATTATAACTATTATTATTTATTTATATTATTTTATTTTAATTTTCTTTTTTTTTAAATATTGTTTAAATCAATATAATAGTATTTATGTATATGTATTATTATTATTAACTTCACAAAAAACAATTCATAACGAAAATAATAAAATTTTAAATAAACAAAAAATAATAAATAATTTTACCAAAATTACAAACAAAAAAAAATATTTTCAAGCTAAATATTTTTTTATATTTAAAAGCCAAAAATATTTAATTTTGTTTTAATTATTTTACTTAATTTATTTTCTATTTATTGTATTTTGTTTATTTGTTATTTATTGATATTATTATTATTACTAAATTATTTTATTTCAAAAAATTTTTTTATTACTATCAAAACCAAGTCTCTTATTATTATTAATACTATTATTATTTATTTTCTTTTATTTTAATTTTTTGTATTATTATTAAAACCAAGTCTTGGCATCCACAGCAATCTTATCTGCACTGCTCGACGTCATATATAGTAGTATATAGTAATCCTAACCATATCATTTTATTGAGTCGATAAACTCTTGAATTTGTTAATTATA
>JAUESR010000196.1:4187500-4352500 GCA_030914345.1 Drosophila koepferae | reverse complement strand
CTGCCGCTGTCAGTGGCTGATCATTGGCCAGCGTCGGACGTGTTTGGTCAACAATTAGCAAATGTGAATGATGGACAACAATGTGTCTGTGCGTGTGTGTGTGTGAGTGTGTGTGTGTGTGTGTGTTGGCCATAATTTGGCTTGATTTTCCAGCCGAGTGACCAGAGTCGAAAGTTAGCCGGCAGCCGCATGGCCAAAGCATAGCGAAAGAAGAGTTGGGGGAAAACAAGACGAAGAAGAATAAATGAAAGAATAAAGTAGAGTTTGCTTGCCCGCCAAATTGCAACTGCACGCTGCACTGCCCTCGGCGGGGGAGTAGTCAACGCTGATCCTTATTGTTGTTGCCGCTGCCACTGCCGTTGCTATTTGTTGTTGGTGTTTGCTTCGTTTTCCGTCGTTTGTTTCGTGACTTTTTCGCACGACGCGCGCTGCTCGTACAACTGTCCAAGTGACATATGCCGCCATGCTTGACAGGCAGGCGAATGTAACGCCCCTCCCATTGCCCCTCCCATCAGCCAACATCCAACAGACATCAATGCAAGCCCACTCGCAGTCGCAGTAGCAGTCGCAGTCGCTACTATTCCCGCTCCGCCGAACCAATGCGCAATCAGTTGCAACGCAATTTGATTTTGTCGCTTCATGGCTCGTAGCAGTTGCCAACTCCACCTCCAGCTCCTACACCTCCTCCCCCCTCCAATAAGCCTTCACTCCATTCTGTGGCAATAGCGTCCATCGCTTGGCCGCCATAAAGTGCACATGTCGCATCGTGTTCGCAGTGACATTCATTCGCCGTTACAGTGTTTTCTTTTTGGCTCGCATACCCCAACCCCAGCTCCAAGCTCCCAGCTCCAAGCTCCCTGCTCCCAGTCCCAACTGCCGCTCGCGCATTGCGCATACGACGAGTGGTCCATAAAAAGTTTGCCCTGCAATCTCTGACCATTGCGATTGTATTTCACATCTGATCCCCATTGCCTCCACCGTCCAACCATTTCCAATGCATTTTCATTTTTATTTCCATTTCTCTCTCTCTCTTTCTTTTTTTTTTTTTTTTGACAATTTATTTGACGCCGGCTTCAAGTTGCCGACGTTGCTGCGGTTGCAAAAGTGCATTAGCCGCTGCCTGTCATTCAGCAACAACAGCAACTGAATTGTGAAGCTGGCTAACGACTGCAGGCCGGGGCACTCAGCCAGACAAAACCAGACAAATCTCTGCCAAGCTAATATGCACGTGAAGTCGTCTGAGAGTACTCTCAATCAAATCTGATATATTCAGACTTTTAAATATTAACTGAATTTAATTAAATTAAATATTTATACATAAAAAATGTATTCTGAGCAGTTTCATGAATTGTTTAAAAGCAACTTTAATTATTCAAATCAGCTAAAGACTTCTCCATCAGCTGCATAATATCACTTATCTAGTTTGAGACTCCAGTTAAATGGCATTAATCAGTTTGGACTGCCTTGGGTCGCTTCATTCTTCTAATATTATTCGAATATCATTAACTCTTTAAGGCAAACTACAAATTCCGATTTAATTATGCATTTCATGCAATGAATACTAGTTCCGAAATCTTTGGCATACTAAGATTGATTTTACAAATATATTACAAATTATATTTATTATTTATATGTGAATAAAATTAAATTTATATTATATTATAACATGTATATTATAAAATAATAATAATAAAAATATTAATAATAATAATAATAAAATAAATAAATAAAAAAAATAAAAATTATGTTTAACTATTATAAATATATTAAAAAAGATTTTTTTTTTTTCAATCTAATTCTGTAAAATTTATTTTTACATCATCATCAATTCATAGAAATGCAAAAACATAAAATAAAATAAAATAATATAAATAATTAAAATAAAATGAAAATTATGGTTAATTAAATGTATTAAAAAAATGTTTTGCTTTTTCAATCTAATTCTTTAATAATAAATTATGCAACAACTCATAGAAATTTATGGTCATTTTATACAAGTAATAAATGGAAAATTAAAAAATACTAATAATAGTAAAATAATTAATTTAAAAACAAGTTGAATTAAATTTATTTTGAAAAATCGAATTTACCAAACTTTTTCCAGATCAACTCAAAATAAATAAATGGATTAATTAATAATATCTAAATATGAAATTCATTTTATATAAACTCAAACAGAGTTATAAACATTTTGAAACTAAAAACAAATAATAATAATAAATAAATAAATACAAAATAAAAATACATCGACTCATAGAAATTTTTGGGTAATAATTTATGGAATAAAATTAATGGAATAAATTAATGAATAAATAACAATAAATAAGAAAATAAAAAAATAAATAATCCAATAATAAATTATTACTATAATAAATTATCAAATAATATAATAATACATCTCCAATAATAAATTATAAACATAATAAATAATTAAATAGTTTAATAATAATAATAAAATGTATCAAGTAAATAAATAAAAATGAATTATACATAAACTCATGGAAATTTATAAACATTTTGGAACATACATACTAAAAATTAAATATTCAAGCTATATAAATAAACAATAACAAAATTGCATACTTGAATTTCATATTTATTATATATTATAAACTACTCAAGTGTGATTACCAAGCGAAGATGCGACTAAACCTATCGTTTTTCATAAGCTAAACTCTCCCTCTCTTTCTCTAAATCTCTGCATCTCTCTCTCTCTTTCGGTCTCTTTCTCTCCACCTCTCCCTCTCTCCCACACACTCCCGCTTTCCCATTTTTCTTTAGCGATTAAAGCATTCCTTTGTTATACGCTTTCTACTTTTAATTTTTATGCCTCGTGTTTGCCTTTCTATATATCTGTATACAATTGTCTTTAGCTTTTTAAGGCAGTTTCAATTCATTTTAATAATCTTTAAGCATATTTCATATTTAATTAATAATATAATATATTAAATAAATAACTAAAATCTTCAAATCATTCTCTTTTAAATGTTCACGAGTCAGCGTCGTCAATATTTTATTTTTAATGATTTTATTACTAACAAAAAATGTTTTTTTAGGTATTGTAAGCTGAGAGCTGCTGAGATTTTCTATGCAATTTGTGCCAGCTTGGAATATATATATATTCAAATTTTGTCTTGATCTTAGATTTATTAATTAGTATAATGTTTTTTTTTTTAATATTATTTTTATAGTTATTATTATAATTCTATTATATTAAAACAACCTGTTGGTTGCTCCTCTACAATATTATCTGTTGCAGCAGCAGCCGAAGACTTTGCCATAATTTTTCACTCAAATATATTTGTGACTTCCTCGCAAAGTCAACAGCAACCGCAGCAGCAGCAGCAGCAGGAGCAGCAGGAGTCTCAGTAGCCGCAGCTGTTTTGCTTTAAGGCAATGCTCTTAAAAGTTCTCGACAAGCGACTGCAATTTTATTTTACTGTTCGTAGCGTTAACGACAATGGCACTTGTTGTTATTATTGTTGTTGGTTTTAGCACTCAATTGATTTTTGGCTGCCCTTGTTTTTGCTGCTGTTTGCTGTTTGCCGTTGCTGTTGCTGTTGCTGTTGCGGCATTATGGCCGAAGCCGCCAGTGTTGGCCATGTTGGCCATGTTTTTGTTTTGTCGCGTTGCCTTTTCCCTCACAGCTTGAATTTGTTGTTTTTCTTTTTTTTTGTATTTTTGTGTGTTTGCGCGGCATCGCTGGCAATGCCGAAGCATTGCGGTCGCCATATTGCGTTTGCATGCACGCCCACAGTCAAACACACATGCCACACCCACACACACACACACACACACATTGACGTGGCCATATTGATGGCCATGTTTCATGCGCCGTTGTCAGCCAAATTTAATGCGCGCCGCAAATATGCAACAAGCCCTCCACCTCCTGCTCCCCCTTTTCCTCCTGCTGCTGCTGCTGCTGCTGCTGCTGCTTCATTGAGCGGCCCGCTGCCCTCGATGCTTCAGCGCTGCCGCATCCAGCAACGGCTTTTTACAGGACCGGAGCTGGAGCTCCATTGTGCGGCACATCGCATGGCAGACAATAAGCGCGACTTTTCATTTGGCCATTTAATAAAATGCAGCACAGCCGCCGCATGAGGCGAATGGTGAATTGTGAATGGTGGGGCGTTGAAATTGTTGTTGGATTTATGGCGGCATTACATGACATGATTAATGGCCATTGGGCGAGCCGGTCGATTGGGCCAAGCGCTGCCAGCTTCAGCTTAACTGCCCATCAAAGCAGCTGCCACGATTTTTGGACAAGATGAGAGGCGCCACGGCAAGCCAGAGCAGGAGTCGGTGCTGAAGCTGAAACGGGCACTGGAGCCAATGCCGGTGCCGTTCCCGGTGCTCCGGCAATTGAGAAGCGAGCAATAAGGTAAAAGGCTTAAAAATAATACGCAATGCTTGCAAAAGCTGTATTTAATATGATTTTTTTATACACACACATACATAAATATAGATATATATATATATATATTTGTATTTATATGCGGCGAATTGACGGAATCAATTATGAGATAATGCCAATGCTATCCGCTTGAAATACGCCAAAGACCATAATAAAGTGAACTTTATTGACTAAAGGGAAGGACGATGGTCGATAGAAGGAGAAGCTGATATGGGAGAGAAAGGGAGAGAAAGAGAGAAAAGGACAGAGAGATGAACAAGAAGCATAAGAGAGACAGATAAGGTGAAGGAGAAAAGTAAGAGATGCTTATGGGAGAGAGAGAAAGAGAGAGAGAGAAAGAAAGAGAAAGATAGGGAGAGGTGACCAGAGAGCATAAGAGCTGCTACGTGAAAGAGAGAGAGAGGGAAAGGGAAAGCGAGAGAAAGATAGTGACATAGAAAGATGGGGAGAGAGAAAGATAGAGAGAGGAGAAGGACAAAAGTAGTAGCTGCCTATGTGAGAGATAGAGAGAGAGAGAGAGAGAGAGAGAGAGAGAGAGAGTGAAATATAGATACAGGGAGAGAGAATGATAGAGAGAGGAGAAGGGGAAAGGAAGTAGCCTCTTATGGGGGACAGAGAGAGAGAGAGAGAGAGATAAAGAGAGAGAGAAAGAAATATAGAAAAGTAGTAGCTGCTTATGGGAGAGACAGAGAGAGAGAAAGACAGCGCAAAGGGAAGAGGAAGCATAAGAGAGACAAAAATAGAGGTATTTTAGTAATGTATGTATTATCATCTATGTTGATCTTTGTTGAAATAACTTAACTTGTTATAAAATGATCATCATAGCCATTTATCACTGTAGCTGCAGTTGGAGCTGTGGGAACGGGAGGAACAACTCCTCCTATAATCGCTCTCCCTACGTTCGCTGCTCCTATGCTCACTATAATAGCTCTAGCTACTCTTAACTTACCCAGTTAGGATATATCCTAAGTGGAACGAAGAGCTGATATCCGAATCTTTCTACAATTCATTTCTTTGCACTTTGCAGTCATTATATCTTGACAACTTTAAGGCGAGAGAATTGAATAATGGGAGAATCTTTATGTATCTCGGGCGAACATACAGACAGATACAAGGATATAATAAGGACAGATTCGAGTTCTAATGAAATAGAGCAGAGAGAAATAAGAGCTACAATGCTGCTGAAGATCTTCGAAGAGAATCTAGATAGTTTTCAAAGAAATATTTTATCAACTGGAAAATATATTATAAAATAACTGCCCCAATGCTTGCGACTCACACGCTCTCTCTCTCTCTCTCTCTCTCTCTCTCTCTCTCCTCTCGCTCTCTCTCTCTCTCTCTCTCTCTCTCTCTCTCTCTCTCTCTCTCTCTCTATCTGCCTGTCTCTCTCACATTCCCACTCTCCAACTAAGACAACTCGAGAGTCGTCAACATTTGATCAACTGCAAACAAAAGAAGATGCAAAACTTTTGCCCAATATTCGAGTTTCCATTCAAGTGTTGGCTGTAATTCGAGAAGCTGGCAATCGTAGCATATCATAGCATAACTTGTCAGCATATCAGAAAGCCGCAGCACACACCTAGCCTACCAGAAATCCCCTCAAATATGACACCCATGCACACACACACACACACACGCACACCAGGACAATCATGTATGTGAGCTGTGACAATTAGCTTCAGCTTCAGGTGCAGCCACTGTCAAAATTGTGAAGCTCTCTGGCAAGCCAAACAGAAAGTCAAACCGTAAACCAACCCCCCCCCCTTCCCCACACCACCCAAGCAAATGCTCCAACAGCCCAAACCAATTCCCAATTACCTCAGTGCTCGACGTTACCTACGCTTACGATTCGTTTATTCTGTTGATCCATCAAATTAAAAATGTAATGCTTCAACATTTAAACTGGCAACTGCAAGCAAGCTTCCATGCTGACGCCCTCTAATGCTGCAGCAACGGGTCAGGTGGCATGTCACTAATAAGTGCAATCAGTGAGGACTAAAGCTGACTTCAGTCAGCAGCAGGAGTAGCAGCAGCAGCAGCAGCAGCAGCAGGAGTAGCAGGAGTAGCAGCAGCAGGAGTAGCATCTCCCATGCAATTGCGACAAATCTCTATTGCCTGCTTCCTAGTCTCCATTCTCCGAGGCTTCGTTGTCATTTGTTGATTTTTTTTTCTCCTGCTCTCCTCTCCTTTCCTCTTTTTTTTTTTTTTGGCATTCGTCTCCTAATGAACTGAGCGCGCAACAAGCAGCCAGCCAAGTGATGGCAGTGATGGAGCCGTCAGTCTGGCAGTCAGGACTGTGCCGCACCATCAAGTGCCATCAACGTTGTCATGATTTCTGCTTGTTAACATGGCTACCGTGGCATGCCCAATTCGAATATAGCCAAAGCTCATGCCCATGACCCAGCACTGGCGCTGGCGCTGGCACTGGCCAGCTCCATATTGGTTTTGCCATCTTGCGAATTTTGAATTCCGAAAATTTAACTCTTAACGTAAAATGTTAGCTCGCCTTTTTCGGTTGCTATTGACTTTGAGCGAGCGACGGAGCAGAGCAAACGTGTGTCCCTCTGCAGCTCTGGCAGCTGCCAGGAGTAAGGAGTGGGGAGTGGGGAGTGGGGAGTGGCAAGTCAGGAGTCAGGCGCTCTGCCATAATTCGCCGACGACATGTCAACAGTGCGCATTGCTCCACATCCGACTGCATGGTTTTGTGGCAGCAGCCGAGCAGCAGGAGGCGGCGGCATGGCAATGCAGATGAGAAGACCAACCTGCTGAGCAGCAGTGGAAGAGAGTGAAAGAGCTGGCTAGGTGGAGCAGGAGAGAACACACAACGAAGCAACGGAGCAGCCAGCGTGTTAGTTCATTTTGATTGCTAATTGGTTTGTTACACAATGGCGCAATGGGTTTTAACGAATTGGCCAAAAATTTATCAGCGAGCGAACAATTTGGAGCTGTTGGTCACAGCTCGGGAACGCAGTGTGCAAACTGTTTGCTCGAATGAGCTACGTGGCTGAGAAGAGGGAGTGAGAGAGAGGTAAAGAGAAGTGACTGAAAAAGTCAGCAATGAATTGACAATATATATATATGATAAGAGAAAGAACAACAATGAGAGCTGAGCTCTACAATCAGCGAAGAATATTTTGCAATTCAAGGAAAAATTGAAGGAATGTGATTTTAAAAAATATATATATATATTATTGATATTATATTATTATTAGTGTTTATATATTATAAAAGTCAATAAATAAATTAAAAAAAAAAAAGCAGAAATATTTTCTATAAAGAAATACTAATTAAGAACAGTAGAAATTTTCGAGAGAGGAAGAGAGAGAAATCAATAAAAAATTAAAAAAAATTAAATTAAATTAAATTAAATTAAATATATTTTAAAATTTTTAAAAATTTAATTAATATTTTTTTGTTTAAGATTTATATACTTTTAGTTGTTTATGAAAAAAAAAAAAATAAAATGATTTCAGCAAATAAATATAATATTTTTGTCAAAATATATTTTAAAAAATAGATATATGTAATTTAATGTATTTTTAATTTATAGTTAATGTATATAACAAATATATAAAATAAAAAATATATATAATTTAATTATAAATTATCATAGATAATACATATAATTTAATTGAATATATAATTGAAACCGCTCGACGCCATGTCCCAAGCCATTTGCTTCTTATTCCGGCTCAGCTGGATGTCAGCTGCTCTCCAAGTGCAGGCTGGTCAAGTGTCAACTGCGTTGTTTTTTTTTTTTTTTTTGGCATGTGCAATTAAGTTCAAGGACACGCGTAAATTGCACGGGCTAATTGTCGGCGGCAAATGCGGCAGGAGACACAGGTAAGCTTGGTATGCTCGGCTGCAAATGAATCGGTGCAGTGGCTATGCCGCAATCTGCAACAAGTGAGCCAACCGCATAATCCACAGCAACCACAAAGGTCACACACACGCACAGTTTGGCATTAATAAATTTGCAGCAAAAAGCTGTTGGAAAATATTGAAAAAGCGATCTCTACACAGGGACCATAAAGAGAGGAGCGCGTTGCAGGCGGCGCTAGCTGTTGCTGTTGCTGTTGTTGTTGTTGTTGTTGCTGGTGGTATTTTTTTCATTTTGCAACCACAGCAAGGATTAAAGTGGACAGTGCAGTACAAGCGACAGCAACAACAACAACAGCAACAACAACACAGATGTTTATTGTTGTGACAATGTGGCAAACAAAAGCGAGCAACGACAATGGCAACAACAATGCTGACTCGTTGATATTGACAACTTTTTAATCACTTAATAAATTCAATAAAAATTAAATGCGGTTGCGCGTCAACAACGACAACAACAACGAGCAAAGGCAGAAGCCGACGCACAGATAGACAGCAGGATACAAGCTGAATGGGCAGCAACAGCAGCAACAGCAGCAAACAAAGTCCGAGCAACAAAGACGCCAAGTCAGCCAGTCAATCAGTCAATCAGTCAATCAGTCAGTCACTAAATCAAGCATTTGACAAAAACTCAAAGCTGACACTGAACAAAGCGACAGCAGCAAAAGGGTTCGTACTCAAACCTTTTTTTTTTTCTTCTCTCTCTCTCTCTCTCTCTCTCTCTCTCTTTGCTTTGCCTTTTGTTGTTGTGCTCTCAACTCTTCACAGTTCAGTCGAAATCTCGCCTCGAGCTGCCAACTTTTTGATGGGGCACTTTGTGTGCCGTAATTAAGTTGGCAGCTCTTTAGCTCTGCCAGCTAATGACACACAGCTCAATAATGCCAATGGCCATTTTAATTAGCACGAAAAGCACACACACAGTTTAATAAGTCGCTACATCGCTCGCTTTACAAACCATTTTGTTCGCTGTCACATTAAAGTGTCGAATTTAGACATTGAAATTTCGAAATATGGGTCGAAAAGTCATTGCAATTAAATGAGCTAATATTTATGAAGAGAAATGTTAAGCCTAGTTAACTTTGCTAATCAGTCTTTTTCTTCAAACTTTACAATATTTAAATAAAAAAAATAAATTTAAAAAAAAAATCAATTTTTTGAGTTTTCTTCTTCTTTGAGTGTCTCATTATGCTCTAGTATTATCTATTATTATATTATCTATTAGTATTATCTTTCACTCTCTTGTGCCTGCACTTTACACGCTGAGTAGGTGGCCTGGGCGACTGCCTAAGCAGACAATGAAATATACATCAACAAGTGCATAATTACATATATATCATATACCATCTGTGAGGTATCAATCATGTATATAGGTATATATAATGCATGATTGTAATGAATGTACTGACTGTATTGATTGTTCTCTAAAAGAAAATGTTATCAATGTCAAGAGGAAAAGCGATTGCAATCAACAATCAGTTCAGATGACTGCAGATGAAGCATTTGCATTAGCATACTTGAAAATTCTTTCGCCCAAAAGCAGTATAACGAATCAGATTCTGATTCGGATTATAAGCCCTTAGATGCATATTCATATTAGCTCATAAAGTATATATATTCTTGATCGGGGAGACGAGAAAAATTGATATAGCCCTGTTCGTCCGTCCGTTCGTCCGTCCGTCCGTCTGTCCGTCTGTCAGTCCGTCCGTCTGTCCGTCCGTCCGTCCGTAGAGAGTTCATTCTTTTTGTGTTAGGTTCGTATATTGCACGTGCAGTACGAATTTGTTTCAGAAATTCGATAACTCGTATATTTGCCAAGTTATCGATAAATAAATTTATCGGGAGCCAGTTATAAAATTCTAGCTAATTCATCTTTAGAGTTAGAGTCTCCAAGTCTTCTGCACACATATAGATACTAATTTATTACAATTTCGGTTTTTGTCAGATCTTGGATTTTGTTATAATAAAAATTCAAAATACAAGCTATGATTTGATATGCATATAAATATTTTAATAATTTTTTTTTTTTTTTTTAAATTTATTTTTTTATTTATTTATTTATTTTTTTTTTTTTGTATCATTAAAATCATTTTAAGTAAAAAAATGTTTAGAAAACATTGCAAATAAAAGTTTGAATTTAAATTCGCTGTAAAAAAAAGTTAGCCTACGTCTTTTTACCCCACTCTTAAGTGGAATTTTTTTCCCTAAATTTCTGTAAATTCACAACTCAACTTTGGTTTACATTCAAATAGAGTATATATATAGAGATATAGTAACGTAAGTCTACACCTAAATGAACCAATGTACACCAACAACTGTCATCGAATTGTTGGTTAACTGAAAAACCCATTAAACATATTGCCGGGTATCTTCTAGTCGTGCATTAGCCAGTAAGGCACAGTTGCCTAGACTCTTTATGCCTGACTGAAACTTGGCTGACTATTAAGTAAACCTTTCGCATTTGATTGCAACTGTAACGACAAGCTATTCATCTACAATCGTAACTAAGCTTTGATTTCATTTATATCTATATATATTTTAAATTTATATATATGTATATGTTGACGTATTTCTGTTGATTTTGAAACGCTTTGAAATCAAATTGAATGTCATTTAATTAGCGTGAAATATTTTTTGCAGCACTTTAATTTGCGAAATGAAGTGGTTCTTGAGACCCGTTGAAATGGCTGTCGTTGACTTTTCGCAGTGACTGTGCCGCTGCCTAAAGCGGAAACAAAAATAGATGGCCGAGCGGGTGCGTGGGGGATGGAGTGGCGGTTGGCTAAGGGTTTGTTTGGGGTTTGCATATATATAGATATATTTTGTTGCTAATCGTATCGATATCGATATCCACTTCGTAGCTAAGCCAGCGAAGAGCAAATCTCAGCTATTGAGGATTACGGCGCCTCTAACACCACCCCCAAACCCCCTCCCACCCACAACACACATACACACACATACCGAGGCAGCTAATTTGCTTCTTTTATCCATACTAAGCGCATTAGCGTAAAATGGGGGAAGACCATAGAAAGCCAGCATAGTCAGTTAATGATTAAGAATGAACAAGCTCAAGGGGTAACCGCGAGCCCATGGGCGGCTTGGTCAGGTACACCTGGTCGCGCCACACCCCGTCCCCTCCCTATCACCTGTCGCCTGTCGCGCCCAGTGACAGGTTACAAATCGGCAACATTGGCATTTAAATTGTAAACCGGACAGCCTTAAAGCTGCCCACACAATTGACTTCGCTTGCGTGACATGCGGCCAAAATACACTTCACTTTATCAGCAGCCAGAGCATGTGGAGAGCCAGCCCCCAAAATGGGGGCGGGTCAGCGCCACCGATGGGGGCGTGCACGAGGGCGATGCTGGCTGCGAGGCAAATTGGTAGGCAGGACTAGGCCACATGCAATCAGCGTAGCCAGTCGCATTTCATTAGCGCTAAATAAGGAAAAATTCAAACCAAAAATGCAGAAAATACGAAAACAACACAAAAAAATGCATTTCAGATGCAATTCAACGATGCAGTCAAACGAATCGTCGATGCTCTGAATGAATAAAGTAGTATTTATGAAAATATATTTCATTTTATTTATTTTTTGTTTTATTTCTTGAAAATATTGAATAATATATTGAAATAACCGATAAATAAAAAGATAAAATATTTTTTAAATAAAGTTAATCTTGCATGAAACTAAATAAGATTTTCTTTAATTTATTATTACTTAAAGTAAAAAATTTAATTTAATTTCTTTGAATATTAATTTAATATTAATTAAAATATGTATACATAAAAAATTTAAATATTGATATAATTCTTTATTTATTTAGTTTGCAAGCAAAACGTACTTTTCTTATATTTGATATTATTTTTAAATAAAATAATACCTTAATTTTATATTATTTAATATTTAATTAAATTGTTTTATATAAAAGAAAAAAATTTTAACTTACATAAAATATTCTTTTTAAGTTAATTTTGCACATAACAAAATAAGATTTTATTGAATTTATTATTACTCAAATTAAAAAATTCAATTTAACTTCTTTGAATATTAATTTAGTAATAAGCATAACAAAATATTTCATTGCTTTTTTCTTCGTTTTTTGTTATTGATTTTTACACAATTTCTTTTCGTAATTTATAATGCTTAGCTTAAACTCAATTACTTTTTTATCCATCAATAAAAGAAAAGTAATCCTATTGATTATTTTTTAGTTCGTACTTATTTTATTTTAAGTTTTTATTTATATATATTTTTATAATATAGTAAAATTATCAGTTCTTACTTATTTAATTTTATATTTACTTTTCAGTTCTTAATTATTTTATTTTTATTATTATTATTTAGGTTTTTTTTTTTTTGGTTCTTATTTATTTTTTTTTTTACTTTATATATATGTTTGTCTTTTTGCTCTTACTTATTTTAGTTTTTTTTTTTTCCTAATTTAATATATATTTTTTATAATATAGTAAAATGATCAGTTCTTCAAAAATACAAATAAAAGTTTTGTTTTTTTTAAATATAAATGATCTATTCTTTTTTAAGATAAATTAACAGTTACTTAAAAATACAAATACCATTTTTTTTTTTTTTTCAAAAAACAAAAAAAAAATATTTGAAAAAATATTAATAAATATTTGTAAAGAAACAAAGTTCAAATATAAAACTAAAAATAAATATAATCAAATGAAATTTAATTTTTCTTTTATTTAAAAAAATATTATAATTATATAAATTATTATTTAAAAATTTATTAATTTCAAATAATTTATAATTTTTATAAATTAATTTCTATTTATTTTTATTTTATTTATTTATTTTCTTTTTATTTATTTATTTTTTTTATTTATTTTTTTTTTTTTTTTTTGTGAAAAGTAAAATTTTCCAATTTTTTCTTATTATATATTATTATTCGAATTATATTTTAATACAAAAAATATAAGAAAACTTTTCTTTATTATGCATTATTAGCCAGTATATTATTTATTTATTTTTTAATAAATATTATCGTAAAATAAAGAAACAGCTGTATCTTCCATGGACTGCTCAGATAATGTGAAAAGTTAGTGTAGCAATAATAGCAAATAGAGCCTATTGCTAGAGTGCGATTGCAATTCATTTGCGACTGCCCGAAAAACTCTCTTATTTCGTTTGTAATTTATACAGATTCACACGCATATATATATAGATATATATGTATATATGTCTGTCTGTCTGACTGACTGCTGTGGATGGGCTCTGCATGGGCATTTCGCGCATTTCACCTCTAACCGTACTTTCGCCAATTTCCACTGATGCGCTCTTTGTAATTTCTGACCGACCATTTTCCATTGCAATGCTTGGCCATTTCTTTTTTCTTTTTATTCATTTTTTTTTTTTTTTTTTTTTTTTTTTTTTTTTAAATATATTTTCAGTTGATTTCTTTCTTTTCGATTGCGTTTTCGTTTTTGTTGCACGTCGCGTTGCGTCGCGCGGTTTTGTGTATCTCAATACGAAAATATTTGTATCTGTTAATGCATCTCCACATGTATCTGTCGCTCAATGGACGCTCTCTGTACGTGTGTGTGTGTGTGTGGCTGGCAGAATGTTTGGGTGCGTAGGCTTTTTTGACTTTCACAGTTTCTCGCTTACCGCGCGCCGCCAACAATCACACAGTCAAGCCCTGTTGCGGCGGCAACCGAACAACAACAACAACAACAACCAACGCTAAATAGTCAAATAGTTTTTCATGTGCCGCACTTTACAACAACAACAACAACAACAACAACGACGACGACAAAGAAGTGCAACCAAATTGCAGCGAAAATGCAACAAAATGAAGCAACTACCTACATAAATATATATAAAATATATATATTTATATCTGCGAAGCTCCGGAAAAGTGTAAAACACATTGTGAAAATGTAAAATGTTCGTTTGATTGTAGCCAAAATAAATGCAGAAGCCACAAATGCACGGAGACATAGATTTTGTTTGCGAAATTTGTGTTCATTTGCAGCTGGATCGATCTGAGAGATCTTAGCGTGAATACAATCTCAATCTGGAAGCAATAAACTGAGATTGTAATAAAAATCTGTAGACTTACATAATGCTTGCTTATGTTATACATTTAGGCGGCGCTTTATACGGTAAAAGCACTTGGTACATAAAAAGCGAACAGCCGGACGGACAGAGAGATTAACGGGCTGATAGATGAACGGGCTGATAGGTGGACTGACTGATGGACGGGCGCATGGCTAGACTGACGGGCGAGCGGACTATTGGATCGCCGGTCAGATGCATGAATGGACGGATAGCTAGACGGACAAATAGGCGGACAAACGGACAGACGCATGGACTCAAGACAGATAGATGGACAGACAGACGGACGGATGGATGACCGTACAGACGGACGGAGAAGAGACAGATATATAGACAGTAAGACTGATATATAAACAGAAAGACGGATATATGGACAGAAGAACGGATATATGGACAGACAATCGGACGGACTAACAGATAGACGAACATAAGGACAGATATATGGACAGAAAGACGGCTATATATGGGCAACCGAACGGACGGATAGACAGACGGATGGATGACCGCACAGACGGACGGAGAATAGACAGATATATAGACAGAAAGACGGATATATGGACAGAAGGACGGATATATTGACTAACAAACGAACGGACTAACGGATAGACGGATAGAAGGACAGATATATGGACAGAAGAACGGATATATGGATAGACAAATGGACGGACAGATGCATGGACCGATGAACGGAAGGGTAAACCTACTGATATATAAACTAGACGGGCGCTCGGACTATGTACATGACTAGATCGACTCAACTCGTCATTCTGATCCGCCACGCCTCCTTCTGCCTTCGGATAACCATTTTATTAGCCAAATTTTCTCATATACATACATACAAATATCTTCATTATCTCTGTCAAGCACATGACCAATTATAGAATGATTTCTTCGCCAGGCATGAGGTATACCCACGCAGTGGTCGGGCCACACAGACTCTTTTCGGCCAGTGTTAAACAGGGTATTGCGATAAGGGAAACATAAGCAATTTAACGCAAGGTTATGTCCCTGTCAATGGACAAACTGTAGTCGTTAAGTATGTCCAATTGATGGAACATCTTTTGGTGCTATTCTGGTCTCTTTTGAATCTTCTCTCTCACTCATTCTTTGACACTCTTGGACTGTCCTTGAGCAACGCCGGAGTTGAGGTTGTTATGCTAATTAATGCGACAAATGCATTAACTGGGCACATGCCGATCTGACACCGGGTGTTCCACACAGGGAAAGATATAGTGAGAGAGAGAGAGAGACAGGAAGAGAGAGCTGGTAAAAAGAAAAGAGAGAAGTAAAAAAAAAAAAAAAAGCAGACCACAGGCCTCGTCATCTCAAATTATGCGTTTTAATTTCCATTATCGATTCACATTGTATGCGCTGCGGTCGCCAATGACCTTCGAGAGCAACTGAAAGGACTCACAGGATGCTGAGGTCGTCGAAGATGAAGACAAAGAAGCAGCAGAACACTTGACCAGCAGGCGATATTGTCAGCACATGCAGAAAACCAATGAAGACACAATTGCAAATCGAGAAGAGCAAAGAAAGTCATTTTTAAGCAAAGTCTGTCAAACGAGCATAGCCGACTGCATGTAATTACTTACCTTTGGCAATTCCTATTATAGAAGAGTCATTTTAATAGATTTTAGATTTATAATCTTTGATATATCAATAATAATAAGATTATTAACGCCTTTAGTTGGTTTCAGTTAGTTTTAGAATTTTTTTTATATTTTGTATTATTTGATATGCGTTATTTATTTTTTTTTTTAATAATAAAATATTGTTATATCATAACAATTTTGTGTATTATTTATTTTTTATTTTATTTATTTTTTTTTTTATTATAAATAATACATAAAATTCTTTATAATATAACTTGAAAAGTTCTTTACTCATATTCAACAAAATTTTAAAAAATAAATATAAAAATAATTACTATTTTCAAAGAATATTTATATGCTAAATAAATCAGAATTTCTTTATATTTAGCTAACATAAACTAATTGAAATCCACTTAATTTATTTATATTTAACTAACAAAAACTAAATCTGTTGAAAGACGCACGAATATTATTAAAATAAATAAATATATAAATAAAATATTTCTTTTTTAGTTCTTCTCTCATTTGGAAACGCTTTGAGAAACTATATATATATAAATGTATATAAGGCAGATTAATTAATATGAAATAATTTTTTTTTAATTACATGTACCCAAAATTGTTTTCCTAAAATCATTGCAGCAGACTTCTGTTGAGTCAAATATTAAAAATTCAATTATAAATTTTTAATTCCAATATCTAATATGAAATATGAATAAGAATTTGTATATAGCTGAAACTAATTCTTCCCTGATGCAATTTCCCAAGCAAGTCTGGCAAAGATTTCGATCTATCAATTACAAGTAATATAATATTTATATATCAAAAATTATTTTCAATCTAATATCGAACTGTAAATATCTCAAATCTGTTTATGCTAAATTTGATATGAATAGAAATTGTAGAAAAATCAAAAATAAAATTATTTCAGTTCCATTTCATTTCCTTTCCCTCTCCCAATCCCATTTCCCCAATCCATATTTACAATTGCAATAAATAAGAAAAAAACATTTAAAAATTTTCGTTATTTGTTTTCAGTTAGAATTTGTTGTTCTTTTTATTTGGTTTCAGAAATTCGTTTGTGTTCATTTTTTCGCGCTAAAACTTAAATCTAGACAAAAAAATTGTGTTTTGCTTACTTGGCTAAAAACTTAAACATTATCAATAGCTAAATTCGCATGATTCAATAATAATAATAATAAAAAAAAAATTGTTAAATGGAAGAGAATTTAGATATTTACAAAACAGTCGAGAAACTAAAAAAAAAAAATTCAATTTATGCTACGAGATGATTTTTTTTTTTGGGCACTTCCCTACGAAGACAAAGTTTTTGTTGAAAAAAAAAAAATGGTTTATGTACAAATATTTGTTAAAATAATAATAAAAAAAAAATTATAAAATTGAACTAAAGTTGGTTTGGATTTTTGGTTTTTTTTTCGAGAGTTTTTTTGTTTTGTTTTGAGGGTTGGACTTAGAGCAGAAGACGTTTAACAGATTTTCTTCAAGTTCGCCGCGTGGCGATCGAGCGAAATTTCCAGTTGAGGTTTTTCTAGTTTTTTTTTTCTTTTTTGGTATTTGTGCTCGTGTGTGTGTGTGTGTGTGTGTGTGTGTGTGTGTGTGTGACAAGCTCGACGCACGACTTTATGAATCGAGCATAAAATTTCGAGTGAGCTCATCACACAATACCCATGTTATCCTTGTCCTGCTGGTGCTGCTGCTCCTGCTCCTGCTCCTGCTCCTGCTCCGTTTGCCGGCCGGAGTTTTGTGTTCCTTCTCATTTGTGCTGTGCCTAACTTATATGACTATATCACAATGTTGCTGCCGCTCTGCGCCTGCTTTCTGCATCCTGCTCCATATCACGCTGTGTGTGTGTGTAAGTGTGTGTATGCTACTCCTGCTACTCCTGCTACTCCTGCTCCAGCTCAATATGGCCGCCACACGGTCTTCTGCTGAACAACGGCATTCTTTAGCTTCGTTGCCGCCGGCAGCGTCGTCTCAGGCGATGCCTGACGTGGAGCATTGACGGCAGCCACTGCTGCTGCTGCTGCTGCTGCTGCTGCCGCCGCCGCCGCTGCCGACGACTCGTGATAGAGCGGCTTCAGGGCGGACGGAGCTTTGAGGTCGCAGCGCATACGCAACGGCACAGAGATCTGCTGGGTGGGCGAGCTGCGCGTCGAATCGATGGACTTGTCCAGCTCGTACTCGGACTTGACCACATCGATCTGTTCGTCATCGGAGTCCGCATCCGAGGCGGACTGCTCGTGGATGGAGCTCGTCTCGATGGAGGTGTTCAGCTTGAGCAGCACATGCGGCATAGATGTGGCCGTGGGCGTGGGCGAGGAGCTAGATGGGCGCGACGAAGCTGGACTCATGTGCGCCGCCTCGGCGGCACTCAGACCGCCATGATGCAGTGCGGCGGCAGCTGCATTGCGCGCCCTCAAACCCGCCGCAGCCGCAAAATTATACGGATGAAAGGCGTGCGGCGTGGCCTTTTGGCTTTGATGCGCGGCGGCCGCAGCTGCGGCGGCGACATGATTGAACGGAAACTGGGGGATGGCGTATGCCGACGCTGGTGGACCGCCCGGCGGTGAGGGCATCATGGAGGCGGGTGGCACGCCCACACCGACGCCAACGCCAACGCCCACACCCACAGGCGGTACCTGTGGATAGTCGGCGGCGGCAGCGGCGGCAACGGCAGCGGCGGTGGGCAGAGCAGCGCCACCAGCAGCGCCGGGCGAAATGACGCCCGAACTGCTGCCATTGGGCGAGGTGGCGGCCTTGGAGAGCGCCGGATGATGCACTGCAGCGGCGGCGGCCTGCTGATGGCGGAAATAGTCCGCATAGCCGTAGGTCATATACGCCGCATCCAGCCAGGCGGGATTCAGCATGAACGGATTGAAGGCGCCGGGATGTGGATAGCCATAGCCTGGAGAGAAGAAGAGTGGAAAAGGCAACGAATAAGTAAGATCCATGAAGCGTATAAATAAAATGCATTTAAAAAACTGGAATTCTGGGCAGGATTAGTGGGGAAGTGAGTTGGAAGTGGGCTGGACAGGATTAGTTTCGACTTGGGTTTGGATTTGGGTTTTGGGCTGATGATGTGAAACTGAAAATCGTAATGGAAACTAAAAAACTCACTTTGCTTACTTCTTGGCTCCCGCGGCCCGTCGACCGTTACTTTGATGGCCTTGCTGTAGCTGGCGATCTGCACCGGATAGGTGGCAATGGTGATGGTTAGGGTGAATGATTTGCCACGTCCCGATCGTCCCACAAAGCGCAGATCATTGAATTTCGCCACCTGATTCTTCATCGTTGTGGTGCAATTGCGCAATTCGCCGCAATAGTTCTCATCGTTGCCGCACTTGATCGAGACTAGGGTGCCGTCGGGCACATCGTCCAGGGCGATCACCTTGAAGGCACCGGGTAGCGATTTATTCGAGCGCCAATGATTGGGCAGAGCGCTGCACAGGATCGACGGTGAGCCGGTCTGGGCCAATTCGCCGTGATATTCCTGGAGCATTTCGTGCAGGCTGGCGAACATGTCTGTCATGGAGCTTGGCATTTTCGCCGAGTTCGCTGTGGAGCTGTTTGAACTGTTGTTGTTGTTGTTGTTGTTGCTGGTGTTGTTGTTGTTGTTGCTGGTGTTGTTATTGTTATTGTTGTTGCTGTTGCTGCTGGTGTTGTTGTTGTTGTTGCTGCTGCTGTGATGGCTATTGTCCGGCGTAGAGCTGCCCGTACTGCTGGCCGAATGTGTGCTGATATTGCCTTGGCTAACATTTGTGGCTGCCGCTGCGGCCGCTGCTGCCGCTGCCGCGGCGGCCAGGACCTGCGTGTGGGCGGACGTATTGGCCACCAAAGTGGGTCCAGTGGGCAAATGCATTTCTCACAATTTCACAATTTGTATATCACGTGCTCAAAAAAAAAAAATATTGATATTTATTTTGATTGCTGTTGTTGTAATCCAAGCTGTGTTATCCTCGTAATCCGTCTTTGCACTTGCACCAAAAAAAAATATATAACGATGCTCGATTTTTTGATTGTAAATAATAGAACGTTAGCTAGCTGGCAATGCCGCTGCTGCTTCCTTGACGTTCGCACTTCAAGATACACGCAAAAAAATTCTGTTGCAAGTCTTTCGTTTTTGAGAATAATTTCGAACTTCGTTTTCGCTTCACTTTTGAACAAAACGCGGCGAAATGTGTGCGTGCGTGCGTGTGTGTGTGTGTGTCTATGTGTGCTCGTGTCTGCTCAGCTCTCGCTTCGCTTCTGTTCGTTTCTTTTATTTATATATTTTGTTTTCTTATGTTATATCTGGCTGCGTTCTCGACACGTTAAAGTCGCTGTGTGAACTGTTTCTCAACTGCGATCGTTGCCAGTATTTAAAGTAGAATGCGTTGCCGTCGCTGTCGGCGTCGGCGTCGCTGCAGCGCCGCTGCAAGACGGCAGTGGCGCGCTCAGTTTTCGTCTCGCTTGCGCTGCAGCATGGCGATGATGCGCGCTCGCTCGCACTCGCTGCAATCGTTCAGGACGTCGCTGCGTGGTTTGGTTGGCTCGTTCGCTTACCTATTGTGTGTGTGTGTGTGTGTATGGGCTAAGGGTGCAACGGCTGCCGGCGGCGGTGGCGGTGGTGACCGGGGCAGGTATCAACCACCATTGCCACAACAACAACCACAGTAAAAATTTCCCATTTTTCCATTGCGGTGTACACTCGCGCACACAGAAAACACGGCCAGCAACAGCAACAACAACAACAGCTACAGCAACAGCAGCAGCAGCGGCAGCGGCAGTGGCAGTGGCAGCGGCAGCAACAGCAGCAAAGGCAACCAGAAATAAGGGAAGTCGACAACTCAGGCTGTGGCTGAGGCAGCGGCAGCGGCAGCAGCAGCAGCAGCGACCGAGGAAGAGGCGTGCGTTGTTGTTGTTGTTGCCATGCTACTTGTGGCCAGGGACGCGCGGTCAAACCGACAAACGAAAAGAAAAAGAGCGAAAAAAAAAATTACAAGAAAAAAAAATTGAAAACACCAAAGGCGAAGAGGGCAAAAAAAAACGTCGTTGGAAGCGAAATAAAAATGTGCCATGAGAGCGCAGCGCGCCTGAGAGCGACAGAGAGAGCGAGAGCGGGGCGGCTCTCTGAGCATATTGGAAAGGCGCAGGCGGGCGCACAAAAAAATAAAATGACGTAGATAAAAAACACTCAGCGACTGGGGTTTTATGGAAACTCATGCGGAAAACTGTGGAAAAAAATACGAAGCAAATTCTAAAAATCAAAAAAAAAGAACGTAAAAGGAATAACTCATCTTGCTCTCAATTGCTGCCGTGCTCTCCTGTGCTCACGCTCTATCGCGCTCTCGCTCTATTTTTCTATTGCGCTATGTGTCGCCGGCTCAGTCACTCGCTCACTCGCTCGCCGACGGTCGACGGGCGGTCGCAGGCTGGAAAATTGGTTTCTTTACGCACGCAACTTTAACAACGGCATTCAACAGTTCCAACTGCGCGCGTGTAGGAGGCACCCCACGGCCCCGCATCCAGTGTGCATAGTGCCAGCTTCAACGTCTTCTTCTTCTGCTGCCTCTGCTGCTGCTGCTGGCGAGTCTACGCACCCAATGCCCGCCCGAGCCACAGGTAGCGCATCTAACGGCACAATTCTGCTAGCAGCCACAGTGGCGTCCACTGTGAGGGTGCTCTGCAAGCAAAATAGATCGCTAAATAGATCCTGTTAGCATATACATATCTATGTATGAGTGTATATTAGTGATACTAATTTGGAATGTGTTGGATCAGTCAAGGATTATAGATGGCTAAGCAGCAGATTAGCTGATTGCGCAAGATTAAAGAGACTTATAATTATGTCCTAGCTGATTTAGTTCCTTGAGATGGAATCTAAGCCTAAGCAATTGCGGAAGTGATTTGCTTATAGTGATCAGCAAAGGATTTAAAATAGAGGATAAATTTGTTTATTTTAAGTGAAATTTAAAAAATTATAAAAAATGCAAAATATATCAATTCTAAATATCAAAATTTATATTAAAACTTTATAAATAAATATATACATATAGATTTTTAAATATCTAAAATAATATACTATAAATAATATGAATATGTAAAATTTGTTATATTAAACAAGATTTGTATTAATATTAAAGTCGAATAAATAATTGTATACCAATTTTGTTTTTATAAATTTTTTTGTTTTATTTCAATTAATATACTTTAAAAATATATAATATATATACATATGTATGTACATATGACATATTCGACAGCAATTTTATTAAGACTAAAACTTAAGTAGCTAAACAAAAAATTTTGATTATATATTAAATATATTATATTTTTATTTATTTCTATTTTTTTTCAATTCAATTTTTCTTAGATATACATATGTCCGTCTAAAGGATAAAATAAACATATTAATATGCATTTTTGCCATTGAAAATGGGAAATCATAGTATAATGGTTTTGTTTAAATATATATATTATATGATCCTTATTTCACCACTAAAGGATTAAAATAACATATGTATATCATATTCAAGAGCATTTGAATTCATATTAAAGCTAATGATAATTTGTTTTTTTTTTTCATTTTATTTTACTTAATGCATAAATAAAATTTAAAAAATCACATTCAAGAATTTTGTTCATTAATTTTGTTTTGAATATTACATATTTTTGAATATATATAATATTCATATAATATTCTTAATATTTATACATAAAATATTACACATATAAGATATATTTCATTATACATAAAATATTACACATATAAGATATATTTCATTATATTACATCTGATCTTGTTTTCATTTTGTACACAATAATTACCTAAACATTCGCCCGCTCCCCCCTCTATGAGAATGCGTACGCCACTGCTGTGAGGACGACAAATCAAACTCGCGGCAGCCCAAAAAATTGCGGAGCACCAAGCAAGTTAAAACGAGGCCACAAGTGCTGCACACAAAACAGACGAACGAACGGACAGACGAACAGGAAGAGACGCCGAGAGGGAGAGGGAGAGGGAGCTGGAGATGGAGAGGAAGTGCGAGCGGGAGCAGCGAATGGATGGATGGCAGGGCAACCACAATGAGGAGCAACTGGCTAGCCACTGTCACGAGAGAGAGAGAGAGAGATAGAGGGAGCTGTGAGAGCTGTGAGAGCGCGTTGCGAGGTGGAATGGGAGTGAGTGAAGGCGAAGTAGGAAGGTGAGGTGGAGGTGGTGGTGTAGGGGGAAGGTGAATTATCTTAAGTGCCGGTCGTGACTCGAGTCGAGCCAACCAAAATGTCGCGAGAACGCGCCTCGCTGCGGGTGAGAGGGCAGCGAAGGCGAAGCGTCGGGAAAGTACACGCACACTTCCAATCAACAGCGACGTCAACGTCGACGTCGACAACGACATCGCCGTCGCTGTCGCTGTCAATGCGTGCGCGCCCGCTCGCTGTGACAACAACAACAAGGGCAATCGACTGCTCGAAGAGACGCGAAGAGGCAGCTCGGCAAGGACGCGCCCGACTAAGGATAAGGATGAGGACGAGGATGAGGTGATACAGGTTCGCAAGTAGCGTGCGACAAGGACGTAGCCGGCAAGGCTTTGATTGTTCTCAACTAGCCGTTCCAGCGAACTGGCCGGGCTCCTATCGTAGACCTCGTATATGCGTACGTACGTACGTACGTTCGGCCAGCGTTATCCTGTCGTTTTCCACGGCAATTTGCGTGGCTCATTCAACACCCGCTGATCTCCAACAGTTCGTACAGAAGCTGCGCATTGCACGCGCATCGCGCCGCAGGACGCAAAACGGATCAGTCGGAAAACAAACAACCAATTGAAGAAGAAGAAGAAGACGGAATTCTAATTTAATTTCTGTTTTACCTAAACTCACCTCTCACATACTCTGCCTCCCTCTCCCTTGCTCTCTCTCTCTCTCTCGTTGCAGCTGCCACCCTTTTTTTTACGATCGCGTTTTTTTTTTTTTTTTCTTTTTGCCTCATGTGGCTCAAAGCCCCTAGTATAAAAATCATATTGCCATCAGGTAGCCACCCACGGCAGGTAGGCAAACCACATTCGGATCGCGGTTCGGGAATCACGAGCGCCGCGCACTCCCTCTTAATCCTTTACTTATGAAAGTCAATCGCCTGGATTATCCAGCACGCCCAGCAAATATTTTGGGCGATTAGCCGCCCCACAAGCAATCGACAGATCCGCGAAGATCTGAGCAACCAGGCAGATCAGCTTCACAGGTAAGCCATTATCCTGTATCAGCAACCTGTAACCGGTAATGCGAATTATTCTTGGCCCTAACGGTTAAGCCAACAATTGAGTAATTCGAGATTCATAGAACTTAGAGAGAGATCAGTTAGTATTATCTAGTTTATAGAGCATAAGTATAAGAGAAAAGTAAGCAAAGTAAGATATTTAGTATTAATGATTTTATTTTGAACTACATTTAATTTATCTAGTATTTTCTAGTTCATAGAGAAATATCTGTGTCATATATAGATGAATGTATCTACTAAACTCAACTTGTATAATAATGAAATCTTTTAGCTTTTTCGTATTTCAATTAAATTTTAAATTTTTATTGAATATCGTAAGTCATCTAGTCTTACAGTACGTAACTCAGTCTATGAGGAAACATCTATGTAATATCTAAACATCCATTGAAAAGGTTCCCTAGCAAACTAGAACATATATACTTTCTCCTCATAATTCATGAAAATGTTATCTAGAAATCTGGCAATCTAGGAAATATACTCTCTAATAATTATTATTTTCCATCTTTATTTTAGTTTTTTATTCTTAATACAAAATATAAAATACATTTATTTCATATTATTTTACTTTATTTGATTTATTTTGGCTCTTAATAAATATATATATATATAGAAATATGAATAATAATATGATACATCGGCTCTCAACTTTATAGCTAAGTTTAGCTAAATTAAATGCCTTATTCATTTTATCTATATAAATGTATAACTGTCTTAATATGGACTATACATATTCCGAAAGATCTGTTAAAATAAAAAATTTTATAATATATCTTTATACCATCCCCAATATGAACCTTTTTTTAAATGAATCTCTCTCACTGCTCATTATTCCGAATTCAGCAAATCTCTTATCCATTTATAATATCAAATATAAATTGAGATCTTCTTATATATATTTTTTTGTGAATTTTTGCTAGATATATTTCTAGTTTCTCTCAACTAAATATTGCACATAATTAATTTATATATTGATTTCTATAATTTATTGCAAACTCATTTTCCAGTTTTCATTGCCAATGCAAATCACTGAAAAAAAAAAATTTTTCATTTTGCTCTCCGATCGCTCTTGCCGATCGGCGCAGTGGAAGCGCTTGAGCGTAGTGCGAGCAACTGGAACGATTCGCATTGCAGCTGATCGGGCCCAACCCTCACTCACACACACACACACATACACACACGCAAGTTGGAGAAGGGGGCGCTGCCACAATTTTGAGGCCAGCCAACCAGCCAGTGGCAAGCAGCAGCTGCCACGACCACTGCTGAGCGCACGATCGATCAGTAGCCGAGGCGTCGCTGCTCGTTGCTTGACGAGATGGGGGTTGTTTATAAATAGACGCACTCATGCCGTACATTGAGCGCGAGGCGACCAAGCGTTTCCAATGGCTGGTCATGGAGCGCGAGCGAGATGCCCGATACGCTAAGGGCAACTGGCTCCGCCCCAAAGGAGTGGCCACTGATCGGGGATCGGCGATCGGTAAATTGGCAGCAACAGCAACAGCAGCAGCAGCTGCTGCTGCCAATATGACATGTGCCCCGCTTGCTGCACGGGCCGCCACTAACTAGGCAACACTAAATGCTCGTTGCGAAACAGTTAAGCCGTTAAGTGCGAACGCATTTCCAACGCAGCTCAATGGTTCCAAGATGGAGCGCACAACTGAGAGCCATTTTTAAAATGCTGCGACGCGACTGCAAACGACGACGACTGCGGCCGACGAGTTGGCAGCGACCGCGAACGTCGCTTGTAAGTGAATTGTGGTTTGTTGTTTTGGTTGGCGCGCGCGCTGCCACTGCCACAGCGACAGCCACAGCCACAGTCGCAGTCGCAGTCAGCGTTGGCGTTGGCGTTGACGTCACTGCAGCCCGTTGCTGCGCGTCGCTGCGTTGTTGCGTTGCTGGCGCTGCCAGGATCAACCACCGAATGGCAAATGAAAAAAATGAAATAAAATAAACAAACAGAAAAAAATTGAGGCAGCCTTTTGAATTTTTTCGCTCTTCATGAATGAGCTCTCCCGTGCGTGACGGAGCGAACGAGCGAACGTACGAACGAACGAACAAGCGAGCGAGCGAGCGAGTGAGTGAGTGAGTGTGTGTATGAGTGAGTGAGAGTGACTGAGTGCCCATTGCTGATGAGAGTGAGCGTGGTATCACCGCACTTCCACTGTCAGCCACCTTTCCATTGGAAATATTTATTTTGAGTGTTTTTTTTCCTTTTTCTGCTTTGTTGTCAGATTTGGGGTGGCTACTTGGAGAGTCTGAGCTGAGCGTCTCTAGCTGAGGAGCTGTGGTGAGTTCGAAGATGAGCATTTTTTCCACAGCTCGCGCTATGACTGCTGCGATGGCAGCAGCAGCAGCTGCCGTTGACACTCCCACAACACATACACAGCAATAGAACAGTTATACGTAAGGACCGCAACATCGACAACAGTGCCCACAAGTTTGTGTAATATGTCGTCTGGTGTTGGTGTTGCTGCTGCTGCTGCTGCTGCGCCCATGCATTGGCTGGCTCAACTAAATACTCTGTACGTGTCTCGTGTGCCCCCGCCTTAAATCCTGCTTGGCTGCTTCCAGCTGCGCGCGAGTGCCTCTCAAAGACGTCGACACATGTCACTGCTGCATGCTCTTCGCCCCCCTCATTTCTTCTTTCTTCTAGGCCTCTGCTCAATTTGTATTTTGTTTTGTACTTACAAATTCCAATAACAACAAACAAATAAATGCATTTTGTAGCCAATTCATGGAATGTGCTTAGTTGTATGTGTGTGTTTGTGCGTGTGTGTGGGTGTAGATATTGTATAGCTTTTTGCTCGTACCGCTCTCTTTCTTTCCCTTTCTGCTTTCATAAGCGAAGGCGGCTCGCGTCAATTAACAGCTGCAGATCGTTCCAAATACTTAATGCTTGCTGTTGTTGCTCTTCTTCTTCTACGTCTAGTTGTTATTGGGGAATGAGCACGGGATAAACTAAAGTGTTGGTAATCTTTGCTCGCTCTCTCTCTCTCTCTTTGTTGGAAAGCAAATGGAAGTGAATTATGTAGCTGAGGCCATGCATATGAGTTCTTACGAATTGCTTATTAATGAAAATAATTGAAACTAATAAATAATTGAATAGAAAGTATTTGGGACTATAATTAAAATAAATAAATGGAAATTTAAAATAAAATTAAAATTATATAGAAAATTCTAGATTCTATTACATATGTATTTATATTAAGTTATCATGATATATAGTTTCAATATTTCCTCAAAACTATTTTTTACAGTTATATGACTTTATTACTGACAAAAATAAATAAAAATCTAATATAATCTATTTAATGATATACATAAATATTTGTATAAGGTAGTTGAATTAGTAGTTAGATATCTACCCAATGTAGTATAGGAATTATGATTCCTTACAAATTCTAAACTCAGATGAAATTTGTATCTCAAAAATCAACCAAAATGGTTTTCAAAAGTACAAAAGTTTCTGGGAAAGATTCACAAACCCTTAAAAAAGCAAATGCATGTATGTTATTATATACATATACTATGTATGTATGTATATATACTCTAAATATACGCAATCCGTAACCCCCTTGTTTTCTATTAACACTTAGCCGCAGGCCAAGTTCATTGCAACTTTCGGCTTTCGGCTTTTCGTCATGTGATACATATTGTGTAAAAATAATGAAGGCAATATTAGAAATGCTATGAGAGTGAGCGAGGGAGATGGAGATAGAGAGGCGAGCACACTCCACACTCGAGGGCAATACCCTCCCCTCGACGCTGCGGCACTCGAAATGCGCATAGACAATATAAAGATTAAAGCTGCAAATCCGTTGAGCCCAGCGATGGGCCCTTAATACGATTGCGCCCTATATATACATAAGAGTATCAACAACAATAACAACAGAAACAACAACAACAAGTACGATAATATACGGCACATCTACGATAAGAGACAGGAACAGGAACCAGTTTTTTCTTTTCTATGTCATGTTTTGTAAAATTACCCAACGAGAACTGGAGTTGAGCAAAAATATCAAATTTCATATAATTGGCGGCCATTTTGAAGTTTTGCAATGCAAAATGGAAACAAGTCGGCGCGCAATTCCATTTGTTACGTATCGCTGACCAGATTCAATATGCCGCAGCTCCTTTGCAGGGCATCGCTGGGCAGCAGGCAGCGTGGACATGCGAATGGGGAAATTGGCAAACGGACGAGGAGCGAGCAACGACTGTGGGTGTGGAGTGTGGAAAGCGTGTGATGAAGCGTCACATGCACATGATTTTTTATCTTTTGGCCGCAGGCAGAGACGGCAACCAAAGGGGTCAGAGTGAAGCACGCAAGGAAATTGTATTTATAAATTTCATAGAATTATGTAAAAGGTAAATAAAATTTAATAGAAAAATAAAATCGAATATACAATAAATAAAAATTATAGTAAAATGCAAAAAAAAAAAATCATTAATTAATATAATGAATAAAAATACCAAAAAAATGTATTTAGAAATATCTACATACATATATTAAATAATAATTATTATTGCTAAAATAAATAGAACAAAAAAAAAAAAAAAAAAACACAAAAGTGATTCAAATAAAAATAAATTATATAATTAACAGCATTAAGAAAAAAATATTTCTTTTTATTTTTTTTTTTATAACATTCATATAAAAATAAAAAAAATATATATATATGTATATATACAATAATAATATTAAAAAATAATAATCATAAACAAAATATTTATAGTAAAAATAAATAATGTTAAATTCAAAAAATAATTAGTAAAAATAGAATTATATTATACTATAAGTAAAAAATATAAGAATATAAAGTATATTTAATCATAAGTAAAATAAAATAAAAAAAATTGTAACAACAAATCAATTAAATAAAAATAATAATGAAAATAACGAGCATAACAAATATATATTAATATACGTTATTTTAAATCATAATCAAATAAATAAATAACAAATTAAATAAATATATTAATAATGATCATAACAAAAATTGTAATATTAAATTATAATCATGAAAATAAAATAATAAGTAAATTAATAATTATAACAAAAATAATAATAACAAAAAGTAAAATTTATTTTTATTTTTACTATTATTATTATTATTATTATTATCAATTATTTGTTTTAACAAACATAATTATTATTAACAATGGGCTCAGGGTATAAAAAGTAGCTCGAATTAGCCTAGCTGCATTGCGTTAGTTTTGAGCACCCCTTTGGCGGCGCCACTGGCTGCAATGGCTCGTTCCAGAAATTGGCTCCATGACAACTCTTTTTTTTTGCTTGTGCAGTTTTTTTTATTTCGTTTTCTTCGCTTGCTTCTTGCTTTTTTTGCGTGTTTCATTCGCAACCAGTGCGGAGAGAGCGAGCCTGGAAAGGCGCAAAAGAGCGAAGAGCGCAGCGCTGCGTCGTCTTGGAAATTTGCAGTCGCGTCGCAGCGACGTGTGTTAAATAAAATACAACAAAAAAAGACTTGTATTTTTCCCGTTACTTTTTTACAAAGGCCACAGCACAGTTAGCAGTAGCAGCAGCAGTAGCACACTGAGGGGTTGTCGCTGCAGCGCCCAACCCCTAATTCGCTGCTGCCAGTTGTTGTTGAGTTGGGCTGCCACAAAACTAGTTTGGCTTTAGCTTTGGCTTTGGCTTGACAGCGACAGCAGCAGCAGCAACAGCAGCAGCGAGCGTCGTCGACGGCGACGGCGACGGCGGCTGGCAGTAACCGACTTTCCACCCACTTTTTGGTTTTTCCCTGGTTATTCCGATGGCTGTCTTAGAGCTTTTTAAGGGTTGCAAATCAAAACGCGGTTTGTTGGTTTGTATTTTTGGCCAAAGTCGTCGTAACTTTATCGGCCGCATGCGGGCACAAGCGAGCGCAAGTGTGTGAGAGAGAGACAGAGAGCGACATAGAATGCGCGCGTGTGTGTGTGTGTGTGTGGGGAGGCATAGGTAGGCGTTTGATTTGAGGGGTTGAGCGGGCTGGTGTTGCGAACGTATAGAAATACGCAGCGTTAAAGAGTCATTATTGACACTTACCAAGTGTTGAGTCGCCAACGCTGCTGGGTCTCTCATGTGGGGGCAAGGTGGCAAGGGGCTGTGGTGGCGCTGTTGTTGGACGCTGTTTGCCATCCTGGAAGTTGTCAACTCATATGCATAATTGCCTTGTATTTATATTTGTGGGACGCCATCGCTGCGCAGTTTTTGCTCTCCAACCCAGTTGGAGCTCTCTCTCTCTCGCTCTCGCTCCCACTCACTCACATGCGGTGTGTGGCTTGACAGTTACTATCTCGCTCTGCTCCACACTATTTCTCACACTCACACACTCTCTCTCTCCCTTTCTCTCTCGCGCGCTCTCTCTCTCTCTCGCTGGCTAGTTAAGTGTGGAGCGTGTTGTTGTTTGTGTGAATTTTAGTTTGGGATTTTCGTGGCATTTTTGTGGCCTTTTGTCTGGTTAACCGTGGTTGGTTATTGGTCAACACGCACACACTCACACACACACACACACAACCACATGGCCACATATATGAAAACCGCTAAAAAAATATTTAAAAAAAAAGAGGGAGAGAAAATATTGACTTAACCAAAAATGCTTGATTAACTTTTATCGTTTAAAATAGAAGCCATTTAATAAGTGCAATAAAAGCAAACAACTTTATTTACAACAACAACAACAACAACAACAATGGGGAATGTCTGGGCCATAAAGCATGGTGTGAAAAGTTGTTGGCCATAAACAGTTCATGCATATAGAGCACATATGGGCGCCAGACAAGAAATAAATAACTTCAATCAAATCACAATTTGAGTAAATTGGAAAATGTTTTTTAGGCATTCAATGGGCGTTTACAAAGATTTTTATACTAATTTGAATAGTTTTCATAAGCTATACCAACAATAGAGATATTTATATATATTAGAGAATTGTGAGGTGTTAAGTCAGAGAATAGAAATATATTAAAATAATAATAATTATATAAAATAGCTTCATTAAAAATAATTTTTAATAATACGAAATTTCAATAACATTAAAAATAAAATGTAATAAAAATAATTACAAAAAAAAAATAAATAAATGAAAATGTAAACATAAAAATAATAAGCATAAAATATATTGAAATAAAATAAAAATATAAAAATAATGAAGAGAAATATATTTGAAATAGAAAATGAAAGAAAAATAAAAAATAATAAAGAATAAAAGATAAGAAAAATAAAATATAAAAAAAATAATATAATAAAAATATAAAGTAAATGAAAATATATTAATATTGATAATACAAAAAATTTAAAATAACGAAGAAAAATATATTTGAAATAAAAAATGAAAGAAAAATAAAAAAATAATGATAATAATAATAATAATAATATAATAAAAATAAAAATTAACTGAAAATATATTAATATTGACAATAATATACAAATTAAAAATAATACAAATAAAAACAAATAATTCATTTTATTTATTTATTATAAAATATTAAAAATTAAAAAAATATGATACAAATAAAAATATAAATAAGTAAATGAAAATATTAAACAAGTCGCAAAATTCTGTACATTCTATGAAAATGAACTTCAAAATGTTTCAAAAAGACATCTAAGAACAATTTCCAAAGATCTCCATAAACAAATTACATTCTCAAGACGCGCTTGAGTATCTCCTTGATACCATATATATATATATATATATATATATATATATATATATATATATATATATATATATCTATGACTGCACAAGAAGCTTACTCGGAAAAGAAGACGCCAGTAATGAATTCATTTTCACATTGCTGCATATGGAATATAAACTCATATATCTATAAGCTATGAGTTATATATAATATTATAGAATGTTTTCTTTTTTTTTCACCATAAGACTTTACCCTTATAATTTAAGCAATTTCTAGAACTGGACACTATTCAAACAGTTGTATTTCATAATAAAATGGAACTAGATATGATATATTCTTATAATATATATATTTATATTTCTGCAGAAAGTATTTCAAATGGAATATATAAGATTCAGTTGAGCAAATGCTTAAATTAATAAGATCAATGCCTATTATCAAAACTCTATATACATATCCATATCTACTATATACAGATCGATAACGTATATCTGAGCCATTATTATAATTTGCATTATAATATTATTATAGTTCCTGATTAGAATTAATATTATAATTCTCATATTCTCTTTCTAGATATCAATATCATTTATGAACGATCAGATTATAAGCGACGAATTCGTATTCAAAATGTTGCACAATTGAGTATGCTAAGGGGATGATTTTTGCTCCGATTCGCCACGCCCCTTTGCCTGGTGGTAAAAAAATATATATATATATATCACAATGATATCTCTAGAACATTCATAGAACTTACTTACAGGAAAGCATGAAGAACTGGGAACTTCTACACAGAGAAGATCATATATGATATTCTGTCTATATCTAAGATGAAGATAGGATGAAATTTCTTAAAAATATAATATAATGTCAAATAATATGAAAATTGAATCAATTTGAGTTCAACTTCAGATATAAATATATAAAGTATATAGGAAATTCTTCCATAACTCATTCTACCAACTCCAGGCATGCTAATTTCTAGCTCAGCAAATTCACTTATCGCATATAATGCGCATATACTTGAACTCCAATTTCCTAATATAGTTTAACGAATTTCCTTTCAATTGTGCTCTGACCGCAAAAATAAAAAACAAACAAAAAAATGTGGCTAAAAGCCAGAGAGAGAGAAAAAAAAGTCGAGAACAAATGGGAACAGTAGAGCTGCGTTACAATGACCGATATAAAAATTCTACTCCAGTTTTTTGACCAATTTTTAGTGCTGTTTTTTGTGCAGTTGCGTTTTTTCGCTCTCGCTCTACCTCCCGGCAACGAGGCAACAAAAGGCGCACAAACAGCGGTCCCGATCGATTCCGGGTAAATCCCGTGTCGAGTCCTCGGATTAATTATGCCGAAATGTATATATATATATATATATATATATATATAGCACAGCCCAAGATCGATGCGCCGTCTTTTATGAGCTTGTTAAAAAAGAATCATAAAAATTATTCATATTTATTTCGAAACTAAATCAGGTCAAGCGGCGCAGCGCAGCGCGATCCCGGACTCATAAATCTCCCTCGCTCTCTCTCTCTCTCTCACTCTCTCTCGCGCTGACCTACAGGAATTTGCGAAAAAAAAGAAATCGCAGAAAAAATGTTACTGTATAGTTTTCCCTTGGACTTATCTTCTAGGAAGAGCTTGCGTAATAATTTGCATTTTTTTCCCGCCTGCTTCATTCAGGCGATAGAGGCGTGATCCTGGCCAAAACACACAAAAAATTGGCCTAAAAATTACCTAAGCCATGTAAAACGAGAGCAGCACGATCGTAAAACAAGGACAATCGCTGGCCAAGCAGGACGCTTACGTAACGCCGAGCAATCGCAGTCGCAGTCGAGCCATAGGGCCTAGGTCTCAGGGCCCCGGGTTCGACCCGCTGTGCCGTGTTCTACTTTTTCGCTCAGTTTTGTTTCTTTTTTGCCATAATAAAAATGCACCGAATTTTTTCTTTATTCGATATTTGTTTTTTTTTTTTTTTTTTTTTTAGTTTTTTCTTCTTCTTCGTCGTCGTGTCTCATAAAATTGGCTCGCTGGATTATGTAAATGGCGAACAAGGATGATTATCGTCCGCATTTCGAACTAATTTAGGCGGGTGGTGTTTTGGCATTTATGGCACCTCGATTCCCTGCTGCCTGTCTAATCCTCGGAGATCTAGTTTCGGTTTTTTGCATAACGCCATAAAAGTGACTCGGAAAAAAGAAGAAGAAGAAGAAGAAAAGATAAGCAAAGACAACAAAAAACTGGAAAATTATGCGGAAAAACTGGAAATGAAAAGAAAAAACA
Organism: Drosophila koepferae; assembly: GCA_030914345.1. Lineage (NCBI taxonomy): Eukaryota > Metazoa > Arthropoda > Insecta > Diptera > Drosophilidae > Drosophila > Drosophila koepferae. The sequence goes on along the minus strand of JAUESR010000196.1, from coordinate 4,318,337 downwards.
AACACGGGAGAAAAAACTAAACTAAAGATGCACTAAAAAGTGGTCGGAAAACTGGAGCAGACTTTTATGATAGTCGGTTTTTCGTATAATTTTTTTTTGTGAGAAGCTGTGAAAACTAAAGGCAGAGACAACAAGAACAGAGAGGGAGAGCAAGGGAGAGCGAGAGAGAAAGATATATATATAAAAAAAAAGTGGTCGAGAAACTGGAGCAGGGTTTTATGGTATTCGACATGCAAAGGATTTGAAAGAGAATAAGGAAGTGAGAGAGAAAGGGAGAGGAGGATGACACAGAGAATGGGAGAGAGAGAATGATGTGAGAATGAGTGGAGACTCACTTCATAAATTTAGACATTAAAGACAAATAGAGACACAGAGTAAGAGAGAGAGAGAGAGTGAGAGAGAGAGAGAGAGAGGGGGAGAGAAATATAGATATATTAATAAGCAGATGAGATGATCGACTAACGATGGATATATACATCTAACTACTAAGAATGAAATATATAAAGAGTATAATAGGAAGAGAGAGAAAGAGAGAGAGAGAGTGAGATAAGAATTGTGAATAAGAAAAATAGAGTGAGTGACAGAGAGAGAGAGAGAGAGAGAGAGAGAGAGAGAGAGTGAGATATATAGATAGATGGAAAAGAGAACGAGAGTGAGATCTAGCAAAAAAAAAAATATATGTATATATATATATATATATATATATATATATATATATAACTGAGCAGAGTACAATGAGTAGCTAAAGTTATAGCGTTAGGAAGAAAAGCCCGACTTATTTTGATAATGTTCTTTGCTATAAACCTCACGGATGATCGAGACCTTTCCAACAAATGTAAAACCGTGGAAATTGGTTCGTGCGTTCAAGGAAGATTTATTCGAAAATTGGAACAATATTATATGAAACATTAATAACTATTATATAACTCAAATGAGCAATTAACTGGGTAGATAGAGAGACATTAGAAAGAGACAGAGATATATGCAGGCATATTCATAATTTCATGCTTGTATATCTATGTATTATCCATCTCTCTAATAATACCTAATGCAGCCTTCATTTGTTTGAGTTTTCTGTAAAGCAGATAGGATCACAGATAGAAAAAGTAGACAGAGAGAGATAGCGATACCTAGATAGAGAGAGAGAGAGAGAGAGAGAGAGCGAGAGCGAACGTTTAAGGGAGCTCACGTTGCTGCCGTCGCTTTGTTTTTGCAATTCATTTGCAATGTCAGCGCCACCTGCTGTTTATTGCCAATATGTCGCGATTTTTTACCCTAGACACATGTTCCCATTGGGCTTTCGGCTTGTAATTTGTGTGGGCGTTGGCAGGGCGTTGGGCGGGTATGGCAGAAGCAATTGTTTGTGTTGCAGCTGCCCCCATTGATTCAGCCAGGCCAAAAGGCTAAGCGAACGGAACGGAACGGAACGGCAAGCCACAGTAAACAGCGTAAAGCAAAGCAAAAGGAAGCAAAAACAAAACAAGCAAAGGGCAACAGAAATCAACCTACAACAACAACAACAACAATGTTGTGTTAATAATTTGACATTTTATTTGTCAAACACGTTTCAAGCAAACAATCAAAAAGGACGACAAAAAAAAAAAAAGAAAGAAAGAAAAAACAACAAATGAAAAGCAAAGAGTTAAAGCGAGCCAAGCGTAAAACGTTGAGATTTGAGTTTTAGAAAATTTCAAATCCTTTCGAATGGAATTTTCTTGATTTAACAGATGCAGCGTATATTAAGCTGTTGTTATGCGTTACATAAACATTTTTTTTTAGATTTTTCGAGTCAGAGTTTGTCTGAAAGTTGACCAGAAAGAAAATCATATTTAGTGCTAAATATTTATTTAATAAAAACTATAAGAAGTATAACTTGATATTTTCAATATTTCAAGATATTATAAGTTAATCTTAAATTAATTTCCATTAAAGTTCTTCTTCTTGTGGACTCGGAATTTTCTTGAAAGTTAGCCAGAAAAAAATGGAATTTAGTGCTAAATATTTTTTCTCAAAATATCAATGATACATTCGGGATATATCTTATTAATATTTTCAATAGTTCAGGATATTCCAAAAGCTTAATCTAAAATTTATTTCTATTTTAAATTCTTCATCAGCTCATCATCAAGATTTTTTTCATCAACTCAGAATTTGCTTTAAAAACGAATTTAGCACATTTTTCAATATTTCAAAATATTTTAAAATTTAATGATTTAAAGATTTAAATTTTAGAATATTTTGAAATATTGCAAAATCCGCTAATTTTTTTGGATAAAATTAATTTCCATTCTTTATCAAGCCAAAAATTTATTTCAAGTCAAATATGTGAAAAATTCTTTTTATATTATTTTATTTTATGCCCAACTCGCTCAATAAAAGAGTGAATAAAAAAAACCTAATCAAATAGAAAATTAAATGTTGCTAATAAATTTTGGTAGAGCACAAAATTGCTCTGCAAATTTATATACACAAAAGAAAAGGAAAGGGAGCTCAAGATCTGTTCCGATTCCTTTTGCATATTTCTCATACTGTTTGTTTAATTTATGTGCCATGTTTATACAACAATTTGATGAGCTGCAGGCTATGTAGACAAACTACATGCCCATTCGAACAGAACATATAAACAAATTTTAATGATCATCTATTTAAATGTTGCTCTGTTTGTGTACTTTGCGTGATTGAATTGCGAGTTGAGTTGAGTTTTACCATTTTATAAAACATATTTTCTCTCTGTGTGCGTCTTTACACTGGCACACAAAAGTCGCTTGACTATGTGGAGCAGCATGCAGATTGCTCTTGATTATAGATAATATATATATGAAATTATATATAATATAATATATATTAATTTATATTGAATTTGATCCAGCTGGAATCGGAATCCTTCAAGTTTTACTCTTAGTTTAAAGTTTTTTCTATTATTCTTTTGTGCACAGCCGAAAATAGTTTTTAAATTAAAAAAAAAATATTATGCAATTATAATCAATATATAATTATCAATTATTATCACGAAAAACACTTTCTATATTTCTCAGAAAAATTAAGTTTTAATTTAAAATTTTATATTCGTAGTATTTTCTATATATAAATCTTTATTTTATTATCAAAAACTATTTTTATATTTATATACAAAATATTATTCAAGCTCTCTCTCTCTCTCCTCCTCCTCTCTCTCTCTCAATCGATCTCACTCAATATGTTGTTAAAATAATATTTTACCAGAAATACTATATAAATAAATTTTAAAATATGTTAAATATTAATATAGATTAAATAAATCTTAGCTATGATATATATTAATATATCTTATTTATTTTATCACATATTTTTCTTGTATATAGATATATACCTCACATATTATATCTTATATATAGAGCATGCCCAATTCGGCTTGCTGCTTATAGTAGCCAGTTTTGTCCTCAATGAATTATTTACCTCGTCAGCCTTTTGCAAAATAATCCTTTCCGGCTGCAAGTCCAAAAATAAAAAAACACCCGCGCTCCACAAAACAAATACAACAAATATATGCACACATATATATTTATATATATATATATATATATCAGAGCAAAAAGAAAAGGCGCAAATAAAAAAAAATAAAAAAAAAGAAATGCTCGAACACCCTCACTTGAATTGTGCGCTGACATTTTCGCGTTTGGCTTTGTCAGCAACGTCCTTGCTGCTGTCATTTGTTTGCATTGCAGCAAGAACAACAACAACAATTGGCAACAACAACAACAACAACTGGCAACACTCAAACAACACAAAAGGTGATTGCGATTGCGAATTCCGTTGACGTTTTTATGGCGCATTCAGCAAACCTAACAATTGCAAAACCGACAACGTGGAAGCAAGACAAGGCAGCCAACTCCTTCGGCGCTGAATGCAGCTAACCAACAAGCCAACCAAGCAACAACAACAACAACACACACACACACACACACTCACACTCAATTCGCGAATATGAACACTTGCCTATTTAATGTTGACGCCGACTTCAAAACTCCAAAGGCGCTTCAAGTATTCTCTCCTTTTTTTTATACTAAGCGAAAAACAACTGAGCGACAGCAGGAAGGATTCACTCAAGCATGACGAGACACCCACTCCAAGTCAAGACAGAGAGAGAAAGACAGAGTGTGAGTGAAAGAGCTAGAAAGCGAGACATCCTTTCGCGCTATTGTTTAACATCGTTGCGCCCACATTGTTGTTGCTTGTTGTGCTTTTTGCAAATTTTTATGGCTTGCTTAAACAAAACAAGGAAGCGAAATATCCCCGCCCAAGCTCTACAGCTAGACATACGCCCTAGCCCAAATGGCTGACAGCTTAAAAATCTTGACAGCTCTTGTGTCATATTAAACAGACAGTGTCAAGCAATTGACAATTGCCCGAAAACTCGGCTTTTCTTATGCACTCCGAAGAAGTACTAGAAGAGCGTATTATTGGCTTGGCATTAAGATCATCTAGCTGGGCAGCAGTTTATCTGAGAGTTGAGATTTTGCACATATATGTCTGGTATGATAGAGTATCAGTTAGAGTTTATATAGTTATACAATCAGATTTTTATCAACTCATTCAAGTATCTCAACATCTTTCTCTCTCTCTCTCTCTCTCTCTCTCTTCATAAATCAGCTTTCGTCTCCATAAAAATTTGTGACTCGAAATTGAAATCACTTTTAAGTAGAATTATCAATCTGTTCATTTTCGTAATATCATTTCAATTTCATAGCAAACTACAATTCATTGAGCATCGATCGCAAATATTTTACGAGCTAAGCATTCATATGGAGGAGAGCTTACCTATTGATTATATCATATAAATTTTATCTACTCATATATATAATTCATTTATTCTGCTGTATCTATTCTATTCTATCCAATTATCTATTCGAAAATATCGATATATCCTACTATATCATTTATTTGTTCTGATACTTTATACTTAACTTATCTATTTTGATTGTTTCCATACAGATGCGAACTCATCAAAAGATCTATCTCATATATGATCTACTCAAATATATAATTAATTTTTTTCTGATTTATCAATTATCTATATCTTATTCGGAAATATTTATATATCCCAGTAATTTATTTATTTTGTTATTTGCTACATAACTTATCTATTCTGATAGCATCTATATAGGGGATATCAGTTGATATACGTCTTATCTATTCAAATATATTTTTAATTTATTCAGATATGCGCTTATCTAATTGTATAAAATATATATATATATATATATATTAGAATATAGCACTTATTTATTCTGATATGTGCTACATAACTTCTGATAGCTGATAGATGAGAACTTATCAATTGATCTTTCTCATATAAATTTGATCTACTTAAATATATAATTGATATCTTATCTATTCTTCAAAATGTATATATCAGCATATAAAATTTATTTGTTCTGATATGTGATACATAACTTATTTATTCTGATACTTAACTTCCATATTCTTATATATAACTTATCTATATCAATGTATAACTAATTTTCACTGTTAGTTAAGCTATCTATTCTTATGTTTAGGTTCTGCATTCTATACGTAAATATTAACTTTCTTTCTTACTTTTCTTTCTTCTTCATCTTTCTTTTCTATTTCTACTGATAACATAAAAACATATGAAGTTCTATATTCTTGTATATATCTTTTTAAAAATATATTTTCTATATATTTTTTTTCTTACTATAAACTTTGAGTTTTGCTTAGATAGTTTTTTATAAATTTAAAAAAATTTGTTTTTGTTTATATATATATATTTTTTTTTTTTATAATAAAAACAAATTTATGCTTGATTCAAATACTTGTATTTCTTTATTATTTTATTTTTAAAATATTATTAAAATAAATATATATAGCCATACATAACTCTTAACTTATCTGACCTTATTTATATATCAAATTCAATAAATCAAATATCCAATTTTTTCGGTAAATATGATTATATATTATATAACAAATTTTCTGATTTACGTAAACAAATCTACAGCCCTATATATTTTATATCTATATATATATGTATATAAATGCTTTCCAATGCATAACCTCTTGAGCAAACACTTGAAGTTTTCGAGTTAATTTAGCCTCAAGTTGAATTTATTTGTTCAGTGAATCGTGGATTCGTGATGTTCTTCAGAAAATATGTATGTGAAAAGCGTTTGTTGGCCCACAATTTGGTAACTTTTTGCCGTTGACTGCTCAGCCTCAGCTGGCACTACAAAAGGACCTCCTGTCGCTGTTGTTGTTGTTGTTGTTGTTGCCATTGGCTGGCATCCTCGAGTGGCCACTTGGCATTTGGCACTCATGTAAATCGACATAAATCGGTCGACAAATTTGCTATAAATCCGAATCATTTGCCCAGATTCTCATTTCACAAATGTCAAACGCACATTAACGGCAACCCTCAAAACTATTGATGGGGGTTACAGCCTCTATATATAACGCATGAGATTACGAGCGGACAAGAGCCTGTCGAGAGCGGGTAGCTAACAACACACGCACACGCACACCAGCAGCAGCAGCAGCAGCAGCAGCCCGTGCGAATAACGAAATTGAAAATATGACAACGCAATGGGAGAGAGGGAGAGAGAGAACGAAGCATCTCGGACCAGGGGTCGTACATACGTATGTACGTCCGGCTGGGCTGCTTAGGGCGGGGGCTCTTCCTGTATATCGTCCGCCTATCTGTATCTGTATCTGCCTGCAAAATGCCAATATTGTCAATGCAGTTTGACAGTTAGCCCAAAAGCCGTGCGGCGAGGCGCAGTGGCAGCGAGGCAACTGTCATCCATCTCCCAAAAACCAGCGGGACAACAAACAACAATTGAACATATTTTGCTGACATTTTAATTAATTTGACACTCGCATCGCACGAATTTTTGGTATTTTTCGGCTTAGGCAACGGCTACTGGTTTCTAGGGGTATTACGTGGCATTTTCCCGGCAAGCGCAACATTTAATAATAATAATCGCAGAAATAAATTAAATATGAAATGTCGAATGAAATGCATTGGCGATTGCATTTCAAGAAAGAAAAACTATGGCAAAGCGTAAAGATGATCGCCAGCAACTATACCCTGTAGATAATGTTAAGTACACTGCACCTAATTCATATTGTGTGTAGGGTATATTGAAGTCGAGCAACATGCGTGCATTTCAAGGGCTCGAAATCAAAGTTGATAAAATTCTTAGAATTTTTTACGATTTATTAAATTTTAAGTTTTTTGTAGGATAAGGCACATTCTATATTTATATATTATTATAGATGAATAGCTGATATAGCGACCATGCATTATCTGAAATATATTTATTATCTTTGATTATTCTAATGTACTGAAATTTCTATTGAAGAATTTCTATGAATAACTTTTATAAGGAAGGAAAGAAAAGAAAGGAAGAATACAAGCACACATATAAAACATAGATGTATATAGTTTTTGTAATATATATACATATGTATATATATGCATATGCATATATTTGTCTGGAGCTACTGCTATACTATTACCCTATTCCACATACATTTATGGCCCAGCCTAGCCCGTGCACTCTACTAATTTCGTTTTAATCCTTTTGCCAAGCAGCTAGATTTCATACCCACTAATCCGGCCGAGTTTTACGGGTGCGGGTGCGGGTGCGGGTGCGGGTGCGTCGGTGGGCGGATTGAAAAGAGCTGGCCGAGCCGAACAATGGCATCATCTATAAAATGACAATTGCAAACAACAATGACGACAATCGCGGCAAGGACAAACAGTAGTGTATGCCATGGTACGTACGTACGTACGTACGTTCGCTGCCTGACTCAGAACCGATTGCCGGACAGCTTGGACTGCCGGACAGCAGTAACTGTTTCGGCTGCCTGCTGCCTGGATCACTCCTTTTCCCAATCCTTTTAGGCCTCGGGCACATTCTATTCATAATTAGTTGCAGGCAATTAAGAGACGCTCGCGGTCGCTCACAAGGCTAACAGATTTATCGAGCTGGTGGGCGTCTGCACACGGCCAGTCACTGTGACAGTGACAGTCGCAGTCGCAGTCGCAGTCACACTCACTGTGACAGTTGCAGTTCGCATTCGAATCGTCGCAATTTGTTTATTTTGAAAACAAGCGACACCCCTTTACCCGGAGACGAGCTGCTGGGTCACTGATCCGCGCATTAATCCTTTGACTTTTTCGACTCATCCCGACGACATTTGGCTTAGCGCGAACTGCGACAGTGACTGCGACAGCGGCTAGCACTGTTTAGTTTTTCCGATTTTCCGGAAAGTGTGGCTTACTTTGGTTCCGCTATCCAAAGTTGATAATTAACATTTGCTCGCATCGCCTGCTAAGCTGCCTGCCAGCCACGCCCCGTCCACAATAGGGAACGTGCGAGGGGCGTTTATTGTTTCGCTCGAAGCAACGACGCGACGCACTACTACTAAAAGGGTTTAGTTATAATTAACTGACTTTAGACGCGCCTTGCCTCCTCTACTTGTGCCACTAATCCGCTTTCTCACCTTGACCATGCTGCTAGCTGTATGTGTTGCATGTGACAACAAAAAAAAAAAACCTGCTGAATATCGATAGAGTAGTCTATCAAGCTGAATTTTGATATAATCATTGAGCTATATTCATTTACTTTATTCGAATTCTTTAAAGCTAAAAAACACTTTATTGTGGCTCTGAATTGCGAAAGGTATGTTCTGATTTCAGAGAGAGATAGAGAGAGAGAGAGAGAGAGAGAGAGAGAGAGAGTATGGATTACACAGTTATGATTCTTATGATACTCATCTAAAGAGATTATAGTACTATTTATAATCTGTATATACCAATTGAAGGGATCTTTTGTTTATGAATATGAATATGAATATGAATATGAATATGAATATGAATATGAATATGAATAGGAATAGGAATAGGAATAGGAATATGAATATGAATATGTATCTGTTTATGAATATGAATATGAATATGAATATGAATATGAATATGAATATGAATATGAATATGATTATGAATATGAATATGAATATGGATGGGAATATGAATATGAATATGAATATGAATATGAATATGAATATGAATATGAATATGAATATGAATATGAATATGAATATGAATATGAATATGAATATGAATTGATATGGATATGAATATGAATAGAATATGAATATGCCTATTATCATGCTCCTGCATCTGCAATATCGCCTCTGCATCTGCCCTCATGCCTATGCCTCTCTCTGCCTCTGCCTATGCCTCTGCCTCTGCCTCTGCCTTGCCTCGGCCTCATGCCTCTGCCTCTGCCTCGGCCTCTGCCCTCGGCTCTGCATCTGCCTCTCCTCTGCCTCGCCTCTGCCTCTGCCCTCTGCCTCTGCCTCTGCCTCTGCCCTCTCTTGCCTCTCACTCTGCCTCGTGCTCTGCCTCTGCTGCTGCTCTGCCTCTTTCTGCCTCTGAATAGCATATGCATCATGAATATGATCTGACTATCATATGTCATGTTTCTACGACTCAATATGCGCATATGATGCAACTATCACCATCAAGGCTTCTATGCTAACTCTTTCTCAGTTCCATGCTCAGCCAGCCTGATAAATAGTTTGGCTTTGGCTAACAGTTTGAATGCGCTAAAGACTTTTGGCTAGACTTTTGTTTTATATTAAATTAAATGCTGTTGCGCATAGAACTTTCGCTAGACTCTTTTACTCGGGGTGGCTGATTAGGGACTTTCAAGGACAAGGCACAACCTTAACATGTGCCAGCCTCCACTCCTGCCCAAAAGGCATAAAATTCAGCTCACATAAAACCGTCGCTTAATGCGCCTTTTATTTTTTTTTTTTTTTTTTTTGCTCGTGTCCATAATCAATTTTTGCCTGAGCCCTGCAAGCACGAGCTTAATAATGCCAATTTATTTGTCCGCCGAAAGGGTTGAATCGGCGTGAGGTGGGAGGAGGCGGGCGGCAGGATGCGGTACGAGCATAGCCAGAGTGACTCAGAGCGGCGTGCACGTGTCTCCAGCCGTGTCTGCATACGTATATCCAAATACCCGCAATTTATCTATTTGATTTTCAGATATGTGGCCTTGCGCTGCCTTGTCTGAGCCCAGGCAAAAAAAAACTTTTGGCTTTGGCTTTTGGCTCACGTTTCGCAATGTTTCGTTGGCAGCGCGAATCCGTTCGCTCGATCACTTAATTTGCACTGCGGATTAACCCCAATATGTGGAACAGATTTACCAAATGCCGGATTATGAACCGACTTATGCCAGCCAACAACAATCGAGCTAAGCCAAAAGCTAAGCAACGAATATAAATGGCTAGCCTGAGGCAGTCTCACAGCTAAGCAGCAGGACTCAGACTAGAGCGAGTAGAAATTCGAAGAAGATATGTATACTTACGGATATATGATTATACATGTATTTTGTTTAATATAATACGACAGCAGAGAGCGTCAACTTCTTCAACTTAATCTAGCAGTTTTCTCTCCCAGTTTTGCTTTATTTTGTCAAGCCAAGCAGGTGCTTTGCACTCTTTCTAATTTTATTTCTAATATATTTTATTTATATTTTTAAAAAAATATATATTATTTACGTACATATGTATTGCATTTTTTATAATTTTAGTTCATTATAAAATGAGATGCGAGATGAGAGGAAATGCAGATTTGATTAATTATTTGCAGCTCAGCCAATATTAGTATAATTTGAAATGATCTCAAAGTATATATCCTTTGCTAGCTATATGCTTATATAGTATATTGTCTGCTCATTTCCTTGAAACAGCATTCATTGATGCATTGATGACTGAGCATCTGGCATATTGATGTCTTAATGGCTGGAATATTGGCAGTTGCCGTGAAATGCAATCGTTGACAAAGTGTGGCAAGCATTGTTGCATGCCACCCAGTTGGTTTTTATTTCTATTTACGTTTTGGCAATGTGTGCAGCCAGCGACCCTCAAGTGGCCTGTGGTCCATTCAAGCTGATGAGGACGGCCGCAGCAGCAGCAGCAGGAGCAGCAGGAGCAATGGCAGGTGACAAAGCAACTTCACGACTTCATCGACCTAATGAGAACAATTAGTGCAGATTTCGCTTCCTCTTCTTCTTTTTGGCTTGTATTTTTTTGCATTTTATTATATTTTTGCTCACTATTTTTTTTCTGTTTGTGAATGGAACTGAGTCAAAGGCAAGGAAGCGTTTCTCATTTACGGGGTCAAGCGACGGGAGATCTTGTCATGCAAGTGCAGCGCACTCGACTCAACGGCGACAACATAATCAGCAGCAGCAGCAGCAGCAGAGAACGAGAGAGACTAAGGCTGATGCTCAGGCAGCAGGGTGCAGTGCGTCCGCTGTGCAAGAGATGCTGGAGGCCATTTGCCACAGGGCGGCGTGCGGCGAAGCGTGAAAAGGCAGGAGCAAAGACACACAGAGAGAGAGGGAGAGAGAGAGAGTTGTAGCGGAGCATGCACAAATGGCTGAAAAATTGCACGCCAGGCTGCTAAAGGATGTGGCACGTCACTCCGCACAGACACTTCAATTATGAGAAAGGTAAATATTTTGTAAAAACAACGCAACAGGATATCAATTGAGAATTATGTACCAAGCGCATTATCAAAATGTGCCCATGTGCGTATATGTATGTGAGACTCTGCTAGAGTGTGCTCTGACATTTGAATAACTCAATTTGACACAAAGTCAATAGATGAGCAGCAGCAGCAGCAGCGGGAACAGCCTGCGGCTAAGGCTGAGGCCACCCCGGAAGCCAACAACTGGAGTGCCAATTGTAGAGCAGCGCATGTGTGTGTGTGTGTGTGTGTGCTGGACAACGTCCAGCTGCTGCTGCTGCTGCTGCTGCTGCCACAGTCTCTACCTTCAGTCGCCTGGCCACGATAATAGTTACAGCGAATGCCGCTGATCCTTTGCCATAGCCATATTACGCAAGTCATAAAGTAGCAGTCGTGCTCGTTCCGCGAACTCGCCAACGCCGCCGCGTGTCAGCCTAAAAAACTAAAAATCTAAAAAAAAAAGACGAGCGAAACAAAGTCACAAATTCATAAAAAAAAAAAAAATATCAGAAAATATCAGAAAATAATACAGAAAACTGCACGCAACTAGAAGTTCCACTGGCTCATAAAACTAGACGCAAAAAAAGGACAGCCTCACAAAGGGCTGGCACAAAGGGCCATAAAAAAAAGCAACGCACACGCAACAGAATTGCATAAAAGGCGAGCGTAAAAAATGCCCAAAAACTAGCAACACCAAAAAATAGCGAACAAAAATTAGAAAAATCTTCGTAGATTTCGCAAAAAGAAAAATAAAGAAAAAAAAATCCAGCGACCGTCATTTGCATCATTTTTTTAATGTTCAGTTTTCTGCTTTTTTAGCTCGAGTTGCTTTGTTAGATGAGATTTGTTTTCTTAAAAAAGCAGCAAGGCAAAGCAAACAGAATAATTGTTTATGGCCAATTTACGATAGGGCTCGCAGCGCAGATTATGCAACTCGCAAAACTGGCCAAGAAGACGCAACAAATTTCGGTCTTTTGGTTAGGTTTCGGGTTCGCTAAATGGCAACAAATTTTCACTTTTTATTGTGCTCAACTGACATGAATAGCTGAAATGGTCAAGCGAGGTGCATTCAAAGAGTATTGCGAAATTTTTGTAATTTCTTCTATTTTTGCAATCATAATAATTAAAGTCCTCATAGTTCGAGTGAGATTTGGTTTTAAATTAATTTACATAAACGTGTTGTTAAAGTACTCGGATCTGATTGTACCGTTTCTACATTTAATAATAATAAATTTAAAAAAAAAAAAAAAAATCATACAAATTTCTTGATTTTTATGAATTTAAAGTAAGTTAAAGTAAAGCTAAATAGGGTAAATTGTATTCTTGTAGCAATACGAATCTTTGCTCCATTTTTGTAATAATCAGAAAGACATTCAAGCAAAGCTACTGAGAACTTAGCTAATTGTGGGCATACGTGAGGTTCATGAATAGCAACAGCAATAACATATTATAGAAATCTTCAAAATCGACTGTAATCAACAACTTTTCGAACAGCTCTCGTATAAGCGCTCTCGTATAATACAGAATTAATTAAATTGTTTAGAAAAACTTAGTTTCTAGATTTAATACTTTTTAGTTTCTTCATCATTTGTATTCTTTGAGTAATAATTTCAACATTATAGAGATCTCTATACCTATAGCTATAACTATATATAACTGCAAATATGTATCTATACATTTATAGCTTCTATATGGTAATCCTTGAAATCTTATATATAAAATATGCCATTTCACTTTTTAACTAAGAAACCAAATTACTTTAAAATGAGTGAAGTGAGAGATTCAAGTATGGAGAGAAAAATATTAAGCTATATCAACAGACAAAATGTCAGTCATCTTAAATATAATCTGCATTTGATAAAGTAGTGATCATATTACAGTAGTAGATGCCGATCTATAGTAGAATATATGACAAAATTTACTATGAAATATGATGATTTGATATACACATATATTATAAAATATATAATATATGCATATAGTATCATATGAAAGATCATATCTTTGAAATTATATATGATATAATCTATATAATATTTGACTTATATGGGACACCTTATTACATATACTTACCAAATACAATATCAGCTAATAGATCAATTCAGATAGTAGATCACATCATATATCATATAATATCATCTAAATGATAAATGATATAATTCTTGTAATATTTTATATATGTTATATGGAATATATGTATATATTATATGGTATATTACATATACTAATGGTATACCATATCATATAATAGATCATATCAGATAGTAGATTATTGCATCATATATCAGATCATATCATCCAAATGATATATGATATATGTATGTAATATGGCATATGAAATACCATATAATATATACTTAAGGCACACCTTATCATATAATAGATCATAACAGAGCGTAGATTACTTATAGTATCGAATTAAACGATAAATTGTATTATATATTGGCTTATATTGTATAGTAGACTATATCATATACAAAGTGCCAAATACTCTCTAGATCTATAAATAAGTTTATTTTTTTGATCAATTTTGATATACTTTATGTTATATTCCAGCATTATGAAAACTTAAATCCTGCCACTACAGAGCTCTGTTTCTGACATTTCTCTATCTGCTACTGCAGATATCTGCTTTGTAAAGACTGTCACTACTAAGCAAATTTTCAATTACGACCCTCCCAGCAAAGAGTCGAAAATAATTTGCCAATGTTTAAAAAACAAAACTCGTATGAAAAAAAAAAACACACACACACACAAAACGTAAAAGAAGCCGAAGTAAAATAGGCGTATTCCCTAGAGTGTAGAGATTCGGCATTTTCGCTTTGTTCTGGTCCAAGTTGGCTTGTTGGCAGCAAATGGATGAAAATATTATCATTAGGCGTTAATTATGTTTGTGTCGAACAGTAGCCAAAATATTTTCATTTTGCCAAAAAAAAAAAAAAAAAAAAGAAAGAATGAAGAAGGGTAATCAAAGGACAGCGCCGACTGAATTCCATGTAAGCGCGTAACCAGGCGACAAGAAAAGGCCTAATAGACATGCCCAACAGCATGATAAGCATTTTGGCATTTATATAGATGTAAGTGTGCGTGTGTGTGTGTGTGTGTGTGTGTGTGTGTGTGTTAGGTGGTCTTCGCTGGAATGTGGCCAACATAATTCTGGTTAGGCATGGCCTAATGAGTTGGCTTTTCTACAACTTTCCCTATACATATCTATATATATATATATATATATTAATATATATATATATATATATATGTATTTTTTTTTTGCCAAATCATGTCAGCGACACAATTAGCCGGGACTTGAGGCGGAAGTGGCAGCAGCCACTGCAATTTATAACGGATCTTGACAGCCCTCGTCGCTAACAATGCAACAAACTGCAAAAATGTTTTTCGTATTTCTCTCGCCCGTGATTATAAAACGTAAAATTGCAATCCACCCTGTCATTAGACGCTTGCTGCTGTCCGTTCGATTCAATTGTTTACCAGTTGGCCATAAAAGGGTCCCAACACACGCACACTCGCATAGAGTTTCGTTTGGCTTTTGTTGCAGCAGAATTGTCGATAGATTCATTGCCTCATTGCCTCGTTGACAGGGGGGATATAAATGTTGTGATTTCTTAATTTTTGTTTGCATTTTTCTCGAATTTAGTAGGCTGTTGAGGTAATTACACTAATTATATGGCCCCGATCTCACACACACCCTCTCTCTCCCTGTCTCTCTCTCTATCTGCTCTTGCCTTTAGCCACTGATCCACTGAGCCTTGTTAAGGGTTGCTGCATTTGCCTTTGCCTTGGGCTTAGCCGAGGTCATCTGGCGCGTTAGATTGGTTGACATGTCAAATGGCATAAGGATTTTACAAACACACAAGCGTGTCTCACTCTCTCTCTCTCTCTCTCTCTCTCTCTCTCTCTCTCTCTCTCTCTCTCTCTCTCTCTCTCTCTCTCTCTCTCTCTCTCTCTCTCTCTCTCTCTCTCTCTCTCTCTCTCTCTCAGTGTGTGTGTTGCATTGTCATTGATACTTGCGTAAGTGCGGGGTGTGTTCGCAGCTCCAGACTCGTATTCCAATTATTCGCGTTGCGCATTATTTGCAGCCCGTCTTCAAGTTGCTTTACTAATTCAATTATCCGTTGCGCTCTCATGGTAGACAAAAAAACAAAAAAAAAAACTATTTTTGATCACATCAAGGTGTGTCGCAGGTAAAAGAGAAATGCAAAATAATATTGTGAACTTACTTTATGTAGATCTGTATTTTTATGTATATTTATATTGATAAATAATAAATATGTTTTTTTTTTATTTTTTTTTTTATTTATTCCCCCATTATTTTTAAATACATTTTCAAATGAGAAATAAATATTTTTGTTAATTTTAATTTTTTTTTTTACAATATTGTAATTGTCAAGGAAAAGAAACAAATATTTATTATCAACTTACTGTGAACTTCTTAATTTAAAAAAAATTTGAAAATTTATGTATTGCTGAACAGTTTTAGTTTCAACTATTTCATATATAATGTATATCAGATTACTTCATTATCGATCTTCACATGCACAAAAGCCAAAGGCTTGAAATTATTAAATAATTTATATTTGTCAATTTATATGTATATCTATTTTATAAACTTTTTCATATAGTATTTTATAGGTTTTTTAATTATTTTTTTTTTTTTTTTTTTTTTTGTAGGTCAAGTCTGCCCATTTATATCGATAATAATTGCGATTTTCTCTTATATGATTTATGTGAATAAATAAATAGTTTTATTATAGATTATATTTCATAATGTTTTAATGTATATTAAGAGAACTTTCTTTATTTTATCTAGAATATAAATTTTTATATATTTTTCTAATATATATCCGCGTATATTAACCGAATATCATATATGTACATACGTTATATAGGGTATACGACTATACATTCTTAATCAAGACAAAGATCAAGCAAGTTTCAGCTTTGAAGGTAGCGACTTAGATACTAAAAAAAAAAAAACAAAAGACTTGTGATGCGACATGCATATATTTATATATGATTCGTAATTTCTAGAACAAAAACAACTTATTAATCGATTTTTATCGATAAATTAAAAATGGGATGACTTATCGAAAAAAAAATAAGTAAACTCTTACTTTATAGGGTCTGCAACGTCTTCTTCTGCCTGTTACATACATTTTCACATAAACCATTATACCCTGAATTCACATTTTCAATGGGTTCAGTGCTTAAAAATGGTTTGATCATAAAAAATTTTCAAGCGATTTTTCCAGGTGATGACAAATCAAACTAAGTCACATTTCTTTTAGGTATTTCCCAAAAAGTTAATATATATCTTCATAAAAAAAAGGAATGAAACATAGTTTAATAGAAAAAAAGTTTTAGGACTCTAGCTGAAATAATATAGAAAATATGCAACATTAAGCGAGAGCATGCAGAATGCGCTTGTATATGCATGTATGCATGCATGCATGCAAGTCCCTATGCATGTATGCATGTATTTACTATAAAGAGTATTCCCATATAAAACATAAAACTGCAATGGAATAAAGTTTCAACATTTATTTCAGTTTTCTTCATATTTAACTACGATCTAGATAAATTTTGGGAAGAATCGAGTAATTGAAACTCTGATCAGGGGGACTTGCGTGAATTTGAAGACAAGAACCGAAACATGATTACCGAAAATGCTTTTGCTAGCAAAACGTCGCACGATAATACAAGTGAACTAACAGTGACACATGGTTATATGTGGGGGGGTTGGGGGCAAAGCATGTCGTATCTGATCAGCGATTCGATGGCCAGTGGTATGCAGAGTAAGGATCGTAGTCGTCATTAGCGTCGTCATCATTCAATATTTCGTGTTAACATTATAAAGTAATCCCTTGCATAGCCGGTACATGGCAGACTCTCCGCCATTCGTTCTGACCGTACGTTTCAAGGGGAATTGCTCCGATTTGGTCTGACGCATCGCGATGGCCTGGGCCTTGGGCTTGTCAAAAATATCCCCATTGTCGGAGTCCTTGTGCGCTGGTGTATATGTTTGAGTGTCCGATGGAATGTGCTTGACCCGTGCACTATATACGGGATGTGTGTAGTTGAACGCCCTTGGGGGTCGCAGATCATCGAAGTTGTGTACGACCGAGCGCCTGTGCCTCGACTGATCGAACTGATAATTTCGCAGTTTCTGTGGGGTAAACGCTGTTGGCTCAGTGTTCTCCATCTGCTGCTGTAGCTGCATTAGTTTGTTGATTCGCTGATGTACCTTGGCATTCTCTGAATGCACTTTCACTCTCTTATCGCTATTATCCAGCGTCTTTTGCATGCTGTCCTTTTGAATTTTGACTCTCTCGAAATACGTATCCTGCGGGCAAAGCTTTCGCTGCTGATTTGGAATTTGTTTTTGATTCTGCTGCTGTTGCTGCTTCTGCTGCTGTTGCATCTCCTCGAGCTGTTTTTGCTGCAGTTCCTGTGTCCTTTGTAGCTGATGCTGCAGCTGCAGCTCATGAAGTTTTTGCTGCTGTTGCAGTTGTTGAAGCTGTTGCAGTTGCAGCAACTGTTGCTGTTGCTGCTGTGGCTGCTGTTGCTGTTGTTGTTGCTGTTGCTGCTGTTGCTGCTGCTGCTGCTGCTGTGGCTGTGGCTGTATCTGTTGCTCCGATTGTGGCTGTTGCTGTTCCCATTTGGCTTTCATACTAGTGCTGCCAGTCGTTTTCTCAGCCGGCAAAATGCTGTGGCTGCTAGCAGACTTCAACTCTGAAATGGACTTCAGTTGCCAGCTATTATCGACCTTGTCTGTCAGCGTCTTCGACGGCGTGCTAGTTAGCTGATGCTCGATGGACATATTCGAGCTAGCCGGATTCACGCCTGAAACTGTCTCGTCCTCCTCGTCCTGGTCGTCGCGCAAAAAGTCAACGTGCTTCCTGGGCGTCGTCGACTGCGTTGTCGACAGTGTCTCGGGAGGAATGGGCGGCTGTCGTGGCTTGACCAACTGATGTCGCGACAATGCCTCGCCAGTGGGAAATGGAAATTTGGGCAATACGTGATGGAATGACTTGTTGCGGTGCCACACTGCATCAGAAGTACCTAAACAAAATAGGTAAATAAAATATATTTAAAAAAAATTCTCATTGAAATTCTTTCGTTTTTTTTTTTTTTTTTTTTTTTTCGTTAAATGTCATTCGAATACTCACAAATTCTTATTGGAATAAACTGCTTTAGCGCTGAAGGCTTATTTCTCAAGAAGGCCATTTTCTCACAAAATTTTACTTAATATTTTTAAACACTTTAAATATTTTTCAAATATATTATATTCTTAAATATATATATCTACATATATTAATATAAATATATTCACAAATATTACCACGAATTTTGGTTTATGGAAAAATTTCTTTTTTTGCCGAAAATAAAAATACAAAAAGTAGGCTGTTAATATTAAAACTACGTGCGTCCGAACACTGGAAGGTTTAGAAATGTACTGAAGCTCTGAGGCTGAAATAATGATTTCCTAGCCGACCCCAAACGATATCGTTTCCAAGGCCCACTTTGCATCGAAAAAGTCAAGAGAAATTTGAAACTTTCTACTTGCTCCGAAAGTGAGGTTTCTACAATGCTTTAAGGATAAACCCTAAGCAATTGGATCAGTAAAATAAATTACTTTACTTATCAATTTATTTAAAAATAAATAAATTATTTTTTAACAGTGAATTAATTTTTGTGCAGTCTTTAGTATTCGACTGCAACAGTCTTAGCTATTTTTTCTGATTATTAAAATGGATAAATATAAAGAAAAAAATGTTTGTATGTGGGATAAATTCTCAATAATTATTCTTAAATTATTAAATCTTCAGAAACTGGTTTTCAAGCTTTTATTCTTTTTTACGGGCCTCAAAAATTCTAAACAATTATTATTTTTAAACTGTTCTAATTCTGAAAAAATTAATTCTTTCTGCTTAAATTAATATAATATATAGTCTGAAGCTGAACCTAAAACAGGATTTTTGAAATGTTGAAAACATTTTTTTTAAATCTCATAATAAAACAATACATTATATTAAAAATAAAAAAAAAAAAAAACAAATATTATATTGATATTAATATTTGAAAAATAATTATTGACAATATATTTATATTTATATATAATAAAAATATTTGTTCGCAGAATTAAAACTAAGCAAAATTCGTTTAAGTTCACCAGCGCAGAGCTAGAATAAAAATAACATATATAAAAAAAATATATATTTAAAGTAATGATAAACTAAAAATATTTATACATATAGGTATATTAATATATATATCATTTTAAAATTAAAATTTTAAAATTTTTGTATCAAGTAATAATATAATAAATTAATATAAATAATAATTATTATAAATGAAATACAATATAAAAGAATGAATATTTATGAAAAAAAAAACATTTGATCACAGATTTTGCATGGCTTGGCTTATAAAAAATAACTCATAATTAAAAAAATAATAATAATAATAATAAAAATAATCAAAATTACTTTAAAAATTCTAAATAATAATTTTTTTATTATAATAATACATTTGCTCGCAATCTAAAACCCGCACAAATGTCTCTTAATTTGACTTTCGTCTAAAAAACTCGAATATAAATATCTTCATCACTTTCACAAAAACGCACCCATTTTCCCACTCTTCAAGCGTTCAGCATTATAAATGCTTATTTGATCGAGTCTAGAGCTGAGATGGGCGCATTACACAGCTAAGCAGTGTTGGACAACAAATTGCAACGCATCAGCATCGAATCGAAATACCTAAAGGGAAATTACAGCAACGAAAAAAAAAAAAAAGAAAATGAGACAATCTCTAGTATCACATGTATATAATACTATGTATATATCTATATAGATATTTAGCTTCGGGGTGGGTTTCCTTTGTTACATATAGGTATAGGGCAGACTGACAGACGGACTTGCAGCAGAGCTCTGTGCGTCAGGGGGTTGCAAGTCGACATAGTAAATGAGCCAAAACAGCAGACATTATCATTATGCTATAAATGGGAAAAGCATGAAAATTGTGGAAAATCGTCGCACGATACGCTCAAAGTGAAATGCATACAATGCCGAATTAAAAAGCCACGCTCTCTGTCATTCTCTCCCTCTCCCTCTCTCTCTCTCCTGCTCACTCGCCGTCGCTGTCAAAACAAATATATGTATATTCGTTTGGACATATTTTATGCATTTGACAATTGCCACTTCAGCATCCAGCAACGAAATCAAAGCGAATTTATGACTACAAGAAGGAAAAATAAAAAATAAAAAGAAATCAACTATTGCATAATTTATGCATTTAATGTAAACAGACGATTTAAGCTACACACAACTAGAGGTCGGGCGGGAAGGCGGAGATATATAAAAAAAAAGCAACAATCCAGCGAGGTGTGCTCGGAGACTTTAGACGACTGTTAGCAGTCGAAATATGTTTAAGATGCATGATGAAAACTAAATGAAAATATAACTAAATTTAAAAAAATATATATAATTATTCAAAAATATAAATATATATAGAAAATACTAATAAATAAATAAATAAATAATAAAATAAAATAAAGTATTCAAAAAAAAAAAAAAACAATAAATATTTGTTTATTTAAATAAGTAAAAAATAAAATTTAAAAAATGAATTTTGAAATATAAATATACACATTATAAAATAAAAATAAAAATAAATAAAATAATAAAATATAAATATATACAAAATAATAATAAATAAAATAGAATAAAAAATAGTTCAATATCTTTTTTAAAACTTTTTATTTAAATAAGTATAAAATCAAATAAATAAAATTAAAAAATATATGGATATAAATATTATAAAATATAAATCTATAAAAATAATAAAAATAATGAAATAAATAAAATAGAATAAATAAGTAAGAAAGCTCTAGTCGAGACTGCTCGACTACGAAATCCCCTGAGCCCTTCTTCGAACGAATCATATTCCTAGAATGCCTCGTTTCGATTCTCCGCGCGTAAGAAACTATACATGCAAAAACACGAGCACACACACACGCTGATCTATGCTTGTACGCCTGAGTGTGTGTAAGCATTGCAAGCGTCTTGCTGTCTCGCTGCTTTTGTTGCTGCGTCACATGGGTTTTGCTGCAAAAATTTTGATGATTAATAATTCTGTTTCCAGACGGACAATCGTATTGATCTCTTCAGATTATGATTATGATATTCATATCTATATGCTAAACCAAACTGCATGTCTCTAGTATTTGAAATGCATTTTTTTCACATTTGGGGGTGGTGGGGCGAAGTGGGGACCGGAATCCAAAATCTGACAAAAACCGAAATTGTATTAAATTATCTATATGTATCTATATATATGCAGAAGACTTGGAGACTCTAACTCTAAAGATGAATTAGCTAGAATTTCATTTATCGATAACTTTGCAAATATACAAGTTATCGAATTTCTGAAACAAACTCGTACTGCGCGTGCAATATACGGACCTAACACAAAAACAAGTAAGAACGTTGCAGTTAGGCGCCACTAACTGCGATATACTTTGTTCCCATAGGTGCATCTTATTTATTTAATAAACATTTAATTAACGAAATATTTCGGCAATTAGAAAACGTACATGGCAAGCAACAAACGTTTTTCCTACACATACATACAGATTTACACATGTACACACTATACGAGTATACACAATTTTCTAAGTATACATACAAAAGTTTGCATGCCAGAATATTCTACGAATTGTGACTGAATTGGGAATTTTTCGATCGTTATTTTAGTTTTGTCAAAAGGCGCTCTAGCAATGCATTACAATGTCTTATTTGGTTTTAGTTAACGAAGCGCAGGTCAGGGCAGTGGCGCTGGTGGTAAGCACTATGCAAGCTATACTTAGGTGCGTGGGTTCGAATCCCGCAGAAACCTTTTTTTCAAAAATTATTTATTTTTTATTTTTTATATTTGTATATTTATTATAAAATGCTTGCTGCCAATTGATGATAATTTATAAACATACGCATATGAATTTTGCATTTAAGCAAAAACTAAAACAATTTTTCCGATTTGCCACGCTGTGTGGCAAGCAGTTTTTCTATGCATGCATATATGTATTTATGTGTAAGTGTATACACATCCAAAAGTGTATACATATTGCAAGAATTGCGATTGTATTGTTTTGTTTCGTCACAAGCTGCTGATCAGCTGGTCAGCTGATCAGCTGTGAATTGATTTAGGTTTAGCTAACGATTACATGTTGTTTTCAAAAGACCTAGGTTCGAATCCCGGTGGAAACTTTTTATTTATTAATCAAAAACTTATCAATTTTATTTTTTAAAATTTATTAATAATATTAAATTTATGTTAAAATGCTTTTTGCCATCTTAGCAATTGCTACTAAGCTATTATATGCATGAATTATGCAGTTGGCCACAACAAACTTCTTTGCCGATTTGCCACGCCCCCAGTGGGCGTAGACGCATAATTTTTTGCCAGTTCTTAGAAAAGGCCGAGGCTAACATGACTGCAAAATTTGGTTGCTTACATTCCAAAAATGCGAAAATTACAGGGTATTTTTCGATATGCCACGCCCCCAAAGAGGCTGAAAAATTATTTTTGGGGCATCGATAGAGGAGAACATTAGTAACTCAACCATCCAATTTTCAAGCTTCTAGCTCTAAAACTGTAGGAGATATAAACTTTTGCGGTTTACCACGCCCCCTGTGGGCGTAGATATATCTACCATAGCTTATTAGTCTTGGGTTGTCAACCCGAGTATACATGCAAAATTTCAAGTCTCTAGTGTCAATAGTGTTCAAAATATAGCACAATTTGAAAAATCACTATATATTCAGGTCCGATTTGCCACGCCCCCAATGGGCGTAGACATATAACTTTTTGATCGATCTTCTTAGAATCATAACATTAACTCACATGCAAAATTTCAGCGTTCTAGCTTTAACGGTGTAGAAGATACGTATTTCCCGATTTGTCACGCCCCCAATGGGCGTAGATATATCCGCCATAGCTTTTTGAACTTGGGTTGTCACCCCCGAGTATACATTTCAAATTGCAACTCTCTAGCTCATCATCTAGTATGATAACTTAACTATGGGCGGAAGAGTTTTCCGATTTGCCACGCCCCTAGTGGGCGGATCGGGAAAATTTTTACACTTTATAATTCGGGAGCATATATGAGTATATGTTTAAAATTTCAAGTCTCTAGCTCTAATAGCGCCGAAAAATATTGCGTTCATACGGACAGACGGACAGACGGACAGACGGACAGACGGACGGACAGCAAGACGGACATTGCACAAAACCAATATACTTTTTTCCCTTTGGGAACAAAGTATAAAAAGAATGAACTCTTTAGCTTTTGTATCTTCGGAAATCGACGCGTTCAAACATACGGACAGACGGACGGACGGACAGACGGACAGACGGACAGACGGACGGACAGACAGACGGACATGGCTATATCAACTTTTCTCGTCACCCTGATCAAGAATATATATACTTTATGGGGTCTGCCACGCCTCCTTCTGCCTGTTACATACTTTTAACAAAACCGTTATACCCGGATTTCCCATTTTCAATGGGCTCAGGGTATAAAAATAAAACAAAAAAAGTTCAATATCCATAATATATAAATATATAAAAAATGATATTAAATAAATTTAAAAAAAATAAGATAACAAAATAATGCAAGATATTATATAATAATTGTTTATTTAAATAAGTAGAAAATGAATAAAATTTCTTTCCGTCATTTCAAAATAAATAAAATATAATAATATTTATATTTCATTTATTTTTTTTAAACAATAAATATTTTATACTCCTCTCTTTCATTTTCGTCTTAATATATTTTTTTCCTATATTTATTCGAGCTAATGTCCTAAAAAAAATTATATATTTTAATTCATTTTTTTCTTTTTCAAAGCACAACCAAATTGAAAAGTTTTTCCTAAAAATAATTAATAAAACGAAAATAAACTTTGATAAAACCCTTTGCTCTTTCTTGGCATAAGACCAAAATTATAAGAACTACGAGCTCAATCAGCCGTATTATATATATTCTTATACTATATGCAAGACTCGAACAAAATCAGCAAAATATAGAAACCTCCGAGAGAAAAGAGCAGTTTGCTAATTTCAGTGGCAACCCTCGCAGCAATGCCTATCAAATAATAATTTCAGCTGACAGCCAGCAGTCAGCGCCATGTCAGAAATCACAATAACAAGAAGAAGCTGAGGAGGCTAAGGAAAGCAAAACGAAGAAGAACCAAAAAAAAAAAAAAAGTGAGAAAAAGCAGAAGAACTTTTGGCCTAGGGTGGACCAAAATGCAAAGTAGGCTTGCCACACAGGCAGCCAGGCAGCATCCCAGAAGAAGCAGACATAAAAAACTACTTGAAGTGGTGTATTCAGGGGGGAGTCAAAGCGAGGACATCAGGACACTTCATCGGGCCACGGTTCATTTACGTATCAAATTGGAACTTCCTCTGGGAGCAGCGTTGCCTCATGATGCTGATGATGATGTAACTCCCAAAACACAGCTAATATGTTTTTTGTGTCACAGCCAGGCAGGTAGCCCGAAAAGACAAAAAGGGAAGCGGAAGTGCAGCGAGCACAACGCACAGATACGCATATTAATGGCACTGATTGTGCCGCGCTGATAGCCAGCTAGCTAGCCGGCTACTTGAATTACATGGTAATACATTTACATGCATCTTGGACCTTGTCAGCGTGTCTCTCGCTCTCAAGTTCTATTATCTATACGGATATATCTGTATATCTTTGTAACCGTGTATTTGTCACAATTGCGCCGCCCGCACTCGAAGCCGACAAGAATCCGTCAACCCGTCCTAAGCGCATTAACGACAATGAATGCAACTAGAAGAAGAAGAGACAGAATGCGAATACGAATGCGAATGCGAATGAGACTGAGACGATTCAGCAGCATTCATTCATAAAAATCTGAGAAGATCTTTGTGCCATTTTTATTATGTCAGACGGGATGAGTTCGTTTACCTCGACAGATAAGATGCAGATAGAGAGATGCAGCCGACAATATCTCGGATATTAATACTGCTCCTGCTGCGGATGCTGCTGGCTTGTCGTAAAAATCATCATCTGGCCACTTTTTGCATAGCCGTAAATCTTTGACGGCATCGGATCGTCGGATGGTCGCTTGGTCGCTCCGTCGTCCGGGAGCCACTGCATCCACACACATCAAAGTGGCGCCCCCAGATGCGACCACATGAAACGCAGCTGTCGAACATTGTTGCCACACTCGTTGGGACAGAGGCAGCCAATTGAGAGACAAATTGCTGTAGAATCAAGCAGCTCACTTAATTTGAGATCATTAATCAATGCATCTATTTGTGATTAATTTTCAGCCACATCTGCATGCCCCTCCCCCTTGGATGATCTATCTGTCAACGAGCTGAACTGGAACGAATTCCTAAGTGTTTAAATACACCAAATATCCATTTGAGTTCGAGATGATATAGACAACTTTTGTAGTATTCTTAGATATATATTGTTTAAGACTAGATCTGTAGCATATTTCGTTACTTCTTTTTATCATGCAAGATAAAATTGACAATTTCTCGAACGTAAATATTCATATATAGGGGATAATATTTTTTTATTTTTTATTATAGATCGTATATACGCTTTATTAGATATATCTATAAACAAATCGAATCGACATATCTTTTTGAGCAGATCGAAGATATCGAATTTTTTGACAATCCGTAGAGCAGTTCTACAATAAACCACTCTCATTTTGGATTTCTAGCTGTAAAATCTTATAGACGCTAATGTGCTCTAGTTGCCTCGTATCACATTCAGCGAAAACTTGTTATATTCATTAGCATGTCTTAGAGGGGCGTATCTCTCTCTCTCTCTCTCTTTCTATAGCTTACTCTCTCTCTCTTTCTAAAGTTTACTATACCTCTCTCTCTTTCCATAGCTTACTCTCTGGCTCTCTCTCTCTCTCTTGCTACAGCTTCCTCTCACTCTCTTTCTCTCTCGCCCTCTCTCTCTCTCTCTATCTCTCCCTCTCTCTCTTCCTACAGCTTCCTCTCACTCTCTTTCTCTCTCGCCCTCTCTCTCTATCTCTCTCTCTCTCTCTCTCTCTATATATATATATATATATATATACCTTTCTCTCTCTCTTTCTCTCTATATCTCACTCTCTTTCCATAGCTTACTCTCTCTCCCTCTCTCTCTCTTCCTATAGCTTAATCTCTCACTCTCTCTCTCTCTCTCTCTCTCTCTCTCTAGCCTAACAGCCCAGCTACCAAAAAAAAAAAAAACTTGTAACCGAAACTTAACCTTCATTCAATTCCATTTCAAGGCATTTCCAGTAAAACTAGCCAAAAAAAAAAAAAAAAAAAAAAAAAAAAAACTAGCTGAAAAAAACCTCATTCGAACTGTGTAAATGAAAAATCTGGTTATAGCGATTGATTCACGTTATTGACGTAATATTAATTTAGTTACAGCTGCATTTGGCAAGTGTTTACCTGCTGTATGGAATATGGGAAAGACCAGCTGTTATCTAGAGAGAGAGGGAGAGAGAGGGAGAGAGTGGGAGAGAGGAAGGAGCAGAATGAGTCATTAATAACTCGACTCTTAGGATAATAAATATGTATATAAATAAAATAATTTGTTATTGAAATTTTGGACAGTTGTTGCTTCATTAGTTTTGTTGCCGCCTTAGCCGCGTGTATGGACGGATGGCCGAAACAAGTTGCGGATGGCTGGCCGGAGTGAGTGATAAAGATAAAGGGCAACATCCGCTTACACAGCTCCGGCGATTGAACTTGTGCGGAGCTCAATGGCAATTTGGTGATCATTAAAATGGTTCCGCTGCCAAAGTTAAAGGCGCTGAGCGCATTCAAAACGTTTACACGCTCTCAGACACTAACCGAAAGTGTCATTCGGGTCGAGGGAGTCCCAGCAACGGCAACGGCAACGAAAATGAAACCATGTGGGAAATGAGCAATAAAAACGCAGCCAGGAAATCGAAAGACAATAGAATTGCGGCGGCCGGGCAACGTAATTGTTGGCGTTGGTCATGGTGAACCGTAACAACAGCAACTGTCAAGCATCAGCCGGTCGGGTTGAAGGGCAATTAAACTGCAATGCGAGACCCCTAAGCAGCAGCAACAGCAACAACAAGTGTAGCTAACACGTGCGTGGGAGCTGCGACTTCGGCCAGAGTCTAATTAAGGCTTAATGCACACACACACACACACACATGCAGAGAGTCGACCTGGCTGCAACCTGCTAACCTGTGCCAACAGCTGTTGTTGCTGTCAGCAAGCAAGCATATCCCTCTCGCTCGCACACCTGCAGCAAGTAGGCCATGCTGCATGTGTTTGCTTGCCCTTCTTCCTCTTCTTCTTCTTTGGCATCTAAGTGTGTTTACGTAGATTTATATGAATTAGCTGCTGCTGGCCACATACAACATCCTTTGGGCAGGCGCAAATGATTCCCAGAAGGCAGCAGCAGCGGCAGCAGGAGTAGCAGGAGGCATGCAGCAACAGCAGCAGCAGCAGCAGCAACTCTTTCGCTTTCGGCTTTGCCGCATTTCATTCACGTGAAAAGTGAATTTTATTTAATTTACATACACACAAAACAATTCGAACAAAGCATAAATAAATGCATATATATTTGTTATATGCATAGCTGGAAAGGAATGCGCATTGCTTTATGACATTGTTGTAAACCCTTTTAGCACACACACACACACACAGAGAGTGAGTGAGAGAGAGAGAGAAGGAGAGAGCGTGAGCTCCTTTCCGGGGCCTGACCACCCTGGCCTCTGTTGATTTTTCGCGGTCTAATAAAAACTGGCCATAGGCAAAAAGGTTTTGGGCTAGCCAAAGAGTTGAGGCTAGCGCAAAGGCTTGGAACTTGCCCGTAACAGTATTCGTATGGCTCTCTCTGTGTGTGTGTGTGTTAAATGCTAAGAAAAATCAGTGCATTTTTCCATGGAAATCACGAAAACCTTTTGGTTTTTCACCGCCAGCGGCCAGCGGCCAAACCCTTTGTGCCCTAGCAAAAGGGTGTGAATATTTGCATGCCGCGTCACATCAGCGGCAGCTCCACAACAACCAAATTTAATACCAATAAAACAAAGTTGAATATGTTATAGAAATATATATTCTATATATATATATATATATGGTATATGTAAAAAAAAAATAAAAAAAAAAAGGTTCCATAAAATTTCATAAAATTCTAATTCTATTAAAATACACATAGCTTAATTTACTTAAATATTCTTTTTTTAAAGTAAATAAATACTCAATTAAAAAAAAAAAATTTAGTCAACTTCAAAAAGTTCTTCATGAATTTTAAGGTAAAACAGCCTTGAGCACAGTTTCACATATGAATTTCACTGAAAATTCTAGCAAGTTTCTCTTTAAGTAAATTTATATATTGATTTATGTGTGCTTTATATACATAATGGTATTCGTTCAGGCATTGGCATTGGCATTGAGCAACCCTCGCATGTGGGTGGCTGGGCGTGTTGCCAACTCGCGGCAGCCGATAGCGGCGATCAGGCCACCTGGCCAGAGCCAAAGTTTAACCAAACAAAAAAATAATAATAAAAATAATAAAAAAAAAAAAAAAAAATAATTATTGATAAGCTATCGGCCAATGACGCGAGTAAATATTTATATAGATAAAAACAAAAACAAAAGCCAAGCAACGCTCTATTGATAAGTAGCAGCAAACAAAGAAAGGGAAGAGACGGAGAAAGTGAGAGGGAGGTAGAGAAAGAGAGAGCGAACAAAATGATATATATTTATGTATATAAATATAATTTCTATACAAGATAATAATAATAGAGCGCAGCAAAGTTTATTTGCGGCATACCAAAATATCTATGACTAAACAATGCGGGAGCTGAGAGCAACTGGCGTTTAGATGAGCTACGATAGCTGCATCGGTAATTGTGATGCTAATGGATTTGTAGGTTGATGCGGGGCTATGGGCGCTGCGGATGCTGATGTGGATTGATGTGTGCTCTGGGCTTCGCTTGTGCGCTATATACAGTCAACAACTTTGAGGTAAATATGATGCTCGCTGGCGAGCAGCGCGAACTTGGCATCGAAGCTGATGCGATCCACGGTCCGGTCACAGAACTCGACACGATGACGGCGCAGAAAGTAGATGAGTCCCAGCTTGATCTGCAGCATGCCAATCTGCATGCCAATGCAATTGTGTGGTCCGGCGCCAAACGGTAGATACGACATGGGCGTTTGCTTCAATTTGTTCTCCGCATTGAAACGTTCCGGATCGAAACGTTCCGGTTCCGGCCAGTACTGAAAAGAAAAAAAGAGCAAGTTTCATAAATCTGCTATAGATGGCGAGTGAAGCAGCGTCCTACCTGCGGATCATGATGTATGGCCAGGTTGGAGATGAAGATGGGCATGCCACGCCGGGCATAGCACTCGGCGTGCGGGCGCAGTGAGTAGAAGCGTTTCTTATTGATCGGTGAGCACTCGCGTTCCAGCAGCGGCACAATCGGATACTTGCGCAGCGTCTCCTCCACCACCATCTCCAGATACTTCATGCCGGCTATTAGCTCATAGCTGAGTACCGGCGTACTGAGACCGATGCCGCATAAGCCAATGCCGGCGCATCCGTCGCCGTTGCCGTTGCCATTGCCGTTGCCGTTGCCACTGCCCGTGGCCAGGGCAAACGTATGGCGTATCTCACGTCGCAGTCGCTCCTGCATTAGCGGCTGCTTGGCCAGCTCGTACAGGGCAAAGGACATGGTGGACGAGCATGTCTCAATGCCGGCCACCTCAAAGCTGGCCGCCTGGGCGGCCAGAAAGTCTTGATGATGCGTAAAGTGCGTCTTGTCCTGCTGCAGATCGGCCTCCTTCTTGAGCGTTAGCAGCATTTCAATGAGATCATTGCGCAGATCGCCGCCCCGTTCGCGCTCCTCAATCACCAATTGGATGACGCGGCGCAGAAAATCCGAGTGCGGCTCCGTGAACAGCTTCGACCGCAGCAGCGGCACCAGCTTCGGCAAAAAGAATATCACAAAGAAGTCTATTATCCGGCGCACATTCGGCCGGAATATGTGTCGACAATGCGAACCAATTTCCGATAGAGTATTCCGCAAGCTATACGAACGCAATCCAAATGCAATGCTCGCAATCATGTCCGTATTGTACAGATCGCACACATCCTTGATGCTCACGACAATGCCACGATCCGCATCTCCGCGACGCAAATCACGCGCCAAACGCTTCAAATACCACTCCAGATCGCAGCCAATCTAGAATCGAGATTACAGTGTGGATCGTTAAAATGTGATTTAGTTTGAAGTGCCCAGCGAAAGTTTATATTCATTTGCTACACTGTGCAACATAATTAATAAGGAAACATAATCAATATGCATAGACTATATATTGAGTATTATATATATATACATATATATCTCAATATAACCCGCCTTCCACAATTTTAATAATAAGCAAATTGTAAAAAATAAATAAAAAAAAAATATATATATATTCAAGTGCTTTTGCATTATTCAGCTAATAAACACTTTATTTTTGTTGGCATGTTTAACCTATGGATAGACGCAAAATTCTATAGAACTTAACTGAAAGTGTAAAGTCTAAAACATTAGTTTATTAGCTATACGAAACCAGTTGTTCAATTCTCACACATTTGTCTATACTTTCAGACACTTGCGATGAACTTTGGTAACAGCTGCTCATGCGAGGGGCCTACACTAGCTTACACTAATTTGCCTACAACAAAAACAAAATGAATATTTTTAAATATATAACAATTAAAAAAAAAAAATTAATAAATAAATAAATTAATTAAAATTTTTTTTTTTTTTAATTTAATAAATAAAAAATAAATTATTTAAAGATATTTTACATGCAACAATGTCAGATTCAAACGTGTGTACAAATTGAAAAAAAAAATTTTTTCTTTAAAGTAAAATTTAATTTAAAAAAAATTAAAAATTAAATTAATTAAAAAATTAATATTTATTAAAAATAAAAAAAATAAAAAATAAGATATTTTATTTATATATTTTACATGCGTTAAAAAAAATAATAGTAAAGGAAATACATAATTGAACAAAGATCTAAATAAAAAAAAAATATAAATAAATAAATTAGTAGCGATATTATAACAAATACTTTAAATGCAGGCAAAACAAATAATAATTATAAATAAAAATAAAATAATATTTATAATTAAAGACCTCATTACATCGGACATCAAATATTGTAGATCCTTACAACAAAAATTTAAATTAATCTAAAAAATAAACACACATATTAATTTAATTTTTAAAAATTTCAGATATTTTGCATGCAATCATAATTTAAAAAAAAAAAAAATTAAATAAAAAAAATATAAATATACAATAAATATATATAAAAAAAATATATATAAAATGTATATATATACATATATAAAATTAAATAAATAAGATTTTTCACATGCAAAAAAAAAAAAAATAAAAAATTAAAATAACTTTCATTGGGAAAATTAAAAAAATAATTTTAAAATCGTAAATAAATGGAAAGAAAAAAAAAATAAAATAAAAATAAAAAAAAAATAAAAAAATTGAGATATATTAAATCAAAATCATTTTAAAATCGTAAATAAATGGAAATAAATAAAAAAAATAGAAATAAAAAAAAAACATTTATTTTTTATTTTTTAAAATCACTTTTACATGCACACAATGAATATTCTAGAATATATTCTAGAATATCTCTAGCATATATTCTAGAATATCGAGAAACTTTAAATGTCAAATTAGAGCAAATCAGAACATTTTGTTGCACAGTGCACTTTGAATGGATCGCAGTTTGTTGACTTACCTCCTCCATGAGCGAGAACATTTGCTTGAGCTTGGCGCCAGTGAAGACCGGCGAGAGTCGGGTGCGTATTTCACGCCATTCGGGCTGCCTGGCAAAGAACAGATTCAGGGAGCCCATTTTGTCGTGGCGCATGTCACATTTGGCAAACCGATTGGAGAAACTGACAAAGTCTTCGACTAGAACGGTGCGCACCAGCTGGAGGTCGCGTATGAGCAGCGCCGGCTGATGGAACAGGTAGATGCCCACGACGGGCTCGTTGCGGAAACGTTCATCAAAGTAGAAGCGGCGCAGCTGTAGGGCGAACGATTCCTCCAGTTTGAGCACCTTCTTTAGGTTGCCCAGCAGATGTGTGGGCTGCACAAACTTGACGCGACGTCGCTGCCAATAGACATAGGTGCGACGCGACCAGATGAACACGGCGGTTAATATGGTCACAATGCCCAGCAGTATATTCGTGGAGTAGACCATGGCGAGTGAACGAGACAGTGTGCGGCCAGTGACAGTGACAAGTGACAAGTGACAAGTGAGACGGAGATGGAGAGCGCGCACGGCTGCTTCGGTTTCTGTTGTCTGTTGTTGATGTTGTTGTTGTCAGTTGTTGATGTTGTTGTAGCTCTAGCAGTAGTGCTTTGCGGCTTGAATGCAATTCCAATTGCACTGGGGCAAACAACGGGTCCGTCGTGGCACGCTTGTGCCAAATACAAATAAATAAATACTTAACAAATTATATCACAATCAAGATTTTGGTCTGCGCGGTGGCGGCCACGACGGCAACGACAGAAACGGCAATAAAAACAATGCGCGGCAACGTCAACAACAAAAAACTGGCAAAAAGAAGAAGAACAAGAAGCACTGACAGCAGTAACAGAGAAGAATATCACAAAACAAAAAACTAAGAACGCCAGCCAGCACACTACATTCAGTCATACAGTTACACACATACATACATACATACATATACTATATATATACACAAACATACACGCACGCACACACAGTGTTGGGAATTGGCGAGAGAACACGAAAAAAAAAAACGCGCTAGCAAGCTGTACAAGCCGACGCAATGAACTGACGTGACGTCGACAAAGTGCTGGCCCAACGGGCCCCAAAACTTAGAATTGCGAACACTACGCGGCGACGTCGGCGTCGCTGTCGCCGTTCCCGATTATCAACAAAAGCAGAATACAAAGCAAAGTCAGCGATTGACAGGCCACAACAACCGCAACTGGCGTCGCAAACGCCCCCGTCATCGTGATTAACCGCAAAGTGCTCACGCTTGGCAAGGGGCAAGCTGTTGAAACGGCAGCAAACAACAACGCCACTGGGATCTACATACGCTCTTAAAGCGCAGTCCCACATACAAATAACAACGACGAAAATTGAGTACCGGTGGAGAGAGAGAGAGAGAAATAAGAGCATAAAAAAGTGACTCTCCCATACTCAAAACATGTGCACTGGCACACTGACACCTACTAATCAAAATTAGGCTTAGTTTGAATGGCTTGGATATAGTGGTATTTCGATCTGTAACATTGTGATTGTTACAGTAACTGCTAAATTTACAAAAACATCTAGAACTGCATAGATGCTAAGCAAATTCAATGCAGATCCAAATTAATATAATAAGAATAAACTGAATAGAATAATAAAATAATATAATGTTAAAATTAATAATAACAAATAATTTTATTACATGTAAATATTTTTCTCTTAATATGTCTGATAAAGTATGAAGAAAAATAAATAAAAAATGATGAATCACATTTAACATTGCATATATGGACCCAATTGACTGATGACATTTAAAAATTAATTTACGTAAATATTTAATTAACTAGTTCCAATGTGCGCAAGAGACTCACCGCGAATGCCGACCGCAAATAAAAGTGAATATTAAAAGCGAAACAGCGATAGCGATACCAGCAAGCAACATCGATAGCAGCTACTCCACGTGACAAAGCTGTTCATGAAAACAAACTGCGCTCTCAGTGTTAAGCACGAACAAAGCGAACAACAGCAATGAGAGTAAGAGAGCAGCCGCCTAAATATCAAAGCTTCTACTGAACAAAAAGAGAGTGAGAGAGAGCACGGCGCGGTTGGTTTAAAAATAAACGCATGTTCGCTTTAGCTCGCCTGATGTTCGTTCTTATTGCTGTTTGCGTTTTGTTTTCGTTCCTACTTCACCAAAATAATATGTACACATATATACACATACATCTGAATGCATGTATTTGTATGAGTGTTCTACATTCGACCAGGGCGCACGCAATTACTAAGCAAGCATATGTACAAGCCCAGGGCTGCGCACTGCTTTAAGCATTGCCATGCAACGTTGAAAGTGCGCGCAAATTGAATCTTGGGCTTTGGTAAGCTGCAAACTAAATTCAACAAATCGCTTCTTACCACCGCTCCTCCAACCAATTGTTGAGCAAATTGCTGCAGACAGACAGACAGCGCTTTGTCGAGAGCAGGAAAACGGAAACTCCATTTACAACAATTGACAAAAATTTGCACTTGTGTGTAAAACTTTGACGTAGACTAGTTGCCTGGGCCACAGTACACTAATCAAACTATCAGCATGCTGAATATGTTATCTAGTTCACTATATGCTAGAATATACATATCTGTACTCGAATATGATACAACAAATACAAATTTAAAGTAATATAAAAATACATTTAGTACTGTTCATTGATTTTCAGCCCATTAAATCATTGAGCGTGGTAATTTGCTAATAAAAGTCCTTTTAAAGGGTGTGCGAAATTCGTTACGCGTGTTGCCGAAAAACGCAAGCAAAAAAATAGAAAAAAAAAAAACTAACGTTTTCTTTCCTTTTATCTTGTTGCCCATTTTGTGTAGTGAGGCTACACCCAAAACAAGTTACAGTTACAAATGTGCAACATTTCCGGTTGCTTCAGTTTGGGATACCAAAATCTGTTGGCCACACTGATGGGCTGTGAGCGGGTTATGGAAGGAGGCAGAGGCAAAGGCAGAGGCAGGCGCTCGCTTTGCTTTGATTAAATTTCACGCACGACCGCATGGCAAGGGGTTGGGCGGACGGGTTTTTGGTTTGGTCTACGGAATCGAAATTGGAATTGGGAAAACATACAAGCAATGCACAGACACACACACACTCTCACACCCTCTCGCAAAGCTCACTGCAGTTCGATTTGCATTTGTCTTCTTCGCGCAAAGTGTTTGCTGTTCAGCCGGAGGAGAGTTCACCTTCGACATCTCTACCTATCTCCCTCCCGCCCATCATCTTACTCTCCTCTCTCCCTCCTCCACACAGGCAGACGCGTCGCGTAGCCGGTGATGTGTCAATAATCGGCGTTGCTTATGCACACAACGGCTCTGCAAACACGCGCGCACTTGTCGTGGTTGGAAGGGTTTGGCTTGGGATCGGAAGCGGGTGGATGGGTGGGTGGGTGGTTCGTACATGATGGCATCAAATTCAGTTGAGCCCCGTTCAGCTTGGCTCAGCTCAGCTCTCGTGGCACAAATCAAAGCCGTCTCAATAAACAAACATTGTGCGCATTTCATGCTCAGCCCATAGCCCACAGCCCACAGCGCACAGCCCATTCCAATTCCAATTCCCTTTCCCGTTCCCATTCCATTCCGCGCCTTGTGTCATTTAGTTTTGGTCTGCGACTATGTTTTGATTCCATTTATACTGTTGACACTAGAAATCTTTTAATTATTGTCACGCATTGTGCTCGCACCCGGAACACGCAGCCAAAGCAAATAACAACTGAAGCTGCTCCTTGCGCATTCTCCCTCTCCCACTCGCACTCCCACTCCCAGGCTTAGCTCTCGCTCTGCTGCAGTAGTTTTTCTCCGCACTGTGTTGACATTTCGGTTTTCGTGTGGGAGTTGCGTCAGGTGAGCAACGCTCGTTCGCCCTGACGCCCTCCTAAGTGCTTTTTCACAGCATAATAAGGGGCGTGTGTCGTAGTTACAATTATTTAATGTGCTTCCCAGAATTGGACGGAGAATAATTGAGTGGAGCGCAGCTGCATTTGATAGGATTATGCAGTGGGATATGGATGAGCTACTATTAGATAGCTAAGAGGATGGTTTTGTGTATAGAGTGTATTTAATAGCATTTTAAGAGATTTTTAGAGATTTAGTTGGTAAGTTGAAGGGGTTTGCAGTGGATTTATATAGAAATTATAGTTAAAATATTAAATATCTTTTGTATATGTAGACATATTTTAATAGTCTCGCAGAATTGTCCATTATGAGAAATTCTTCTAATAATTTAATCTTCTATACAATATATATTATAAATATCTAAAACTAAAAACTCTATTTGATTAGATTTGTTTAAGCTGTTTAATGTAGTTGATTTTGAAGATCCCTATAGACATATATTTCTGCTATGTGGTATAGCTATTTGAAATGATATGGACTTGAATGATGTGTGCTTTATTAAGTTAAATCTGTTATAAACAGAGAAAGCTTAGATCTAATATTTGACTAAAAGAGGTTCTTAAGTTCTTTAAGAATGAAACCTAAATATAAATAAAGTTAAAGTTATCCATGTTACCAAGTTTAATCAAAATGATATTTAAATGAAAAAAAAAAGAAACCTTAAGATTGTAGACAAATTATGCTTAGAAGATCGATTGGACGACATGCACAGCTATCCTCATTAAAATAAAACTGTTCTAAGCAGATATGCCCCAGATCTATACAAGCTAAACAAGATAGAAATATTTGAGTACAATCTAAACAGTTTAGTCTCATTTGGGTCTGCTTATCTGCTGTATCTCCGAGAGTTCCCTATTATGAGAGCCTACATAAATACATTCCACATATCATATAATACATATGTATATACATATGAGGATCTGCACCTGCAGAGCTAGTGGATGGGCAACGTGCCACACATGGAATAGCCGTTCGGTCCAGCCGAAATGCAACAAAAGGTAATGATTCCATATCTATTGAGATCGAGATGCAGATGGAGATGTTCGCATTTGGCATTGATGTCGATGTCGGTGCTCTGTAGATAAAGTGCGCAAAATAGCTGCGTAATTTGACGTTAATGTTACGCTAATAATAATCTGTCAGCTCGCATTAGGCAAGGTAAACAAGGTAACACACATGCTTGATTGTAAAGATTTTCGTTTGATTCTTTTTTTTTTTTTTTTGCTTTTTTGTTTTTTACCTAGCGCAGCCCGGGCAGCTGATCCTTATCTAATGCGCATGTGCGTGTGTGTTTGTGTGTGTTTAGCTCCGATTACAATCAAAATGCGAATGAGTTTGCGAATGCAATACGTAATGTGCTTAGAGACAGGGAGAGTCTGTTCGAGGCGACGTAACAACCTTAGCTGAATGCTGCCGACCCTAACGTCCTTGCTGGGTTCTTGCTGGGTTCTTGCGGGGTTCTTGCGGGGTCCTTGCTTGGTCCGATAGTGTCTTGGGTGCAATGCCGTTTTCATTGTGAATGTGTTTGCCATTTTGACGGGTTTCGATTACGCTTGCAGTTGCCGCATCTCACTCTGGCTCTCTCTCTCGCTCTCTCGCTCTCTCGCTCTCTGTTTTCCTTTGTGGAAGATGCTGCTCTGTCATGTGTGTAATCCACTCTGCTCGTTGCTCAAAGTTAAATGATGCGCGCCTAAGTTGCGCACACAAAGGGAGACCAAAGAGGCCGAGGCCGAGACCGAGACCTAGGCCGAGTTCCATTTATTTATTTTCCCTCTATATATATATTTTTTTTTTAGACACGCCTCGCCGGCTGATGAAAGCAAATTGCATGAACAAATAGAACTGGGCCAAAAAATGCATTGCAATTAATGTAGTTTGGTTAGCTAGGCATTACTCTCTCTCTCTCTGTGTGTTTACATAACTAACAGTCCCACTGGGCTTGGTACGGGTCTAGTCCGTCCCGGGGGAATGGCTATCCTATGCAAATGTCATTTGGGCCAACGGCTACCAGCCTTTGGCATTGGCCATAAAGTCAAAGTCCAACAAACGCAAAGTCAAAACGCAGCAAAAGTGTTTTTTCTGCTTCTCTGAGAAAAAAAAAATAAAAAAAAAAACTAAACAAAAACTAAAATCGGGAAAAAATGGAAATGTGGAAAAATGGAATTGAATGCGCTTCACTTGCGCACCTTCCAAGAAATGCAGAAAAAAAAGAGCTAAAAAAAGATATATATAAACATAAATGAAAAGCCATCAATAGGACAAGCTCTGCTCTGAAAACCTAGAAATCTAAATAGAGTTCAGTTTGCAGTTGGAGTTTTTCGGGAAAGGCAAATAACTGTAAAGAAGTTAACCCGGCATAAAATGCATTTCTGCGTATTAGCGCTAGGTAAAAATGCGCCTTAACCCGTTGCTGCCGCACAATTGTTGCAAATTGTCGTTTCGAAGGGGTTAAAAAAATCGGAAAAAAAAACTGATGCACCCTTTTTTTTTTAGCTCTCTTTTTTTCTGCTGTTCTTTTTTTTAACGCTCGTAAAACAATAAAGTCATAAACCTCGTAGCGACATAAATTAGAAGATGTGGAACAGTCGCAGCCGAAGGACACAGGCTGCAGGACTCGCTCGGGCGAAGGGTTAAAAAGTGAACGATTTACTTTTTTTATTGCCATTTCTCTGCTTGTTTTTTTTTTTTTTTTTTTTATGCGATTCCATTTTGTAATCACTGCGAGCAGATTTTTTGTTTTATTGTTTTTGTTTTTTGTTTCTCTTTCGGGGTTTACAACTTGGTCAGCGCGTGGGTGGGAAGTAATGCTAATTTCGGTGAGCTCTTTCGCCGAATCGAAGCAATCTACGCGGAACTAGTAAAAAGCAAAAGCGAGAAATACTAAGAGAATAAGTGCTAACAGTGGGTGGTTACTAGAGATGACTTCCTATTTGGTTTTCCACTAGGTTTGACTGCTGCGGTGGTAAGATCAATTTCTATATGCTCGCCTCAACTGGCCTCTATTGGGCTCTACTTGGCTCGAATGCTGCTTAACATAAAGGCACAATTAACGTTAACCCCTTTGTGCCGCTGGTTTGCCGCCTTTGAGTTGGGCCAATAAAACTGTCGCATAAGTT
Organism: Drosophila koepferae; assembly: GCA_030914345.1. Classification (NCBI taxonomy): domain Eukaryota; kingdom Metazoa; phylum Arthropoda; class Insecta; order Diptera; family Drosophilidae; genus Drosophila; species Drosophila koepferae. Next base: position 4,278,866 of record JAUESR010000196.1, on the reverse strand, counting down.
AGAAATTTCGTTGCGCCTACAAACAATGGAGCGAAATATACATTTTAATTAATCCAAGCGGACACCGAAGTCCGATCAAAAATTGATATCTTAACCTGCTGCCATCATTTCAATTTCTTTCATCTTTATCATATTCTTTTACATTGTTTTCTGGTTTTCTTCTCTCTTCTTTTTTTTTTGTTTTTTTCTCACTGTGCGGCCGCTTCACTGTTTCCTCAATTCAATTAATTTTCTCAGGTTCTCAGACCCCTCTGACTTTACGCAACCATCGCCATGTGTTGCACTCGGCCAGACGCTCAACATTTTTATTAGCCCTATCAAATTTGTACAAATTGCTGTGAGATAATCCCAAATGTTTCTCTTGTTATTGTTGTTGTTGTTGCAGTTGGTTTATTAAGTTGTTAGTTGCTTGGTTAGACCCTAGAAATGAGGCCAGCTAATAGAGTCTTGTGGGGATCCAAGGCGTGCTCTCGTATGATATGTCAATTCGTTTTGGGAAACTGGACCAAATCGAAGTTAGGCGCAAAAGGGTTCTGTAAGAGTTACTTCTGCCTCGATGTTAACATTGCTTAGAGTATTGTTTTCATGTATGGGAAATGAACATATTTTAAGTATATATATCTAGTAGATATAAGAAGTTATTGAAGACTTGGGCCGGAATATATAACTAATAGATGTAAGCGCGGGGTTTTGAAGGCTTGGGCTAGAAAATACATTACATTGGACTGTTAAGTCTCTTAAGATACTAGATAAGATAATATTCCTTATACTTGGTTTTAGGAAAATCGATAAATATCGATATCAAGCAAAAATTATTATTAATATTAATATTATTTTTATTATTATTACATTAATAAATAAATATTTTAAATATTTAAATATTTTTACTTTAACTATTTATATTATTTATATATTTGTTTTATTTATTTATTTCTTTATTTTGTTTTTTATTTTTAAGTAGGGCTTAAACTTGATATAATACTTCTGCTAAATTCTGCATAGGTAGTGAATATTAATTTCCATGAATATTTTTCTGAGATATGAAAACATAGAAAATGCAGCCATAGCTGGGATTTTTTTTTCTAACTATGCACTTTTGACTAATATTTACTTTTTGTATTTTCTGAATATTTTTCTTATTTTATTTATTTTTTTTTATTATAAATTTATTAAAATTTAAATTGAATTAATGTTCACTTTTGACTAAATATTACATTTTTTTTATATTTTTCTAATTTTTTTTTTCGTTTTTATTAGAATTTTATTAAAATTTAAATTGAGATAGATATCAATGTTTTAAAACTAGAATACTTTTAGAATATTAAAAAGAAATCATTTTTTTGAGAATTGCACTTTTTACTGAATTACTTTTTTAATTTCTTAATATATTTCTTATTTAATTTTTATTTATTTTTTTTTTTTAGAATTTTATGAAAGTTAAAATTGATTCAATTTTCAAATTTTTGTTTTAAAACTAGAATTCTTTTAGAAACTGTTTTTTTTTTTTAATTTTATTTATTTATTAATTTTTTGTTTATTAGAATTGCACTTTTGCCTAGTTAAAATTTGTTTTTATTTTTTAAAACTATTTTTATTGTTTATTAGAATTTTTAATTTATAAAATTTTAAAATTTTTGTTTTCAAACTAAAATTCTTTTAGCTCTAAGTCGATTGAATAAAAAATGTAATATATTTTTAGTTTATTTATTTTATTGAAATTCTATTGAAATTCAAGTTGACTCAGTTTTCAACTTTCCGTTTTAAAATTAAAATGCTTTTAGAACGTGAGTAAAATGCACTTCTTTTTAAGCAAGAGTCTGTAGTCTGGGGTTTGCCCAAGAGCTGAATATGGAATAATTAATAACAAAATCTATGTAGAGAGAACTTGAACTTGAATGGGGCTAATGTGAGAGTTACAATGAGCTTTGGCCTAGACTAAGGCTGCAAATCAATGCAGACAATGCTTTAGCTTAATTCCACTTTAAAATTGATGAGTTAGAAAGAAAGAGAGAGAGAGAGGAAGGAGGAAGAGGGACCACTGAGTGCGTGTCCTCTGTGCAAACACTTTCAGTTGACAGTCATCAGTGGGTATCAAACGAGAGAAGTTGTTGCATTTGCAAACAGTGCGGACAGAGTGTGGAGGTAACTTAATCAACATGTCGTGGCCATGTCTAAGCTGAACAAAGCCGACTGGCCAACATTTGGCCACAAGTGCAAGCCCGTAAAACACTCTCTCACTCTGTCTCCCACTTTCTCTCTCTCTCTCTCTCTGGCAGTGAAAAGTGCAGCGAGCAGAGAGTGCAACTGCAATCTAGAACCACTTGAACCAAAATTGCAAACCCAAACTGCAGCCAAGTGCATGTGACGACAGGCATCGGCCAGAACAATATTTGCATTAAGCCGAGTGCAGCCAGATTAATGGCCAGAATGTCGTGACCTTGCTCGCTTTGAGCCAGGCAGTACAGATTTATATATATAGCATATATATGTATATATTTAAAATTGATTTTTGTTCAATTCGTCCCACTCTTCGAGCAACGTTTCGCTTCTTAATTAAGCCGTGGCGCGTTAATGCACAACGTGCAGTGAGAAGCCAATATTTTTGTTTGGTAATAAAATCAATTTCGTATCATAAATTGTAAAATACCTCGACACAGCAGAGACCTGGTCCAACCACCCAATTGCTATCCAATCCGGCGCCCGGTTTCGTGGTCATGTCAGCAGCAGCGCTTTGGTCGTCGTCCGGGTGCCACATATTAATTCCAGTTTCGCACTCGCTGTCGCTGTCGCTGTCGCAGTGGCAGTGGCAGTGGCAGTCGCCCACCACTGCCAGGACATGAACATGCCGTAAATAGTTGCTCACCTCTTTGAGCCGAGTGCCGTACAGCATTCACCCGGCCACCGCCTTCGACCTCCGAACTCCGACCGCATACCGTTCATGGCTCCCGCTGGCGCTGCTCTTGCATTTATTAATAATTATAATGTCTGCGCTTGTCGTACACCATGGCCATGCCGGCCATGCCGTCGACACCCGTGCCAGAAGCAGCCCCACCATCGGCAGTCCCCCTCTCATGGCCAACATTGTCCTAGATTCGGGCTTGGCTTGTCTCGCCTGGCGTTTAACGGGTTTGGGGCTGCAACATGGCATTCATAAATCGCAGCTCATTTCGGCGTGGCCACGGAATGCACACGCATAATTATTTCAACATGCAGTTTGCACTCACACCGTATGGATGTGAGTGTGGGCGTGGACATGGATGTGGACGTGGACGTGAGCGTGGGTCTGAATGTGGGCGAATCTGTGCTCGAAAATGGCGTAGATGCGCGTATGGAATGCCTCTAGAGGCGACGCGCATCAACACATGCTCCTCTTTGTGGCTGGGATGCTTTCATACCATATCATTTTCAAAAATGCCATGAAACATAATAAATGATAAATATACAAATATACATATATAAATATTTATACCTATATATGTACATACATAGTCCCAAGTGCATCAAAGATTTCGCTTATATTTTAAGCTAAATATTTATGTTGATTGCTGAGATTTCAAATTGAAATGTGAATAAATTTGTTCTTTTAAAATACTTCCTAAATTACAGCTATCTAATTTCTTAGAGAACTGAAGTCCTTGCATACAATTTGAGTTACTCAAGTAACTCTGCAGCTGAAAAATCTCAAGTTTCTAGAATTTATTGAAGATGAAAGAGCTGCCAAGTTCATATTTAAGTTGCTTACTCAAAATATAATAATGAGATGATATTGACAGGTTATAGATGATAGATAATAGATTGTGGATAATATACGGTAGGTTATAGATGATAAATGATAGAGAATAGATGATAGATGATAGATGATATATTATATATGATAGATAATAGATGAAGGATGATAGATGATAGATAATATATTATAGATGATATATGAAAGATGATAGTTGATTGATAATAAATGATAGATGATAGATGATAGATGATAGATGAAAGATGATAGGTGATAGATGGAAGATGAAAGAAAGAGAATATTAAGGTAATAGATTATAGATGATATATGATATATAGATGATAGATGATATATAGTTGATAGATAACAGATAACAGATAACAGATGATAGATAATTGATGATAAATAATAGATGATTGATGATAGATGTTATAGTATAATAGATGTTAGATTGCTAGTTGGTTATATAAATGGTAGATAATAGGATGGTAAATGTTAGAGAATAAGTAATATGTAGATGAAAGATGCTGGACGATAGAAGATAGATAGATAGATCGTAAATGATGGGTAGATAGATAATAGATAATACATTGTAAATAATAGATAATATATTACATATGATAGAAATAAATTAAAAAATCAGATAGTTGATAGATGTTAGATAATATGATATATGATAACCTAAGGCAATTTGCTATCATCATCTCATTCTCAAGTAAACGCGTTTTGTTGAAGATGGAATTATTCACTGAATTTTATTTTATATACAAAAATCTTTTAGATTTAGTTCAATTGTAGAAGGCATTGGGCGTACGTGTTTTCAGATTGAACAATTATCAGTTCAAGATCAACTAAAGGATTCAGTCTATAAATCAATGTTGTTACTAATAGCTCATTCAAGTCGAAATAAAAAGAATCATTTCAGAGATGATTTCAACTATATTTTGATATGAGAAATAACAATTTTGCCAAGAAACACCAATGCTATGTTTTATAGGAAGTCTCTTTAGCATAAAAGCAAGACTAGTAGTTCTGAATCGCTTCATAATAATATAAGACTTGTGAGATATTGAGATATCTATACTTTTGGTATATATATACATATATATCTCAATATCTCTACTACATTGCATTGCTAGTTAAAATTTACTACAAATAGTTCCACTTCATTAACTCTTCAGAAGTGCAACTGAGTTTGTTTCTAGCTGTAACTACTTTTCAGTGAGAAGCGCAGAGAGCGGCTCAAAATACACTTGGGGTTAACCGGATTTCTGCTTTGAATGCAAATGCAAAATTCGCTCTTGACTACACTAAGAAACATTTTGGCAAGCACACACACACACACACACACACACACACACACACATGCAGGTGCCGTTGTGTTTGAATTGTTAAGTTGCTATTGGATATGCCTAGTGCCATCTCTGTCGCACGCACGCTTTGCCTGTCTCGTTGTGTGTGTGTGTGTTGCCAATTAGGGGACGCCCGACGCCCAATGCCCGATTTATACCGTTACAGTGTAACCAATTCTCCATGGTTGCGCAATAACTGCAAATTTAATTTTGCAATTTCGCGCCTTTCGCCCCGTTCCGTCGTGCCCCTGCCGCCCCAGACGCACCAACGTTCTGCTTTCCCAGGCGCCCATAAAATCTGACACACACACACACCTAATCTCAATCTGTGTGTGTGTGTGTGTGTGCTATAAATTTACAAATAAATTGGCGAATGCTCCAAGGCCGTGAAAGCCTCAGAAGCATTGCAAAATTAGCGGAAAGTTTGCGAAGCCGTCGAAGGCAACAGATTTGTTCCCTTTTTGCCTGCTTCCGTTTTTCCCTTTTGCCTGTTTCTGCATTTTCCGCCTTTACGTTTGGGTATTTTGGGTATTATTGGGTTTCACTTTATTTTCGAATCGCCCCTTACAAATTGAGACTTGAACTCAATTTTTTTATTGTTTCGAAATTTGCAAATTTTTAAGCTGCTATTGATTTCAGCGAATTACTTAAGGGAATTGCAGATCAAAAGTATTCTCAGCTTTACATATGTACATATATCTTGTTGGAATTGAATACTATTTGATTTTGAATTAAGAGGGATATATAATTAGTTGATGAATTCTGGGTAGAGTTCTTGATGAACTGCAAGATTTTGTTATTATTTATTTAACAGTTAGAATTAATGTTAAATTAAAGCTAACTAAAAGCTAAAGCTCTGGCTACTGAGGCCTTCGACTTATTTTGTTATCATACTTCAGAGTAGCTGAAGCAGAGTGCAAAATTCAAGAATCTGTAGTGAAGAATCTGGACTCGTATTAACTTTCACATATGTTTGTATATTTTCTTTTGATTCACTTCGATAGCTTATTATTGCAGTTGGTTGTTTCAGTCCAGTACCTTATGGCTTATTACTTAATGCTTCGCTATATACATGCTCACGGACAGTGCGACAGTACAAAGTGAATCGCTAATATTGCCACCAAAAAGCAATTGTGGAAAGAAGAAATCCATTTCAGGTTATCCGCGAATTTCAATCAGTCCCGCGATGCTTAAGCCAAGTGAAACGGGAGCTGCTGCTGCTGCTGCTGCTGCTGCTGCTGTTGGTAAATATAAATGGCTGCTGCTTTGCAGGAGAGTTTGGGGTTTGGGGCTGGCATAAAAATAAATAAACACAAAGGGCATACGTGATGTGCTGAACAAGACGACAGCGTGCCGCTTGGGGCAGGCAGTGGCAACAACAACAACAACAACAACAACAACAACAACAACAACAACAACAACGGGTCTTTGCCACGTGCAACATTTAAAGATGCGATACATTGGGCAAGGTAAGTGGAGTGGCAGGGGGTGTTTGGGGGGGGGGGTGGGGGTTTGAGAATTTCTGTTTTGATTCTTAAAAATTGCCATAGGAAATCCACTTAGGCTCGTTTGACAAAAACTACTCGCCAGCTCCAGAGCTTTGCAGTGGGAGTTGTCGCTGAGGTGGGAGGAGGGCAGGGGGAGATCGTGTTCCATGCCGTGCAGCTGGCGCGCGTGAGCAGCTAAAGATTTATGGCATCTTTTACGTGGCAGCTCAACTCTTTGGGGCTGCAAAGAGTTACGGCAAGAAAATCTCATCAAATTTATTTAAATGCACATAAATCTTGCAAACAGCTGCGCAGACAAAGTCAGAAAGAGAGAGAGAGAGAGAGGGAGTGAGAGAGAGTGAGGGAGATACTAGTTCAGCACAGATGCAGATAGTTTGAATAGGATTTTCTCAAAACTGTGCAAGGCGCTTAAGCGCATTGTAAACAATTAGATTTGAGAATGGGCAACAGGGAAGGGTAGCAGCTAGGAGGGGGCTGAGGGGCATTAAAAATGTTTAACCATTGGCGCCACTTTCTGATAATAAACAATGTTGAATGCGCACTGCGCTCTATGCAACAATTGACTGCACAACTACATCATCATCATCATCAGCAACATCATCATCAGCAACATCATTCGACTTGTTTATGCATTCGCTTGGCGTGAGAAATATTCGCTCGTGGCCACGCCTTTGACCAGCGGCCATAAAAGCTATGCCATAAACAAATCAAACACAACAAGAGCAATAAACACACACACACACATGCACACACACACACAGATGCACTCACACATACACTCTCTCACATTTTTCAAACAAATCGCCAAAAGCAAAATATTGGGTTTTCTGGTCATGAGGAAAAGCGCGAGGCGCCAAAACAAAAATGATTTGAATTGATACGAAACGCTCGTCTGAGACTAAAACTGAGTATATCCAAAGTTTTTAGGAGCTGAACAACGTTGCTTCGTAACATTTTTATTAAAACATTTTTATGATGTTGCGTTTTTATAGCCAGTAAAACAGCAACAACAGCAACAGCAACAGCAACAGCAGCGGAAGCAAACAAAACAAAAGCACGAAAATACAGAATTTTGAATAACAATCAAGCAAAACAAAGGAAAACTCAAAAGTTTCAGTTGATTTGGAAAATATTTTACATTCAAAAATGTTCTTGAGATTGGAAAACATATATATAACAGATGTATAATTAAATTTTTGCTATATATATATATATATATGTATCTGTTAGATGGATATAGATATATGTATATATTTAACAGATATATACATATATCATTTCTAATCATAAGATAATGTTATTTTGCAGGATTAAATTTTAAAAAATTATACTTTTTTTTTGTATATTTGTATATTATTCACAATTAAAACCTGAAACAAATTTGAACACACTTTCAGTAATTGCAAAAAGTATATAGAAGAAACTGTGATTTCAATCAAATTAGAGCCGGGAAATGGCGGAATAAGAAGAATCTGAATGCTGGAATACGGATAAAGCAAAGAGAAGGTTTAAACTATGGAAAGTAAATGCGAAATAACCCCTGCCTTCCATTTAAAATATAGCTACAAAGTGCTAAAAATAACATTAAAGTATCCCAAGCTAAAGAGATTTTGTGCAAACTTAAAGCTCAAATCTTGTTTATTGAAAAGTCTTTAAAGCATCAGCTCAGCTGATTGACAAAGTTGCGATACTTGGCAACCCCCAGTGCAATGCGAGGGCAGTAACAAACCAAACGAACATGGCCAGGGCAGGGCAGGGGAGACCATGGCCATGGCCACGACAAGGAGCAGGAGCAGCAGGAGCAGGAGTATGCCTAGCATGGGCACCCTTTTTATAGCGCAATGAGGCTAAGCAGCGTAGAGTCACATCAAAAGTATCTTGGGATGTGCTTGGGCCAGGGCTTGGGTTAAAAAGTTTGCGAATTGAATTTGCCACACGACTATGCCACACGCGGCTCACCAAATTTCGCACAATTTTGCGTGCGAGGCGGCTGTGTAATGATGCCATGTGCCATAAGCGATGGGCGCCACAGCAGCAGCAGCAGCAGCAGCAGCAGCAACGGCGGCAGTTGTGTGGGTGTTGCTAGGAAGAAGTGGGCGTGGCAGTGTCAAAGCATGCCAAAGTGCCGCAGAGAGACTAGGCAAATGCACTGCGTGTGCGGCGCCTTTGCAATGAGCCCAATAAAGTCAACATGAGGTCGAAGTGTACAGGATGAGGACATCAAGAGCAAAAAAGGAGCACGAGCAGTAGCAGGAGAGTGGGTAGCAGGAGATGGCAGAGTAGAGGACTAGTCATGACGCGACACACGCACTTCCCGTACCGGGGCAGACAATGAGGCAAGCGGCACGCCCTTAACCAGCGGGCAAACTTTGCAAGCTCACTCAGTTTCCTCACAGCCCAACACGCACACGCACACACACACACACGCACACAGTCACAGTCTTTACTCCCCAAACGCAATTCAATTCAACTATTACAGAGTCCATTGTGTGCGCCTGATTTTTGATTATCGTGCGCCAGGCACAAGAGTCACGTCATGGCCCTTTGGGCTGTGGCTTAATCGAAGATGCCGCCAGACAGCAGCAGCAGCAGCAGGAGGAGCAGCAGCAGCAGTAGATGCTCTGCGAGTGTGGCATCATCAAAGTCAATTGTTCGGAAAACTGGCAAGAAGAAAGCGCGTAAAACATATTACGCAGATTGTATTGATTTCTTATTATTTTGTCGCGACACGAAGCAGCGCTGCCGTTTGATGCTTAGATTTATGGGGCAAGTGGATTACCCCATGAAGAGATTCGCTCAATGGCACGATGAGCACTCAATGTATGTGCGTCTGTGTGTGTGTGTGTGTGTGGGTTTATGAGCGGATTGTGGATGTGGTTGCGGCTTGTGCCATCTAACCCAAGCCATTACCATACAACAAAGTAGCTTCTCCAGCCTCACTTGTCCCTCCTCCTCCTCCTCCTCCTCCTCCTGCTCAGCCACAGTTGTTTGTGGAGACAGCAATGCGGCGGGAATTTTTGTAAGCATCGCTCATGCAACAGCGAATTACAATATGCAGATTCAAGTTTAGACGCTGAGCAGCAGAACTTATTGAGAATAGAAAACGTCAGATGATTCCATATTTTTTAAATAATTAAATATCTTTTATTTATTTGTCTTTATTTGTATTATTTTTCCATAATTTTTAAATATTTAAAAATTGTTTATTTATTTGTAATATTTTTTTTTTATAAAAAAAAAAATTAATATTATGCATATAAATATAATCTAATAGAAATTTATATAAATATATAAATATTTTGATAAAAAATAATAATATACATATATATATTTTATTATATAATTTTTGTTTTTTATATGCAATATCATTTTTTTTTTTTTTAATATTTGTGCTTTAATTTCTTAATACATTGTTTGTTAATTCTTTCGATACAACAATTTTTTTTATAATATAATTTATTGAGATTTATTTTTCTTTATTTTTTGAAATAAATTTTTATGAAAATAAATTTAAATATTTATTGAAATGAAAATATGCTGACTTGACTTTTCAAAGTTTTTATTATCAGAAATTTTGTATAAATATTTTAATAACTATTTTAATTAATATTTTTGTATAAATATTTTCAAATATTTGTTAGACTTTGACCATAAAATAAGATAATTTTGAATGTTTGCTTATGTACAAGTTTTAATCAATAATGAAACATCTACAATTTTTATAATATTATTTTATTTTATATATTGCTTATTTCTTCTATAAATAAATTATGCATAGAAAGAATAAATCAACATACTGTATATTGTTTAAGATATTATAAAAACTAATACTAAATACTAAACAAAATTATATAATTTTATAAATTAATATTAAGCCAAATATATATTAATTCTTTTTGCTTTAATGTTTTCTTTTTTTAAATAAAAATTGTCGATAATTTTTAGAGGATTTTTTATGTAAACAAATTTGTTTGAAAGGCTTTTATACATATTTTTAAATGCTTTCATATATTTTTTTTTTTTTTAGATCTTAAATATAGCATAGCAAATGTTTTGTTTAAATATATAACGAAAAAGAATTGTTTGATATGTGTATATATTTATATTTCAATACGTCAACAAATGTAGATAGCAATTTGTATTTATTTTCAATACATTATAACACTAATAGAAATAATTACTGAAGTATTTTGAAAACATTTTAGCAGACATTTATGTATGTATATTCAATATATATAATATATAAAATATAAATATCTTATTATGCATTTATATTCATGTTAAAGTTCTACTACAAAACATGTTGATTAGATATGCAAAAGTTTAGCTTGAAGAATTTAAATTCTCCGAATTGTTGAATGATTTATAAACATTTAATATAAAAACAAAAATTTAACAAATCTTAAATTCAATCAATGTGATTATTATTTATTATGTTACTTTAGCAATTTTTATTTTTTATTTATTTATTTATTTTTTTTTTTTTATATTTTTGCAACCATGAACTGATTATCTTAAATTTTAAAAATTGTATTTTAATATTATAATATTATTTTAAATATATAATAATTCAAGCAGCTCAATAATTCTTCTTTGTTTTAATACATTCAAAGTAAATCATATTAATTCCCATTGAGTTTTCTTTGCTGTATTTTTTTTTTTTTTTTTTATATTTTACTTTTTGTACCTCTCGGCTCCACTTCGGCTTTGTTTTGTTTGTTGTTTTATGTTTCTGTCTTTTTAGACACATGCCAAAATTCTTGGGCAACAACAAACACAAACACAATCGAAATGAATACCAGAAATAAAAACCATTTTGGCCATAGAAGCGCGGTGCGCGCTGCAACCCGCAGATTTCCAAACAGCGGAACTGACGAAAGACACTCACTGCGGAAGGGCGAGCGAGAGGGAGAGCTAGATAGAGCGTGAGTGTGTGAGGAGGGGGACGCACTCTGCTGTTACTCATTCTCTGCTTCTCGCCTGTTCATCATTCTTCGCTTGATGATTTTATATGTATTTTTGTAACAGCCGCGACAAGAATAATAACAACAACAGCAACGCTACAGCAACAGCAACAACAACTCTCGCCGCCATTTTGCGTGCTGCTTGATTTTACCTATACATGTGTGTGTGTATTTGTATACAAAGTAGCCAGCGCGCACCCCAACAGAAAAAAATAATAATAACGTGTATAAAGGCGCGCCCTGCTACGTTTTTATTTAGTTATGTGTTGCTGTTGTTGTTGTTGTTGTTGTTGTTGTTGCTGTGCGGCCCTTGAAGAGCTCGTCCTAACAAGCATAAACCACCGCGCGGCTCTCACGCCGTTACCCACATACAAATGCATGCGTGCGTGTGCGTGTGCGTGTGTGTGTGCGAGAGAGGGCGACGTAGATCAAGAGTGTGAGTGAGTGTGTGGATGGCCGCGCGTTTTTGGTTGGTGATGGCGTGCCACAGATGATCATTAACAACAACAACAAAGGGAATATCAAGAATATCAAAAGAGGGAGAGAGAGAGAGAGAGCATCGCCGTTGATGGCAATGGCGGTGGTGGTGGTGGTGGTGTTGGTGTTGCTAGTGCTAAAGCTAGTTGGTGGTGGTGATGATATTGATGTTCGGCTGCTCCTGCTCCTGCTGTTGCTGCTCCTGCTGCATGTGGTGGTAGTAGTTGCCGCGTGTCATTATGCATATGTAAGGTAAGCGTGCATGTGCATGCGCCCCCGATGCTGCTGATAATTATAGAGGAACAGTGAGGGAGAGAGGCAGAGGCAGAGAGTGGAAGTGGAGGAGGAGGAGGAGGAGGAGGAGGAGAACGCTGGCTGATTGAGTGTTCATCAATTATTCAAGTATATCAGCAATATGCATGTATGTACATGTATGTATATAGTTATATAACTATATAATTATATATATATTTATATTTGTATGACAGATCAAACCTCTCTCTCTGCAGAGTATGAACAATGAAACGTGCAATGGATGGGGGCTGATGAGATTTTATATTGAAGCTGTATGATTTTGCAGTTATTATAAGAATATAGCTAACATTACAATTATGAAAAATTTATATATTGATTATATTTATATTTCATATAGCTCATTATAATATGCATTGCATTCATCCATGGAATGATACTCAACTGAAATCCGTTAATCATCCTTGTTAAAGGCAAATTATATGTTAAAACAAGTAAGAAGGCTCTAGTCGAGACGGCTCGACTACGAGATCCCCTGAACCCTGCAAAAAAGTGATACTCTTCTTCTTTACGCACGTATGAGCGCGCGCTCTGCTAACTGCGCAGTTGCTGCCGCGGCTTGGGGTGGGTTGGGCTAAGGCTTGGACGCTTATAACTCCATTTCTAGATGGATGATCTTCAATTTTCAGAGTAGATTAAGAGTATCTAAATGTATCTATTTGCCAAATTGCAAGTCTCTAGTATTTGAAATGCTCAATTTTTTTCAAATTGGGGGCGAAAAGGGCGTGGGATCCAAAATCTGTAAATTACATAATCGGCGTATCCATAATATCTATCTAAATAAACAAATTTGAAGTCTCTAGCTGAAATAGTGTAGAAGTAACGCCCAAAAAACCAAAAAAATTTAAACGAATTTTCGATTTTTTATCGATAATTTGGAAATGTGATGAGTTATCGAAAAAACAAAATAAACTCGTACTGCGTAGCTAACATACGAGTATTCGTGTAAAATTTCAGCTCTCTAGCTTTTGTAGTTTCCGAAATCTCGACGTTCATACAGACGGACAGACGGACAGACGGACGGACGGACGGACGGACGGACGGACGGACGGACAGACGGACAGGGCTAGATCAACTTATTTTTCGATGCTGATCAAGAATATATATACTTTATGGGGTCTGCGACTTCTCCTTCTGCCTGTTACATACATTTTCACAAAACTATTATACCCTGAATTCCCATTTTCAATGGGTTCAGGGTATAAAAATTGAATATAAATTAATGAATGTGAATTGTTCATACTTGGATATACACATATGTATTTTATATTATTTATATACATATTATATATTTATATATTTATATACATATTAAATATATATTTATATACATATTAAATGAATGCCAAATACTTAAAATTAATAAATACTGTAGGAAATAATATTCATTGCTATTATCTTATGAAAAGGATTTTTCCTGTGGCTCACAAATTCTTAAATTACATAAAACTTATTTTGAGCTGTAAAATGCTTAATGTGTACTAACAAATATATATAATTAATGCAAAATAAATTTAAAAAATAATTCATTTCTTAGCAAATGATTTTCTAACTATTTATTAGTTGAAAGTAGTTTAAATGATTGAAAAATATGTAACAAATGGTGGATTAAGTGATGTATGGAGAATAAACTTTTTCTATAAAAAATAATATAAAATGGGATAGTAATACTTTAAATTTAATATAAATAATATATTAAAAGTGAATTAATTACATTTTTTCTATTATAATTATTGTTAAATAATGTAATATTATAATATATAAAAATAAAATATATATATTAAAAGTGTTTTAAGTGTTGTGCATTAAACTTTTTCTTAACAAAAATATATATACATACATATATACTTTATATTTTATTTTATTTAATATATTGGCTATGTGCGCCGCTTAGTAGAATCAATTGCAGCCAAATATTTAGGCAGTTAGATAGATAGACAGTTATTGATGCCAAAGCTGAAATCATGGAATATTAGTTATTAATATTACAAATTGAGAAAGAAAATCTAAAATTCCCAACAAAGTCCAAACAAAATATTAAATTTAAGTGTTGAAAATGTAACTGAAATTAGCATTAACATAAGCATATATATGTAATCTGGCAGCACCATACGAAGAATGTAATTAACATTCTATTCTGTTTATATTATCACTCTCTGCATTACAAATGTGTGTAAATACTTTTGCAAACTGATAAGCATCAGTTCAAATGCCTCAATTATTTAACAATTATATTTTTGTTAATTCTTTTTTTGTTTGCTTCTGCATAGATCATCACGTTACTTGAGCATTTGAGTAGCAGCAACAACGAAAAAAATGCTTTCAAAGTTGCAGAAGCTAAGAATAATATGTTGTGTAAATACTTTTGACCAGCCCTGTATATAAAATTAAACAATAATATATAAAATTGAATATAAATAATATATAAACACAAACTCTAAAGAAACAGTCTCATTGCAATTTTACTTTGTTGCAGTCCATGAGCTAGCTCTTTAGTTGAATTGATTTACATACATTTACATAGACATACATATATACATATATTGATAATCTATATCTTAATTATTCATGAATCCCAATCCCAATCCCAATTCCAAAAAGCTGCTATTTATGTTGTTGCAACACACATAATTCTGGTGCTCGAATCTACCCGCTGTTTAAGTATCTGGGCGTGCAACATGCCACTTCAGCTGCCTCGCTGTCTGGCATTGCTCTGGCTGCAACTGCCTACCCCTTGGAGCAGCAGAGTAGACTGCTCGGCACACAGCTTGTAGCAAGGTAACTGAGAGGCATTCAATAAAAGGGCGCGTTTACAAATATTTGTCGTTGCATCCGCTGCAGCAGCAGCAGCAGCAAAAAAAAGAAAAAGACATTAACTTTTTTTTCACTATAGCTGCTTTTTATATAAATAACTATATTTGTGTGTGTGTGTGTGTGCATTGGCAACATAATTCTTAGTAGCATTGACGACAAAAGGGATAACATTGCATTTGTTGTCAGCCCAAAAACTGTCACAGCTCGCCAAAGGATCACATTTTCATTCAGCAGTTTTTCATTGATTCGGTGCGAGAAGCGAGAAGCGAGCATCGAGGGCCGTGGGCAACCCTCTAGAACAATGGATGCGTTCGCATGAAAGGAAAATGTTGACAAGACACATTTTTCACCAAATGCCTACAATATTTGGCGTTTTCGATATTTTATAGCGACAACAACAGCAGCAGGCTAACTGCAGAGTCAACAATGTCCTTGCTACACGATCAGCCCCCTTTTGTTTGCCAGCGCCCAGTTTAGTTTCTGTCAGACAATGCGGAGACAACAAAATCGTCTTCATGACGTCTTCTTCGTTCCATGTCTTGCATTCCTTTTCCTCCGCCTCTGCTGCTGCTTCTTCATCTTCATCTCCTGGCAAGGTCCTGGTCGTTATTGTCTTTCTTTCTTCCTTTTTTTTTTTTTTTTTTTTTGTTGCTTGCCCTGTCGCTTTTGTCACGTTAACGTCGCATTGTCTACGGCCAGAGTCAATAGATTTTCCAAAGCCGTTAACAGTTTTATGCTGCCAGCTCCCTATAGTTTGATTAACGTTTATTTACGATGTCATCGTCTGATGTTTTCATTTACGCCTTGGCCAGCGCTTAATGTGAGCTGCCTCGCTTTGTTTCTGCTTTTTATTTTCCATTCTTTTCAGTTTTGTTTCTTTTGGCTGCCAACATCAATAGATCAGTCAAGTAGCTAATAAAATTGCCTATGAATATTTTATTGAAAGACTTTGAATTTTACAAGAATTTAGTTTGAGAATGAAATCTGTAAGAATTTCTAAAGATATTTCAAAATACAAATATCACTAGCGAGCATTATTTTTTGATGTATTCATTTCACTTCACTTCACTTTTTCCACTCACAGGGTCTAACTAACAGAAATATTGGCAAACCGATAAAACGCAGCTTTAGAACTGTGGATAGATATTTGAAAGATCCAGAGGTATATGGAACACACTTCAAACCAGCACTTAATGTCCGAGATGAGCGTAAAATTGTTCGACTTGCTTCGAATTTAAGTAAGTCTGCAACTAAAATTAAGGAATCAGCCGGTGTAAATGCAAATCTTTCAACTGTTAAGCGTACAATTAGAAAAGCAAAACATCTTAAAGGCTCTAGTCGAGATGGCTCGACTACGAGATACCCTGAACCCTGCAAAAGAAGTGATACTCTTCTTCCTTACGCACGTATGAGCGCGCGCTCTGCTAACTGCGCAGTTGCTGCCGCGGCTTGGGGTGGGTTGGGCTAAGGCTTGGACGCTTATAACTCCATTTCTAGATGGATGATCTTCAATTTTCAGAGTAGATTAAGAGTATCCAAATGTATCTATTTGCCAAATTGCAAGTCTCTAGTATTTGAAATGCGTTTTATTGAATTGCGGGCGAAGGGGGCGTATCCAAAATCTGAAAAACTACATAATCTGCGTATCCATAATAACTATTTAAATAAACCAATTTGAAGTCTCTAGCTAAAACGGTATAGAAGTTAAGCCCAAAAAAGCTAAATAATATAAACGAATTTTCGATTTTTATCGATAATTTAGAAATGGGATGATTTATCGAAAAAAACAAAACAAACTCGTACTGCGTAACTAACATATGAGTGTTCGTGTGAAATTTCAGCTCTCAAGCTTTTGTAGTTTCCGAAATCTCAACGTTCATACGGACGGACGGACGGACAGACGGACATGGCTATATCAACTTTTCTCGTCACCCTGATCAAGAATATATATACTTTATGGGGTCTGCCACGCCTCCTTCTGCCTGTTACATACCTTTAACAAAACCATTATACCCTGATTTCCCATTTCCAATGGGTTCAGGGAATAAAAACTACTTCTAAATGCTATACGCAAAGAAAAGCGGCTCCAATATGCGAGAGAATACTTGGCATGGACAGTTCAAGCTAACACTCGACTGAACCATTGGCGTTCGGTTGTCTTTACTGATGAAAAACGATTCAATTTAGATGGTCCCGATGGTTTTCAATACACTTACCATGTCCTACGAAAGTGGTTTGGGTTGCCATCATATATTATGGAATTTTTGTATTGTATACTTGAAAATTAATCAAATAACGAAGATTTCAGTGTATTCACTTTTTTTTTTTTTAATTGTTATCCAAATGAAAGTTGTAAAGCAAATATTAAGGAAAAATCTGCCTGAAGGCCTCTGTCGCTCTGGCTTAAAAGAAAATTGTTATTTAGAATTGATTTTTAGTAACAATAAATAAACAAATAAAATTAAGGAAAAATGCAGCGCGTCTAACCGAAGTCTCGCCGTATATATTATTAATATATTGTTTATAATTTGTTATTATGTAAAATATAAAAAAGAATGCTCTGAAAATATTGAAAAAAATTATATAATTTTTTATTTAAAACAGAACATAATATGTTCTGTAAGTTTTCTACCAAAATGATTTAGGTAATGTTTTAAATTTCATTTAAATTTTATTTTGCTGTCAATATTTGTTTTATTATTATTATTAATTTTAATAATATTATTTTTTAAACCGTTTTTCCTCTTTGTTGATTATTTCATATTAATAAATATTTGTCTTAATGTAAATTGTTTGCATTAGAAATACTTTTAATAATTCATGCATTTTTTTCTTTTCTTATTATTTTCCCTTGTTTATTTTTAGTTTGCCTTGTTTTTTTTTTGTATACATATATATTTTTATAATTTATTTTCTAAGCTTCTGGCATATTCACTCAACCATCTGTGCTGCATATCCAACACAAGTTCAAAGACTGCCAAAAAACCACGAAATAAACTTTTGTCATTCTGTGGCGAAAATAAATAAATAAAAAAATAGAAAGATGTTCTGACCTTCAGCTGTGCCGCAATCGAAATACTCTGCCAACAGTCAAAGTGAATAATTCAGAAAGTCAAATGCGCTTTATGAGGTGAATGTCCTGATTGTAGAGGTGGAATGTGTGTATATCTTTCTATATCATATTATATTTTGGGAAGGGAATAAATTGTTTTAAAAATAAAAAATAAATAAATAAATAAAAAATATATATATATATAAGAATAATAATTTTATAAAAATTGTTTTAATCATGAACATTTAATTTTCATCATGATAAATTTTAAATATAGTTTACAGAATTATTTTTATAAATATTGTTTTTAAATTTAATTATTAATGAAATGAAATTATTTTTAATACAATTCTTAAAAAAGTAAAACTTGTTAAATTATAAATATCATTTACATTTAGTTGTGAACCTGATCTTACTATAATATTATATATAATGCATAAAAAAAAAACATTTGCAATTCTGGAATATTTATATCTATAATACTTATATCTTATTTTATTACAAAATGTCTTGAATAAAGTTAATAATATTTAAAAAAAATATTTATAGCTTCAGAGCAAGTTTAAGTAAATGTAAAATTTATTTGACTTTGCGTAGTGTAAACTTTTGGCTATAAAATGCACATATCAGGCATGTGTAAAGTCAGCTACTTTTTTTTTTTCATATAGCTAAGAAGAAGCATTGACTTTATATAAATATTTAACAAACAAACATAATGAATGAGCAGCACATGAATCCTTTGCCGCATGCAGTGTATGCAAAAGGCTATACGAAGCAAATTAGTTCAAGATTTATGCGTGGCAAAATAAACGAATATAAGCGAACACAAATTATTGATATACATATGTACATACATACATATATACATATATACATATGCATAATATATATATGTACATATATACTATTCATATTTGGCTACAGCGCTTGTTTATTTAGCCATTGATTTATGCCATGGCCATTTTGCGGGGCTTCGCTTTATATTGCGGCCGCATTTTGGCGAGCCACAAATATTGAATAATAATAATACACATAAATATACATTTATACAACTATATATTTCAATATACACATGTATATATATCTATCTATATATAAACTCTTGCTATATACAAATCATGTTATATTTTGTAGCTGCCGCAGCAGCAAATTAATGACAAACGATATTTGTTTATTTATTTTATTTTTATTTTTTATTGAGTTTTGTTTTGTCATTAATAATTATTTAACATCGCCATGAAAATGAAATAGTTCACGCCTGATTGACTCACTGATTGACGGGTCATGCGTCTTATATATATATATATATATATGTTATGGATGTCAGAATAATTAAGCTACTATTTTATTATTGGTAAATTCTTTTATAAAACTTTATTTACTTAATAATTCACTTATTTAAAAACTTTTAAATGCTGCCAGAAAACTGTTAATAACAGAATTTGATTATTTATTATTATTATTATAATCTTTTTTATATTCTATGGAACAGCGTGAAAAAAGAGTTGCCATTCCTTATGTATATCGAATGCCTATTCCTTCTTCCTTTGGCTCATCTGTGATCTCTGGAGATGGAGCTAAATATTTGATTTTTATTTATAAAGGCTCTTTTGTAATATATTTATAGTAAAAGTTATATATATTTTTTTATATTATTATTATTATTTTTTTTTTATTTATTTATTTTTTTTTTTTTTGCTTTTTAGTATATGAAATAAAGTCTTCTGTTATATAAGGATAACTGTCAAACTTTGAGAGCTAAGAAAGAAACAAAAAATAGTTTCAAATAGTATCAGAATGCTAATATTTGGCTTGAAATGAATTGAGTAAAAAACATACTCTAAAATATCAAATTATTTAAATGAATATTCTATAAATAAAAATGAACAATATATAAGCAAATAATATTATAATAATAATATTATATAATATAATATACAAAAAATATTCAAAAAATGCATATATATTTTTTATTTTAAGTTTTATTTTTATTTATTTTTTTGTATTAATTAAAAAATAAATAAAAAAATATATATAGAAAGAAGAAATATATCTAAAATTATATCAAACAAATATTATTTATTTGTTAAATAAATTAAATAATATTTATATAATTCATTAAATATATATAATTATATTTGTTAAATAAATTAATTAATATTTATTTGTTAACTAAATTAAATATTTATTTGTTGAATAAATTAAATCATCTATATATAAACTTTTGACTCACATTTGGAACACTTGCTAAAGTCTTGTTTCTATTGCTATTCAGTTTTCAGTTTCCCACGCCCCGCTTGTTAGATCGATTTTACACTAAGACAATGGACTTTGATTTGCTTTAAATTGAGTCGGATGACCGAAATGCCAAATGTTTTGTAAACATTTTTCCAAAAACATGTCAATGGCTGACCCATGGCCAGCAGCCCAGCAGCCTAGCAGCACAACCCATTGTTGACCGGGGTCCTGTGTTCAGCGGTGCAGTTGCCTGAATGCCGTTTTGTCTGCTTCGTTTGCCTTTATGTTATTTTTTCTTCTTCTTCTTCTTCGACTTCTTTTCGTTTTGGCGGCGGCGCAGGCGGAACATATGAAACTGAAATTGACTTGTTACAATTTGGTTTGGGCCGTTAGGGGTACTTCGTTTCGCTGGAATCACACCTTGGCCAGGAGCTGTGGCGATGCCGCAGGTGGGGGCAAAGGCAGCTAATTTATTGTGGCGGCAACTCTCTCTGTACTTTCTTTCAACAACAAATTGTGCGACAGAAAGGTCAACACACACACACACACACACAAATGGCTTTTTACTGATATTCAATTCAATTCTTTCTCTTTCTGCATTTTCAGGAATCGACAAAGACCGTCATAACAAAAAGTGCTAATGGGCTGAGCCACAACTGAGTCCATTTGATCAAAGACTAAATTTCTCGATTATTTTTTCTTTTTAATTATGAATAAAATTGTTGTTGTATATACATATATAATATCTGACATATATTATGATATTTATTTATATATATAACATTTTACATTTTACAAAGAAAAATTGTTTAAAAAAATATTCACAGCAAATTGGTTTATAAATATATATATATATAACATTTTACATGCTTCAGATTAATGTTCTTTAATATGAAATAAGTCAAAACAACAATTTTTTTTTTAAACATAGACAAAAAAGAAAAAAAAGATTGTTTAAGAAATATAGGCAAAAAAATAATAAAAAAATAGTTTTAAAAAAATATAGACAAAAAAAAAAAAAAATAAAGAAAATTTGTTTAAAAAAATAAAGAAAAAAAAGTTTATAAAGAAATATATATATATAAAAAAAAATAAAGAAAAATTAAAAAAAAATATATATAAAAAAAAAAAGTTATGGAAAATTGTTTAAAAAAATATAGACAACAAAATACAATTTAAAATTATTTCAAAAAATTATATAAATACATTAAAAAATACTGTATATATATATTGATTCAATTTAGGCACATATTATTTATGACTGGACAATGTTATTAAAAACATAAAAAAATACACAAAGAAAAAAATGAAAAAATTAAATAATATTAGATTTATAAGAATTTAATTTGAATAATAATTTATTTATCATATAACATATTTTAATTTATATTTCAATGTATTATATATTTAATAAATTAAGACTAATATTTACCATAATACTTATATATTTGAAATTAATGCATATTAATAATTAATTAAATATTAATGCTAGCTACTGAGAACTTTCTTTCGAAATATCTTTAGAAATTCTCATAGAATTTATTCTTAAACTAAATTCTTGTAAAATTCAAAGTATTTTTATTAGCTACTTGACTGATCTATTGACTAATAAAAAAA
Source organism: Drosophila koepferae (assembly GCA_030914345.1). NCBI lineage: Eukaryota > Metazoa > Arthropoda > Insecta > Diptera > Drosophilidae > Drosophila > Drosophila koepferae. The sequence goes on along the minus strand of JAUESR010000196.1, from coordinate 4,256,805 downwards.
AAAAACAAAACTGAAAAGAATGGAAAATAAAAAATAAAGCTTTCATTAAGTAAATAACTTTTTGATATGTGTAATATTTAGACTGTTGATGGAGCAACTCTTTGGCTGCGAATAATTTTAGCATAGACCAAAGGACACATGCCGACTATATAGTATATATGATTGGCTTTGACTTTTTTGAAAGCTTCAAATTGATGTGTTTGCAAAGAAATCTACATTTTGAATAAAATAAATATAATATTTAATATTTATACATTAAAAACTGAATTAGTTATGAGGAAAAGAAGTTACACGTCTGGAAAGTTTAAGTTTAAAGCTATTCATAGCTTTGTATACCAACAGAGATGTTCTCATACGACTGATATACAAAATTCGATTTATCGATAGATGTGCATCGACTTAATGATTAACAGTAAGTGATTAGATTTATCGATATATGTAGAAGTCGTTATAATTAAGTCGATAGACTACATCATAACACATCAAATCAGTTGAGTTAGTTCTTAATCTTCTTTAATCTCTCTCTCTCTCTCTCTCTCTCTCTCTCTCTCTCTCTCTCTCTTTAATTAGTATTTCACATATTTTATTGTTAATATTGGAATTTTTGTTATTTAGTCCATATAAATCCCTATATAGAGCAGGTATTAACTATGGCTTAGGATCTTTGAAATCCTTTGAAATAGTTTAGCTTGCTCGATAACGCTCTTCTTTTCCATAGCTATAAATATCTAGCTATAAATGAACTTTAACTAAATGATTCGCTCATAATAAAAGCACATCAAATTGTTTTAGCACTCTGATTATAATGCATATTGGCTGGCAACCCTTTTGCCTAAACAGTTTTCAGTTTGATTGCCTGCTATTGTCCGTCTCACTCTCTCTTTCTCTCTGTCTCTTTCTCAACTCTTTCGCTTTTGGTCTTGTTTTATGGCGCCTGTGTAATGGCATTAAGCGCCTGCTGATTTATGGCCTTGCTGCTAGCCATATTTGAAGTTTTATTAATGAGCCAACACCCTCGCCCCTCGCACTTTGCCCTCCTGCCCAATGTCAGCAGATACAGGTTAACTGAATGGCCTGGCCCCGCCCCTTTTGGCTAGCCGCCCGTTGTCACTTAGCATAAAGAAACAATTAAAAAATTGCCCAAAAAGCCAAAATGCTTTTTGGGGGTAGCCGCATAGCAGCCAGATAGAGCTACGGATGAAGACAGATTTAGTAAGTGGACGCAGGAGTGAGAAAGAGAGAGAAAGAGAGAGAGAGTGAGTGAGTGCGGGAGAAGTTACGTGAGGTTGTTGGGAATTAAGTGCACCCGATGGTGGCATTTGGCTGGCGCGAAAGCGCGAAACTCATTAACTTGTGTCAGGCGCAGAGCTCCCCAAGAAATGAGCCCACACTGCCACGCACCACGCACCACGCAGCAGCCCCACCCCACCGCAGCAGCAAACACAGCTGGCTGTAAAGGAAAGTGCGAATATTATCATTATCACCAATCCGGCTAAAATAAGTAGTTGGTAGAAGGGGCAGACGGCTCAACATTGTTGCGCTTAATTAACAAGCGGCCTGTGGGCTGTGGGTGGTGCGAGGTGCGTGAGTGGTGCGTGGTGCGTGGTGCGTGGTGGCTACGCTCGACTGGGGCTGAAGATTGCTGTAAACGCAAAGTACTAATCATGAAAATTAAAAATAATTAAAACTTTTCTTTCAATTTAAAGGCGCAGCGCCTTTGCCTTTTGTCAAGTGAATTTCCTTGGAGGCCATAAAACGTTGCCGGAAATGTTGATAAAGTGCCTGGGAACAATGGGCTGACTGGATGGCTGGTGGGGCAGCGTGGTTTTGTTGTTCTTTACAGCTTTTTATTTTTGTTGTTGTTGTTGTTTTCTTTTGGCAATGGCCGTCGCGGTTAAATGGCGTTCCAGCGATTTTAATCACAATTTACGCGCCGCTCTTAAAGGGTTCGCCTTGCCTTGTGAATGCTCGTAAATTATCAGGCCAAGGGGCAAGTGGGTGTGCAACTGTCTGTGTCAGTGTGTGTCTGTGTGTGTGTGTGTGTTTATTTGGCTACATGCTTTTGCGGGAGTATTAGCGCAGCTAAGCCGCAGGCAGGTTGCTGCGCATAAGCGGCCCAAGTGAAATGTCTCCCATGGCAGGTCGAGAGCTCTGCTGCAGTGTTTGTCGGCCTAGAATTGTGTCATCTATGCCGCCAACTGCCTGCTGCTTGGGTATTCATTCATTCATGGGAATCTTGCTTTCGTCACTGCTAATCGCCTCGTAATCGGCTGGGTAATCAATCTGCCTCGGCTACTTGCCTTACTCGCATTGACACAGGTTGTCCCTGCTCCTGTCGCAGTCTCAGTGCCATTGGCGATTTTCCCATGAACATGATGCTGAGTAGATGTTGTTGTTGTTGTTGTTGTTGTTAGTGGTGGTGGTGGTGGTGTTCGTGTCAGTGTCCTTTTTGCCGCCGTTATCTGTGCGAAACAGAGCTGAGCCGCTTGCGCACGGTTAGCTGCATTGTCCTTTTCTGGATGATTCCTTAAGCAGCGCATGCAAGATGATGCATTATGCACTTCCGACTCTCATCGCTAAGCCGCTTAGCCAAGTGTCCTGGCCTGTCATGGAATCTCTAGCTGCCACTAAAGGCAACTCCTGGCAACTGGCTCCTGTTTGCCTGCGCCATTCATTGTCCTGGCCGAGCTCCATTCAACGTTGACATTCGCTTTGTCGTTTCAATTTTAAATTTTATTTCATTTTATTTTCCCCTCTCTCCCACTCTCTCTCTCTTGCTCTCTCTATTATTTTGTTTTGTTTTGTGTATTGGCTTAATGCATTTTAGCAAATGCGCTTGACAGCTGAGGCCGGCTCAATGTCAGCATTCAATCATTTCTTGACTAGTTTTGCTCCTTTTGGGCGCAGCTCAAGCAGCTGACGGACGTGGCCCAAACGTTGACCGTCTAACCGCTCGCTGACCGCTCTGGAAGCAGCTAATTATGTAATTTGGCTGTCACAGTGCTCGCCGCGTCAAGCTGCTAAACGCCGCTCCTGCCACTTTCAAATTGTTTAATCAATTTCATGTTCTATGCACTTTGGCCGGACGGACAGTTCCGTTGCGGTTGACCAACTCGCTAACCATTCGCCTGGAACACGATCTTGGCGCAGTCGCGCCATCGTCTTGACTGCGACGCGGCCAACCATGCAGCCAGAGTAGCCTAGACAGTCAGAGCAGCTTGAGCAGCTCGAGCAGCTCGAGCAGCGCCAGGCATAGCGCACCCTAATGGGGCGTGGCCAGTCCGGTTGGGCGCTGATAACAGCTGCTGCGCTTGGTCGCTTGCCAAAGGTGAAAGCCAGCAAGATTTCAGAGCTGCCTTCACTTGTCGTGCTCTACACCGAAAATTGTTCCTTTTCAATAGTTAATTCTGGTGTTTTAGTCTGCCTGCTGAATATATTAACTTGCATCAATTTAAGTGCATTATGAAGACAAAACTTCATCAGAGGTGGATGCGATTAATGAAATACGGCATTTGAGTGCATTGTCATTGTGTATACAATTTATTAGCTTATATGTACATATATATATGTATATTTATCTCTTTCTTATTGGTTCTCTTTTGCATAAACGGAAATAGGAAATAGGAAAAGGAAATCAAAATAATCTAACGTCTTTTCTGTCCCTTTTTTTTCGTACTCTATTCTATAGAATTGACTATAATTATAATTGTAGATATATATATATAGATATACATATATATTTATTATATTTATATATATATATATATATATATATATATATATATATATATATATAGATATATATATATAGATATATATATATATATAGATAATTATGAGATAATTTGCTATGCTATAGCTAGCTTCTCTATCTTCATATTGTTTTTCATTTTTTAATACTCCCTATTCTATTATTCCCTCGCTTTTGCCTATTTTCTGTTTTTAGCTCTATATGCTTTTTTTTTTTTTTTTTTTTTTTTTTTTAATTTTATTTAGTAGGAAGCACCGGAGCAACTTTCTACTCCATTATCTCCCTTGGATCATACAATTAACATCACAGGTTTACAATTATTTATACAATTTAAATATATATACAGAGTATATGCTATATGCTTACGTGTTTTTCAAAGTTATATTTTAGTTGTTCTCTCTCTCTCTGCCTCTCGCTCACTCACTGCATCTGTCTATCTTCTCTATCTATCTATCTGTTTATGCCATTTCCATTCCCGCTTTCTCTCCTTATTTCTCTGTTGCAGAAGCTCTCACAATTCCTTGCTTTTGCTCTTCTTTAATCGTTTTCTCTTTCTTACTCTTGCCCTCTATGATTCTCTCTCTTCTCTCTTCCTTTCCGTAATCCAGCTTATCAACTTTTCTGCTCTTACTATCATTATTTCTAGCTGTCGCTCTCTCTTTCTCTACCCTCCATTATCTAATATGATATCTTTGCTGATTTCTTTCTATCGTTGATACTCTCCCTCTCTACCTTCCTTTCTATAGCTTCCCGCCTTCTCTCTCTCTCTCCCCCCCCCCCCCTTCCCTCTCTCCCTTCCTTTATATAGTCTGTTTTTCTCTCTCTCCATCTTACTTACTATTGCTTTCTCTATAAGCGCGCCAAACTCAATGATCTGATTTATCCAATTTGTTTTCCATTTCCGTGCATCAAGAACTTCCTTCAATTATTGAACTCATCTAAGCTACGCTCATTAATATGATTAAGTACGTTCGATTTCGCTTATAGATCTCTCATAGATGTCGTTGTTGTTGCACTTCTTGGTGAATTAACTGTTGCCCTTTGTTTAGTTGCTGCCGTTGCTGCTGTTGCTGCTGTTGCTGTTGCTGCTGTTGGTGCATTTTGACATTTTGACGAAGAGGAAATGTCACGTCACGTCGTGTTTTGCCGCACACCTCCAATTTCCGGTTGAGTGAGCTGCCGCCGTTGCCGTCACGTTGCCAGACATTCACCGTTGCGTGGGCGAGCCATAAAACCCAACTCTAGACCTAACGCGAAACCAGCTCGTGCTTCGGCTCCAAAATGCAGTTGCAACTGCAACTGCATTTGTAGCAACAACTGCATCAGCAACTCCTCCTCCTCCTCCTCCTGCTTCTCCTGCACATTGCAATCAAAAATTGCACGCACCAAACTGATAGCCATTGCTCTCGCCTGAACTTATTTGCCATAACGTATAGCCTACACACCGTCTCCTCCTCCTCCTCGCAGCCTTGCACACATTTTGAGCTTGGCATGCATGGTCTCTGGGCAGGTTGGTCGATTGGTTAGCATTTCTGGTCGTTTTGCGGATGCATAGCGCCAGACGCATGAACACCACGCTTTGCGGTCTAGCCGTTGTATGAATGGGGGCTGTGCTCTTTACCCATTTGCTAGCCACCACAGGTTAGCTGCCGCTTGCCATAAAAAGCTTAGAAAATACAAAATAATTCTTATACATATAATAAAAAAAATATGTATTTTATATTTATTTGTCTCTTCTATTCTTATTCTTTATAAAACTTTGCTCAGAGCTCTTATTAAATTTCTCTTTATTAATATTGTTATATTTAATTAACTTGGGCAAATTTCTTTAGTTTTTGCCTTGCGGCTCAAAACTTTAAGAAGTTTTTGCTGTGGCGCCATCTGGCGCAGCAAACATGTAACTGCGCGCTTGGCTGTCTTGCTGCTTAGGCTGCTCTACATTGGCACCTATGGCTAAAGTTTGCATTCCAAATCAAATTGATAAGCGTAATGCTGGCAATGAATTTATTTAATTGCATTTGAAATTTATTTATTCTATTTGTTTCAGTGCACAAATTGCTGTGATTTATTTCAATTGCTTACATTGTTGCGCGCATCGGGTGCGCAGCGCCATCTGGCGGCAATTGCTGGCAAGCATAAGCATTTTTATTTAAAATGGCGAAAGCTTTGGCGCCATGGCGCTCGTCGCTTGGCTTAAAAAACGAAAGGGTTGCACGCCGCCACTTGTCTTGTCGCTGGTTAAAGCCAAAAAAGTTTGCTGGCCTCAAAAATAAGGGGCGTGGCCGGGAACGCCCGCCGGCATTGTTGGCATTGCAGCGCTCAGTGGCTAAATTTTATTTATTATTATTTGTAAATAAAGAAAATAAATTGTATTTGTTTAGTGAGAATTTGCAAATTTCAAATTGCAATTAATATGAAAATATATGAATTTTTCAATTTATTGCTCTCTCTCTCTCTCAACTCTGTCTCTAATTGCGTTTAGTCTAGGCATGCATTGTATATACATATATATATATATATATATATATATATATGTACATTGACCCTTGCATGATTTGTTTGCCTAACGCCATGTCACATGGCCAGCAAGGTAAATTTACATTTGCCACACCCACCCGCCTACCAAAAATGCCTTTCATCTTTGCTGTCTGCCTTGCGGTCGCCATTTAGCCAGCATCCAATATATATTACAATAAACTGTTGGCCGCAATGGCGTTGAGGTGTCTATCGGGCCTTAATTTTATTGAACATTAGGAATTTGGTTATATATAATATATATAATGAATATATAATGAATATATAATGAATAATTATAGCCATAGCTGTAAGCCAGTTCATTTCACTTATTTCTTTTAGCATTTAATACATCAAATTAAAATCTTATCAAAGTAATTTGATTAAGATATATTCTTCTTTTATTATCTTTCAATTTATAGATCTTAATTAATTACGATCGCACTTATCGATTGCATACTGTCTGCAGTGCTGTGTACTTGCACCGAATAGTATCTGCTAATTAAAACGAACTTTAATGGTATGCAAATGGGTGGGTGGGCTAACTGTAAAGGATATACCTGAATGGTTTAATGTGCATATGCAGACAGGGCAAGCACACGCACACACATGTGTGTCTGTGTGTGTCTGTGTGTGTGTGTGTGTGCCTGTGTATGCTACAAGTATGTGCCTTGCTCATTAAATAAAAACATAGACCTTTACAGCAGGATTTAAAAAGAAGCGAACGCAGGGATTGGCTTTTTAATGCCACTTGCTTGCTCTTTTTTTTCTTTCTTGCTGTTTTTTTTTGTTGTTTTGTTTTGGCTTGGTTGCAAGGCACAGACACTGAGCCACCCAAAATTGAACCCAAATGCTCCCCCCACCGCCAGCAACGCTCAGCTGCTGGCAACGCAACCCAAGCGCTTGTCTCGTCTCTCAATCCACCGACTTTTTTGCGCATTTGCGAATTACACGCATTAATTTTCTTTTGTAACCCTTCTTTGTATTAAGCATATGTGTGTGTGTGTGTGTGTGTGTGTGGGTTCGTCTCACTCTCCCTCTCACTCTCTCGCTCTCTCTCTCTCTGTGTTTGAGACTATTTAATGAAATGTTACACATGTTTCGAACAGCAATAATAGCAACAAAGTGCGCTGCTTTGTCTGCTCATTATGTCGATATTGTTGAGCGCCGTTTTTTAATTGCAAGACTTTCAAACAAGTACAAAAAAAAAAAAAGAGGAAGAGAAAAAATACACACACACATACATACATCAAAAACCTCAGCTAGCATGGAGAAGCTTTAATTGCCATAGCTAAGAGAATTTAAGATCTCATTTCATTTATTATTTATTATAAATGCAAATATTATATTTATTATAGAGACACAAAATATACATAATTTTGTACTAAATTAAATTAAATGTACTAAATAATTACTTTTAAAAAATGAATATTTTTAAGTAGTTTTAATTTTAATTTTTAATGCAACAAAATTAATTTTATATTTTATATTTTATATTTTATATTTTATATTTTATATTTTATATTTTATATTTTATATTTTATATTTTATATATTTTATATTTATATTTTATATTTTATATTTTATATTTTATATTTTATATTTATATTTTATATTTTATATTTTATATTTTATATTTTATATTTTATATTTTATATTTTATATTTTATATTTTATATTTTATATTTTATATTTTATATTTTATATATTTATATTTTATATTTTATATTTTATATTTTATATTTTATATTTTATATTTTATATTTTATATTTTATATTTTATATTTTATATTTAATATTTTATATTTTATATAATTTTATTGTTCATGTGGCAAGCGCTGAGCAGCTGCACAACTTAGCCAAAGTATTTTCATTGCAGTTGCTTAGATAATGTTCGAGAAGGCAACTGGATGTGGATGAAGGCAACATCAAAGGTCGCTCGCACGGAGATCCGGTTCCGTCTGCTCGCGCTTTGCTCTGAAATCGAAGAATGGACCGCAGTGCGCGCCATGTGTGGTCGCTGCCGTCTGTTGGCTTCTGCTGAGGATCGGTCAAGGCGCACAGGCGTGCTCGTCACTCAAGTGGCCACTTGAGGCCGCCAGGCTGTCTGGCATATCTGGCAGCCAGGCATCTCTTCAGTGTCTTTGCTTCCGGCTCTTCAATGTGGCGGTCAACCAACAAACATTGGCCGCCCACTTGACCAGGACAACGGATCCGGCTACTGTGATTGATGCGGGTCTCTTCCCAGGCCATGCAGACTGTCTGGCGGCATCGGAACTTTGCCTCTCCTATTTCAAATCTGACGATGGAGTAGCCCACTTTTAATGGCCCTGCCCTGTCGCACTTAAATTAATGATCTGTTGTTTTTGACACTTTTCGCTGCCCTCTCTATATTGTGACCGAGCCTGTGTGAGAGCTCTGTGAGAGAACTTTCCATCGGCACGATGATTAATGACTGCCGAGAGAGCGAGAGCGTTTACAGTAGATCGACGCACTGAAATTTGTCTCTCTAATGATTAGAGGCTGTCATGCCTAAGCCTTCGCTAGCACATAAATGTTTATACAACTGTTTGTCAACATGCATCAGTCTGTAGTGGGCGCATCTTCAGCTTTGTTTGTAAATTTAGAAAAATATATAGTACAAATATTGTCAATAAACTATATTCTGTAGCCAAAGCTATTCCAGAAGATGGCTCAACACCATCAACTCACAAAAGTCAAGAAAACGTTTCTCAGGAGCAAGGGAAACTGTCTGAATGCTTCACTAGCATACCCAAAAATGCTAAATTAGCTCTGCTTGTTGTTGTAATCAAGAACTTGTACATTCTAAAATTCATATGAGTTGCTTTAACTATAATAGAAGTAGAATAATAAATAAGTAGAAGTAGAACTAGTTAAATATAATAGAGCTAGAATAAGCAATAAATAAGTCTAGCTCGACTCATTAGTTGTTAATGTCAGATTCCATTAAGAAGAACTGCTCCTCCCTTACAGCTTACATAGCATGTATGTTATTAACAGTATTGTGCGCTGTTAATAGCATGACTCCGAGTCTCCACACTTATGAAAACTAAAACAAAAAGCTGACAGAAATCTTTGTTATTTTAATAGCTAAATTTATAATATATTCCATTTGTCACGTATTCCTAGGATGGCTTTAAAACTTGCTCATACTTATTAAATATGTATAAAAAAATATATACATATATGTTATGGATGTTTAGTAGGCTTGATTCTCCCATCCTGTGCACAGTGGGGATGTCATATAAAATGATATAAACATGAAATTCATTGCAAAATTTTACTTATTTTGAATATGGAATCGATATTAAACAACTACAACTACATTTCAATCAATTTTTATAGCTATCAAACCATAGCGATAGAGCTGATTTGATGCAGTTTATATTCGGACTAGACATAGTTTAGATATATTGTTACTAAAGTATAAAATATTATATATGAAATAAGTTAATTCATTAAATACAAGTGTATTTGCCTAAGCGAGAAGGTTACTCAGCGCCCCTAAGCTCTGGGAGCGCTTATCTTATATATGTATGTATAAAATATTAAAAATGTCATGAATATTAACATTTTAAATATATAATAAAAATACAATAATCGAATTATATAATATAATGTAATGTATAAATTGTATTTAATAATGTATAAAATATTAAAAATGTTAATATATTATAATATAATATGCTGTATATATGAATATATATATGTATATATTTATTTATTTTTTATTATTATTATTTTTTCAAGATATTTTATGTATACCTTGAGGCTTTTTTTTGCTATGATTATATTTTTATATATATTTTAAATATATTTATTTTTCTATTATATTTATTTAAAATACTTGTTTATATTTATCTTTAGCGCCTAGATTTTGTTGTCAGCAAAAATTAATTTGCATGCAAATCCAAATTGGCCAAAGTCCCACAGAGCATATGCTCAATGCTTCATATATTTGACAGCTGAATAGAGAAGCTGAATAGCTTCATAAGAATATTGCATGAAATCCATATATTTATATACAGACATACATACATATATAGTGACTATTTATAAATGATATAATTATTGTTATATAATATATTTTTATATAATATATTTAATCTCAAAATATTATAGACGAAACTCGTATTATAAAGTAAATCTAAATCTATATAAATAAATATTGAATTCGTTCAATTCACTTTGAAATATATTTATATACTTTAGCTAAAGCTTAAATGAATGCCATAATATTTCATAATTATTCAAGAAACTTGAGCAGAATACAAAATACGTTTGGTTTTAGTTGCTTATTTGAATATTTGAAATATTTTAGCTAAATCCCGCTAAGACTACATAAGACGACTTCTGGAAGACAGCAAAGTATGCGCACAATACAATTAATGAGCAAACAGGCAGCACACACACACACACATTTATATATATTTATATATATATATGCACTCCACACATCATGCTGGGAGAGCTCTCCATCTACTCGAAAGAAACTTAATTTTAAATTGCATAGATTAAAAGTCTCATAGTTTAGTGCATAGATGTAACATACGTAAATGGACTCACTTGGGGGTGTGTTGAGTGTGAAGCAAGAGAGAAAGGGTAAACCGAACTGTGTGTGTGTGTGTGTGTGTGTGTGGGGGAGATAGAGTGACTGACAAGCGAAACAACTCAGACGATGGGGCAACGTGTCTCGCGCGCTGTCACTTTTGACAAATTATCAGCGGCATTGGCAGCGACTTTGATGGGTTGTTGGCTGTTTGTTGAATTTGAAAGATAGCCCGGCTGATTAATGCGATAGTTTTTGGCAACCTCTTGAGCTTGCGGCATGAAATTAATTAAAAATTGCACACTAAAGCTGACAGAGAGCAGCTATAGGAGAGAGCCCGCCAGAGCTCACTTCACATAACACGTGACGCTCTAAGCCACATTGAGCGGCGCATAATAGTGTTAGGGCAACAATGGTACGGCTATGGGCTGACGTCCTGTCAGCGCCCCTAAGATATCTTCTTTTTTATTATGAAAAAGAAGAAAACATATTGTTAGACTATTTGTTTTTAACTATAACTCAATTCCACGTATTCCATGTGCCAAAATGTAACAACTGCCGATCGAGGACGGGGGACAGCCCGTCATCTTGTGTAAACAGCAACAAGACGGAGCAGAGGGAGAGAAGAGGAAGAAGACAACCCCTGGCTGGCACTACACAAAGACAGATGAAATTTAATAACACTAATAAAGCTATAGAGCGGAGAACACGCACCAACAACAAGACTTTGGCGCAGGCGTATAATAAATCAATTAATGTACAATCGATGGGCTCGAGCTGCAACAACAACAACAACAACAACAACAAAAACGGCAGCAACAAAAGCAACATTAACTGTTAGATTAGAACTGTAGCTGAGCTGAGCTCGGGCCGTGGCTCAAACGCTCTGTATTTATTGTTTACAGTTCCGGCTGGACGAGCGTGCAAAGGATGCGCAACGTCGCGAATGAACCATGACAGGCAGCATGAGCTAGGCAGAGCCCAAGTGAGGCCGGAGATTATATGGAGGATCAGAGTGCGCCAGGCTCGGGTTCACTATGGCTACGTCTTGGGGCTCGGGCAAGGAAGTGGCAGGCGCCGACACTGCGCACGCGCGCCTCAACAGTTTCAATTAGCGTCCGTCTCGGCATCGGCTTACTCCTTTGTTGATCCCTTTTTATTGTGCGTAGGTGCAGGTCGGACAACATCTGGCTCATATCCTGTGCCAGCCGCACACGTTGCACGTTGCCTGCCTCGGGCATGCTCATTTGTTGCCAAACAAACTGCTAAATGCTATATTTTAAATGATATTCGTCCTCATTTATCGCTCAAAGTGCTCTCTAATTGATGGAGTTTAACAGAAATTAACGACGCAATTCATTCAGGAAATTTATCCTGAAGTTCATTCAACAGTCAGGATCTAGCTTGTACTTGAGTCTATAACACACGAATTAATCACACTGAAATTAATGTTGAATTATAAATGACTCAATTCAGAGTTTTTAGTATTAGTTGAGTAATTGCTAACATAAATATATATTGATAAAAAGAATTTATCTATATATAGCTGGCATAAAGAGATCTTGCATAGAAGTTTGGCTGATCTAAATAATGTTTAAAATTTAGTTTATTTTAATAACAAATATTTTTATTGAAATTGTATTAAACAATTTTAAATAATATATTTTATTTATTATTTAAATTAAATATAGCAAATCAAATATAACAAAAATGTTGATTGAAGTTTTATTTAAGTAAAATTAAACAACAAACTATATGATTTAAATTAAATATTATAAAAATAGCTTTGACTAAAGTTTTACTCAAATTATTTAAATAAAATTAAACTGAAATTAAACAACAGCATATTTTATTTAAATTAAATAGTTGATGAAAGATTTATTTTAAATAAAAATAAATTAAAATTAAGAAACATAAGAATTTTTTAAAATTGAATATGAAAAAAAATAAAAATTTAATAAAATATAACAAAAATAAAATAACAACAAAATAATTTATTAAAATTAAATATTATACAAATAGTTTTGATTAATTTATTTAAATAAAATTAAATTAACTATAACAAAAATAAATATTAAATAAAATAAAATAAAAATTGTGATTGCAGTTTTATTTAAATAAAATTAAACAAAAAAAAATTTTTATTAAATTAAATATTATAAAAATAGTTTGATTAAGTTAAAGTTGTAATTAAACTATTTAAATAAAATTAAACAAAATTGTATTAAAATTAAATATAACAAAAATAGTTTTGATTGAAGTTTATCTTTTAATAATATTAAAATGTTTATTTTGTTAATTAATTTTATTCTAGTTAAATTTTACAAAATAGTTTTATTGAAATATAATAAAAAATAAATATATAAAAAATTCATTGAAATTTAATTCTTAAAAATATTTACATATACAGCTGTGTTCACAAAAAGAGCAATGCAGTAGTTAGCATCTAGAGATTCTAAAATTTTTAGCATATTTCTTTTCATAGATGAAGCTCCTTGTTTGTTTGTTTTAAATAATTTGCATTAATATTCACTAAATTAAATAGTAGAGACACGCATGACTAAATATTTCGCATTCAATTTGAAATTCTAATGAGCTTCATATGCATTTGCACACTTAAATTTTGCTATAATTTATCTGCATATATTTCATTTAATTTTAGCTCATTTCATTGACTTCAGATGCAGCTGCCTCTACCTAAGCCGCGCAGCACTGATCTCTATAAAATTGCGCTTGCATACTTTTAGGCTGAAAATAATGCAAAAGTGAGCGCACTTTAATATGAACTGTAGATGGCGCGCTGAATATCGTTCAGTTGGAATAATTTGTAGAGTATTGAAAAAAGTGAAAAATATATTATATTGATTTATGCATATTTAAGCTAACAGACATATATATTGATATTTTTTAATATAGAAATGAATACTTGGATATGTTTATATCAGCAGAAGACGAACACACAAAGGGTTTATAATGAATAAAAAGAAAAACAAGTTTAAATACAAACAATTTGATATATACATACATAAATCTCACTTTATTAGTATCGCATTATTGCCAGAGTTTTCAAGAACATCAATAATGGACTGTAATATTATTGCGCTGCATTCACATGAATATTGCTTTGTTGTTTCATTCGAATGCAGCCACAATAAAGCAAAGAATCACACACACACACACGCACACACGCACGCACACACAGACACACGCACGCAGGGTTCAAACGAATCACTAATACAACTAACGAAGTGGACAAAGGCGAGAGTGGCTTCCGGTGCAGCCCCCCATCCCCCCCGCTGTGGGAGCTTGTATGACAGCGACGACGTCCACGCGACCCTTAGTGAAAGCCTTGGCCGTATGCAAAGTGCCGAAGGGGCACAAAAATGAAAGCAAAAGTGAAACTATGCGATGCGAGACAGGGGCTGGGGCAGGGGCAGGGGCTCAACTGGACGGAGCTGTACTGGGGCTGTGCTGGGTGGCTAAGTGGAACACCCATAAAATGCGATGGCAGCAAAACATACAAAGCATAGGCAAAATATGGTCAGGAGTTAAATAAATGAACGGATGAATGAATAAAGGCCACCGCATGTTGCACAAGAGTCTGTGTCGAGTCTCCCCCTCTCTCTCTCTCTCTCACTCTCTCACTCTGTGTGTGTGTGTGTGCTCAGTGTAGTTTACTTTGGGATTTATGAATGCTTTATGGCGGATGTCTGGACAAGGTCTGTGAAGAAGGTCGGCGAATGCTGTGTAACCCAACTAATTTATTGCCAACTTCCGGCAAGGCAAATAATTTTGTTTAGTTTTTGGTGTTGATAATGAACGAATGGCCAAAAAACGCCGAGACGGACAGTGGCCACCGTTGGCAACATCTCTTAAGCATGCGGTGCCTTTTCAAAGGGTTGAAAGCCTCGAGCAGGAGTAGCAGCAGCAGCAGCAGGAGCAGCAGGAGCAGCAGGAGCAGCAGCAGCTTATGACTTTGGCTTGAGTTGGCTGGCTGAATGATTCTCAGTGCCCTCAACTGCTGACCACCATTGACTTTTACATGGCAGCCACCCTTGCTGGGTGAGGGTTTTAGTTAGCAGCGGCCCAAAACGGTTGACCGTGGGTGGACTTGGATGGCCAGCGAGCTGACCAACCCCAAGTGGCCAAGGGGCAATGGGCGCTGCTCATTTAATTTTCGCATAAAACTTGCCATGAATTTATTGCTTTTTAAATAAATAAATGACCAAATAAAGTGGAGAAATGTGCCTGCGTGTGTGTGAGCGAGTGTGCGTGTGTGTGTGTGAGCTGAGTTGTTGTGACGCAACTAATTGAAAGCCACTCAAGTGTGCGCCATACTATGCGCTTGCCTTTGTGAAACGGGCGGGGTCTGTGGGAATGCTGGCAACATGCTTTCGCCTAGTTGAAAGAATCAAAATAAATATTTAATTAAAATATGTATTGAAAGATGCAAAAAAGGGGTTGCTGCTAATCAAGCAACATTTTTAACACAACTTGCCAGCTCCACTCCACGGCTGGAATGGCTGAATGGCTGGAGGCGGCGCTGACTTGGAATTTTGGTAATTTTTGGCACATTACATGCGCTCAGTGGGTGCTGCACACACACACACACACACACACACACACACATACTTGTGTCGTATCGTTCGTATTTGCGCTCTGTTGACTTACAGTAAAAAGCTTTCAGCAGCAGCGCAACCTCAAAATCGTCTGCCATAACTAATTAATGCTACACTAATAGTGAATGCTCCTCCCCAGCCAGAGCACACACACGCCCAACCACCCACACACACACACACACACACACACACACATACGCAGCTTGCTCTCTGCCAGCTAGCAACACTTTTTCATTTTTGCATTTGTGTCTATTTTTGTTGCTGCTCTTGCTCTTGATGTTGTCTTTCCTCTTTTTTGTTTTTTTTTAGACGCCCCTAGATGCTGAGGCAGCCAACCACAGCCACGCTAGAGGCCGCACCACCATCACATCAAACTGAACCGCCACTAGGGGGCGCCACTTAGAGACGCGCCCGACGTAGCTGCCAAACCGGCAACAGCAAATGAAAAGCACGAAAACTTTCGTTTTTCTATTTTTCACAATTTTCATTGCATTGCATTTTATTTCGTGCTCAGTTTGCAACCCGCAGCACATGCCCGACCTACGCCACGAGACGGAGTCATTTCTATGTAGAATGCCAAGCCATGCCAAGCTGAGCCGGGCCCGGCCAGGCCAGGCGCAACACCAGCATAAAGCAGGAGCCATAGCAGCAGCAGCAGCAGCAGCAACAGCAGCAGCAGCAGGAGTCGCAGCAGGAACAAGGACAAGGACGTGCAATGGGAGGCAGCTGAAAGTCGCAACGCTGTTGCTTTTTGCACTTCTGCAATTTTGTTGGGGCAAAAAAGTCTGCGCATGTTCCCTTCCAATTGGATACGTAAAAATGAAACAAAAACTAGAAGAGCGATAAAGCGAATGACGCTGCGCCCGCCCAAGGGGCGGATGGTAACCTACTGCTACTGCTACTACTGCTACTGCTAGACTAGCGTTCAAAAATGGCGACAGACAGCGGATGAAACTCGGCGATTAGAGCGACTGCTGAATGCGCTGCAATTGGGGAGAGGGAATAAAATATAAATAAATATATAAAATATATAATCAATTGATGTATAGCATACGAAATGCTGTTGCTATTGCTGCTTCAATTGCTTGTGTTGCGTATACGTCATTTTATTCAAAAATATTTAAATAAATTACTCATAAAAAAATATAAACCAGAAGATTGTTTTTATTACACATATTTTTAATATTTCTATTATTATTTATATTTATATATTGCTAAAATTAAAATAATGAATTTGTTTATATAAAAATAAAATATTAAGTATTTTATTTGTTTTATTTTAATTATATTTTTATAATATTTATATTATTATTTATATTTCTATAATGTTAAAATTAAAACATTCAATTTGTTTATATAAAATTACTGTATGAAGTATTTTATTTATTTTATTTTAATTATATTTTTATATAATAATATTTATATTACTATTTATATTTCTAAAATGTTAATTTTAATTTTTTTTAAATTTTTTTAAGTAAAATTAAAATATTAGGTATTTGATTTATTTTATTTTAATTATATATTTATTTATATTTATTATTTATATATTGTTAATATTAAAATATTAAGTTTTTTTTTTATTATTTTCATTTATATACATTTAAAATATTAACGAAATTTTCAATTCAACTCATTTGAGTAAACTAAAAATATTAAATATATTTTATTTAATTCATTTCATTTACTTTAATATTAATACTATTACATTGTATTCTGATTAGTAAATTACAAGAAAATAATTATTTCATGTATAAAAAGTATTAAAAATACAAATAGATTTTTCAGTGCAAGTATTTAAAAATGTGACATAAATAATAGACATATTTTATTTTTAGATATTAATATGCAAAATATAGAAATGAATGAGAACATTCGTGAAAACTTCACTTTATATTTATTTATCTAAAAAATACATTTATTTATTTGTCTATTTGTTGTTGCAAATTGTAATAGAGTAACTACAGCTAAATAGCTGCCTGTAATAAATATTTATATTTTAGCTCACATTAATTTTTGATTTAATAGTAATTAATAGTTTAATCTTAGTTAAAATATAAAGTAGCCATAATTAAAGCACTCTCCGCAAGGGCTTGATAAATATTTATATTTTGGTTTGCTCGTGTCGCAGTTTAAACAAAATTTCAGCACATGATTCATCTGATATATCTCTCTAGATGATGTGTTCCTTCTTGATCTGCACTTTATCTGTAGACAGTTTGATAAATAATGCTTAGTCTTAGAAAATGTGAAATGATAATGAAATTACCGTTTACAAACTATTATTCAAATTACTATTATTGCAATAATTATTTTTTAAATTATTACTAAAATTAAATTTAATCATTTTAAATATTTATATGCATACAGCTCAAACTTAACTGGGTTTTCTGCTAAAGGTTTTTTTTTTTTAATTAATTTATTTTTTTACTTATATAATTTATTTATTTTTATTTTTTTTTATAAGTACTTAAGCTCTGATATGGAGGGAAAAACTGTATTGCAATATGTTAAAATAAATATATTCTTTTATATTTAGTGAAGCTCTGATAAGACTATGTGGGAGACAAAATTGTATTGCAAAAAGAAAACAATTTACAAACAATTTCATTTAAGTAAAAGTAAGTAAACAAAAATTTAAGGCACTTCAATCCAACTTTTGCTATGATAACACTTTTTTTTCAGCTAACAAGACTAGATATAAATAAATTATTATTTAGCTTACTAATCTAGCTCATCATCATGTCATATATAAGCAAATATCTAAATGATCAAGACAATGATCACCAATAGTTATATCATCACCTTGCATAGCACCTGTTCTCATTATGAGCTCATAGCCCCACATGCCTGCTGTGTGAACTGAACGAGTCGAGAGTGTAGCTGATGCTGCTGCATAAAATAAGAAAAATTGTCACCCACAAGTATGCGCAGAGTCGGCAAACTCAGCGCACCGCGCGGAGACGCCACCGAGTCTGTCAGTCAGCTAGCCAGCCAGCCAGTGGCATACGGCCGCAAAGTGCAGTATGATGGGTGGTCGTGGCTCGGAACAAAACAAAGAAAAACAAAAAACAAAAAAAAACTATCAAGCCTTTGCCGCACATCGTCGGCGGCCCTCTTCCAATCAGCGGATCCCATTTTTCTCGTGCCCCGCACACAGAGTAAAAAATAAACTAGAAAAACGTCTGCTCCGCCCGCTGCACGGTCGTCCGTGCGCTCTTCGTCGCATTCTAGTTGCATCTGTGTGTGCTTATGTGTGTGTGTGTGTGTGACTGAGCGCAAACACGAGCACAACTGAGACCAGGCAGCTGCTGAGCTGTTGAGTGCACTGAGCTATTCGCTCCCAGCAAGCGCTCCACACAGTTGCTCAACTCGGATCAGGGTTGTCAGCTCAGTTGTTGATTTGGCTGTCTTAATAAACATATTTACAAATATATTAATATATTATTTTTTATTTATAAAAATGATAAAGCGAGAGCTTCTGCTGCGTATTCTATGGACTCTATTGGAATATATACATATATATGTGTATATTTGTATAAATATTTAAATATATCTTAAAAGTTATTTTTTCAGTTTTTTTAAGCGTAGTTATTGACTTTTATAATCTAATTGGCTTATATATATATATGTATAAATTTTTTTATATATTTTATTTTTTAATATATATTTATATATTCTTAGTTTTATTAATGTAATTGAGTTATATATATATATATATATATATATATATATATATATATATATATATATATATATATATATATATATATATATATGTATATAAAATATTTATTAATATTTTTGATATTGCCA
Organism: Drosophila koepferae; assembly: GCA_030914345.1. Classification (NCBI taxonomy): domain Eukaryota; kingdom Metazoa; phylum Arthropoda; class Insecta; order Diptera; family Drosophilidae; genus Drosophila; species Drosophila koepferae. The sequence goes on along the minus strand of JAUESR010000196.1, from coordinate 4,237,535 downwards.
TTATATATATTAATATATTTTGATTAATATATTAATATATCTATATATATTTTATTATTATTTTATTCATATTTAAAAACAATTTATAGTATTTTTGCTTAAAGTGCTTTCAAATCAACTATATACTATATATTATATAGCGCTATTCTACTAATATGTATTGAGTTTTCAATTTGATTCAAAAAATATATATTAGTATATTTATTGATTTTATTTTTGTTTATTTTTTTCTTTTCTTTTCATTCATATTTATTTTATTCATTATTATCATTTTTATTTTTTTCCTATATTTATTTTACAATTTCCTTATCTATTGCAAAGTTAGCTCAATAGAAGTGGGCGTGTCTGCTGCCCAGTTGAGTGCTGCGCATGGAGGGCAACTCTATTGCTCTGAGTTCATGTCAAATGCAAATTGAGTGCAAATTTCATGCTGCTCCCGTTTAGCGTTTTGGGGCGCGTTTTCTGATGTTTGGTATACCCTGCAAATGGGAGAGTAATGGGTCTGCTGCTGCTGCAAATGCTAGTAAATCGTATAAATGAATATACAAATAATATCTTTCAATTTGAGTTTACTTAAATAGATAAATTGTACTTGTATTTGTTATTTATAATATTTATTTAATTATATTTTATTTTCTATTTATTTATTTTTATTTTATTTTCAATATACTAAATTTATTATTTGCTATTTATTTTATTTATTTATTTATATTTAATTTTTTTTTTTTTAAATATATTTTTTACAATATACTTTCATATTTAGTATAATTATTTATTTATTAAATTTATCTACATATACATATTTAAAATAATATATATTTTTTTTAAATTTCAATTGTCGCATTTTTAGCACAGGGTATTTTGTAGTCGTTCAAGCTCTTTGTTTGCTATTTCTTTCGTAATCGCCCATGTTGTTGTTGCTGCATTTAGCAGGCACGTGGCACTAAATGTAAACAAGCCGCAAAATTGAAGCAATGGAATGGCTCACGATGGCAAGATGCATGACGAGAGCCAAAGGCAACGATGAAGGCACTGTGCTCACGCTCTGCAAGTTAACAGAGTCATAAGCGCTTAGTCGACTATGAGATCGTACTTAGAGAATATAGAGTATATAATGCCAACTGATGTCTTCAACTTTAGTTCAGTTTAGTTTGGAGTCAGCTTCTGTTTCAGCTGAGCTCACTTGAAGCACTGCCTAATGCCTTGCAGTTCAATAGAGTTGGAGTTGGCACAGGTAATTAGAATTCAGTAAGAGAACAATTCTCTCAATAACAAATTACAGCAAAAGCCAACAGACAACATGGGAGGTCACGCAGCACATGCAGCACATGCAGGACATGCAGGATAGCTAGTCTTTAACACATATATATGCTCGCATGTTGCACACATTAATTGCCGGCGAGTAAATACAAAAGCAACAACAATGCATTCCGAGCACAGCGGGCCAGAGCTTTTTCTAATCATTAACACACACGCACACACACACACGCACACTTGCTTGAAAACTTGAAAATTAGAAATGCCCATCAGAAGTACGCGGCGTATGTGGCACATGCTCGAGCCGATTGACGTGCCTCCTCCTCCTCCACCACCTCCCCCACTCAACTCTAGCCACTCTCTTTTCGCTCCCTGCGCTGCGAAAGTTGTAAAAGGTCGCATTGACAGCGGCCGTTTTGTGTGCAAGGATAATGCTGATGATGGTCTGCCTTTTGCTGGCTCCTGCTCCTGTTGCTGCTGCTGCTGCTGCTGCTTTTCTCTGAAGCCAAAGCTGAAGCTCGCGCTGCCACGGCCACGGCACGACCAGGCCAGGCCAGGCCAGGCAGATTGCTGTGTGGCATGGGGCGCAGGGGGGGTGGTGCTCTCTGCTTGAATATGTGTTGGCTGCACATGTGAAAACAAGCGCGTTGTTGTTGCCCCACAGTCGTGGCCTGACAACGGCACAGTGGTGCGAAATCAGTGCGTGGATCGATCAAAATGTGCAGAGTATTTTTACTTTTATTTGTTTTTTATTTATATTTATATTTTGATTTAAATTGTATATCATATTTTTATTTTTTTATTTATATAATTTTTTATTTATTTATTAACATATATTTTTGTATTATATTTATATATTATTTATTTATTTATTAATGCTTAAACTGCCAAGTCAGCTTACACGTAAAAATAAAATAACATTTTAATAAAATATATTTTTTTTTATATATTTAATGAAATGTTATTGTTACTTCTATAAGCAGAAGAATTTGTGGCTAATAATAGTAATAAAAACTTGAAAAATCACAAAATGTATTCCGAATTGAATTTAGAAATTCTACGCTGTTATTTTTAAGACTTCATTGTTGAATTGCAATAGAAAAATTAAATTAATAAAATAATAAATAAAATAAATTAGGCAATAAATAAATGTACGCCTTTACAACATTAAATTTTAACTTAACTCTAACTATCTAGCAAAAGCATTTACTTTTAACATATCCATATCCAAGCCACTGAAAAGACTTTGCCTAGATCAGCGTTTTCTAGTCGCAATCAACCCATCAAACTAATCCTATACCATTGTAATAATTAACAATAATCGTGAATGTATTTTCACATTAAAATGAAGCATTTTACCTTGATTTCCCCATTTTCAATGGGTTCAGGGTATAAGAAAGTATATATAATATACTTATATATACTTGTATATTTTCCTAGTATTTAATTTTACAAAATGTAGAGCTATCTTTTTTATATTTTAATTTTTATTATAAAAAAAATTAAAAACGTATATTTTTAAAAATGTTTCTCTCATTTTTTTTATATATGAATTAAAATGAATAATATATTATAAATCAACATAAAAATATATTTAATTTGAGTGTTTACTTAAATAATTAAATTATACTTATATTTGTTATTTATTTATTTATTTATTATTTATGTTTTATTTTCTATATATTTATTATATTTTTTTTTATATATTTATTATTATTTTCAATATATTTATTATATCTATTTATTTTAATTTTATTTTCAATATATTTTTACAATATAATAAATTCATTATGTGCTATAATATCATGTTTATTTATTTATATTTTATTGTCTATATATTGGTTATATTTAATCATTTTTATTTTATTTACAATATATTTATACTTGTATATTTTCCTTTTATTTTATTTTACAAAAAATATATATATTTTATATATATTTTTATATAGTATATTTTAATATTTATTTCTTTATTATTATTTTTATTATTATTATATTTGTTTAAGCGTTGTAGTCATTTAAGCGCACATGAATTGCGCATAACAAATTAAATTCGAAATAAATAAATTATAAGATAAATCAATGCACATATATTATGGAATATATTCATTATATATATATATATATATATATATATATATATATATATATATATACATATTTCGAATCCAATCTTCAGGCGTCATTAAATCGGTTGCAAATCTGGCTTAATATTCAATAGAAAATAAACAAAGCCTCAGTAGATTAGATCTGCACACATATATAATACAGTTATTAACAATAGTAAACTTGTGCTAAAAATAATTTGCATTGCATTGCATACCACTGTGCCGCACTTGTTTAAAAATAATACATATGTATATAGAAAATAAAGAACAATCAATTTAAATAGAGATGTGCTCGGCACTTGCATATTTAAGTACAGTCTCGTCTGCTCTCATTCTGGCACACACACCCACACCCACACCCACACACAGGCACATATATACAGATATTTACATTCACATTTAAGCTCATTCCATTCAGTTCACATTCACTCACCTCCAATCAAAACTATCGCTGGCTAAGGAGCACTAAGTTAAGCAGTTCATGTGGCTCTGGAGCTGAGGGTGTATGAGTGGAGTGTGTGTGAGCGTAATTGTGTGTGTGTGTGTGGCTAAGTATGTGGCATGCGTTGAGTGTAGCTGGCATAAGGCTGGGCCCACGTTTGTCTAGCTAACATTTGCAACTTTTGCTACCCGCAATGTTTCAAGTCGAAACGCAGCTACAAACTAATGCGGCAAATGGCGCTGGCTATGCGATAGTTTTCCCAATAGTTTCAAATCCATTTTATATGCAAAACTACAACAAACACTACCACGCACACACACACACACACACACACACGCACATTCGCTCTCAACTCTCTGCTCAGCTTTTAAGTTGTATATAGTTTGAGCGGCGTTTTGTATTCTCTAAGTATATACATGCATACATATACATATATATTTGTGTGTACGTATAAATCTGCCAACTATAGCGATATATATATATCTACATGTGTGTGTGTGTGTTTGTTTGAATGTTCCTTGTATATTATGTAAAATGTTGCAGCGAACAATTTGTTGGTGGATGGTTGCTGTTGCTCATTGCTGCTGCTGCTGCTGCTGTTGCTGCTGCTGTTGCTGCTGTTGCTGTTGCTGCTACTGTTTTTGTTGCTTTTGTTGTTTATGATAATGAGCACTTCGCTCATGTGGGCCACACACACACACATAGAGAGATACATATATACATACATACAGCGAGGCAACTGGCACACACATTAATATAGCCATCTCGCTTCATTTGCCAAACAGTTGCCAAAGCCCGCAACTGCCCCCCCCCCCCCCCACCCCCCCGTTCAGCACACATTTACCGTATTGCCTTCTCATGTGGGTGTTTTTTTGGGTGGTTTTTCCCATCTCTAGCTGCGCGCTCGCACAACCCGTTTGATAATGATGCAAAATTTATGTATTTTGTGTAGAAATGAAACCTGATTTTCAGACCGGCCGAAATGAGTGAAAATCGTGTTTAACTAGCTCTAGGCAAATGAGTTGAGCGTCTAAAGAGTTGAGCGGCGCCAACCCTTGACCAAGTGACCAGCTGAATGCAAATGAAAGGGGTTGACCTTAAAGTTACCCAAAATATAAGCGTTCATACTGCTATCATCTCCTCATGCCGAGCCCTAATCTCTTCCCTCCTCTCCCTAACTCCCTCTACATCAACGACCATCGAAGTGTTTTCATTTTAATTTCAAAAATTCTTGTTCTTCGCGCGAGTTTACTTAGTTTTTGTTTAGCTCTTCTTCTTCTACTTCTTCTTTTTTCCTTGTTTTCTTTGTTTTTTTTTTTTGTTTTTTTGTTTGTGCTGCTAACTGACCAAAGCTAGTCCACTCGTGGTTATTGCTGAGCATTTGGTTGCGTTTCCGTTTCCGTTTACAGATGAGGCGCACACGCACACGCACACGCACACACACACACACAGACAGACAGCCACTCACATACATTTATCGTCGCTTTTAATTGTTGCATAAATCTGTAAACACACACATGTAATCCGTTCGGGGGCGCTCGCTCAAAATTTTGCGCTCAAACTCAATTTCCCTTTTGAGTTATTTAAGCCAAAAAACACAGCACACACATGTGAGGTGGCTCGGCATGCGTGTGTGTCTGTGTGTGTGTGTGTGTGTGTTTGTCTCACATATATGTACGCCCACACGCACACAGTGACGAGGCCAGACAGACAGAGCGACGTTGACGCAGCGTCGCCGGCGCTTTGAAAATTTGAAAAGTTTTTTGTGTGAAAATTTCGAAAATTTTCACTGAGCTCATTCGCTGTGCGTGTTATCATTTGCAATTGTGCTGTTAACCGGTTCAAAGCGCACGCATGTAGCAGCAGCAGCAGCAGCAGCAGCAGCAATAGCAATAGCAATAGCAACAACAACAAGAAGAACAATATTAACACGGACACGGACACGGACACGGATACGGACTTGATCTGGTCGTGTGGCAGGCAGCTTCGTGCGTCGTTGGCTCCAGTTCGTCGTACTCGTTTCTCGTCGAGCTGTTCGTGCGGTTCTCGTTGGTCGCGTGTGCCCATTGTGCCGTGTGGGGCAGAGGGTTTGGGGCCGTTCGGCAAGTGCAACGATACGGGGCAACATACAAATCGGTGGCGCTCAAAGGCGGCTTCGTATTGCCGAATGCAGTTGGAGCCAGCACGGGGCACCATTGGCCGCATCCGCACCATTGCCATCGGCAGCATCGGCATCGGCAGCATCGGCAGCATAGGCAGCATCGGCAGAATCGGCAGCAGCAGCAGCAGCAGCATCAGCACCAGCAGCAACAGCAGCAGCAGCAAGAGTAACGGCAACAGCATCGGCATCGGCAACTGCTACGGCATCGGCATCGGCATCATCATCAACAGCATCTGGAGCTGGAGTTCCATGTGTCACTTTGCATTCTGACCACTAACTCGCCGGCCGCGTTTCCGTTCCGCTCCGGGCATTCGTTCAGACCTCGACGAATTTTGTTGATAAGACGTATTCGCAAGCGCAGCGATATAACAAATCGGCTAGCGATTCACATCGTTCACGAATCGATAACAATTTCAATATTATTTATTTTTTTTGACCAAAATACCAATTGAAATACCAATATCCATATATATCTAAATATATATATATATGTATATATATATATATATATATATATATATATATAAACGCAATTTGTGTGTGATTTTTTGTGCTGGTGTTCATTCATAAATGTTGATTCCCTCTAGGCCAACATCATTGAGCCAAGGGCCAAAACAACAGCAACAATTGCGACAACTGCAACATCAACTGCATTCAGTGCTTGCCAAGAGTCTTAGCTCAATAAATACGAAATAAGAATTCAACAATATTGAAACACAGCCGCACCATCAGCAGCAGCAACAGCAATTAGCATTTGCTAAAATTCCACCTGTCATAAGGTAAGTTTCCAAAGTTGTCCAATAAGCTGAAAGTGTAATAAGGTTTATGTGAGATTCATTTATATATAATATATTAATTTTTTTTATTAATATACATTTATTAAATATTGTAAATGCCTTGAGTTAATTAACATTCAAGCTTTTGATCTTGTGTTATTTAAAAAAATATAATTATAATTATATAAGTTATATAAGTTTATATTGCAGAGGTTTTACCATGAATTTATACTCTAGAATTTCGAAAGAATTTATTTGAAATAAAACAACAAATATATTATATGAAGTATATATAAGAGTTTGTTTTATTATAAACATATATAAAATCTAAAAAAAAAAAATAAAGCTGAACATATGACAAAAATAATATATTAAATATAGATAGCAAAACATAAATAATAATACAGAATTGAAGATAGAAGAAAACTAAAATAGGATAGTTGTATAATAATAATAAAATAATATAAATGAATAAACTAAAATACGAAATAAAAATATACCTCATTTACCTCTTAAACCTCAATTTAAAATAAAATATGAAATATATAAAAAATATAATATATTAAATTAAAGAAAGTTAATGTACTAAGCATAAAATAAATAAATATTCAAGAAATAAACATTTCAAAATGTTTATCGTGGCAAAATAATAATACAGTAAAGAAATAACTAAATAAATAAAATAATGTGATTAAATAAAATATAATAAAAATGTTTAAAAAATAATACAAAAATAAAAATATATAATAACATAAATATAAATTTATATAATAAAATAGTAAAAAAGTACAAAAATATATAAATGTAAATATAGATTGAATTAAGCAAATCCTGCAAGCATTTTCGATGTTAACAGAGCACAAATGAGTCTTTTATGAGTCACGCACTGATCGAAAATAGTCATATATGCGCTCATTTTCTGATCATAAATGACTCCCCCGTCGGGAGAAAATGGTACCCGAGCCGCGACTCTCCCTGATGAGTCGCCTATGACTCGTCTTTATAATCATTTATGACTCTTTTTCGAGTCATAAATGATTCATATGTTTTTTGTATACTCAACCAATCATATTTTGAGCATATAGAAGTATCATCTATGAGTCTTCTTTCGATCGCTCATGAGATTAATCATTTTGTAATCACATCAAGGCGACTCAGAAAAGACTCCTCAAGACGAGACAGTCTTCCAAATGCTTGCAGGGAAGTAACTTAAGTAACATATAAATGAAACCATTAACGTTACTCTATGTACAACGAAATTGTAGTTTTCTAAGAAGCATAAACACTACTATTATTTGTTTTAAAAAAATAATATTATGTAATATTATTGTATATTGAGTATTATGCATTATGTATTTATATAATATTTTATTTTCCAATAATTAGTTGTGGTTATTTTTTATTCAAATATTTAATGTCTTGAATTCAATATATATTAAAACATTAAATGGGTTTCTTTTGAATTAAAAAAAATTAAATAAATAACAAAGATAAAATAAAAATATAAATAATATTATTTTAATAATTATTAACTTTTTATTAATTTCAATATATAATTTGTAATACACTTGTTTTGCACATACTAAATTTTAATTTACGATGTTGATTAAACTAATAAAATTCTCTTTAGTATTATTATTTTTGTAAGACTAATTTAATAAATTAGTTTATTTAATATAAAATTTTCATCAGATAGCATGAAACAATTTTTTTTCTACTTAAATAATAATAATTTAATACTAATTTAATTACTAAAATAATTTTAAATGTATAATTAAAAAAAAATTATAATAAAAAATATTGTATTGTCAATAATTCATCTCCACTTTACTTATTATAAAACGTAAAATATAAATATTTTTGTATTTGCATTAAAAACTGTGTGTCTGATTCAATTTATAAAACTAATTCAATTAAAATGCTAAAAAAATTGAACTAATACATGAATTGAATTTCGTCAACATGTTTTCCTTCCTCAGTAATTTGTATTAAAATTGTGCGCATTGGTAGAAATTGAATTAGACATACATTGCATACACATGTCGCACATGGCTATAATTACATTTGCATGTCATGCTATATACATATATATTGTATATAGAAAACTACATGTTTCGCATATGTCAGACATCTTGAGTAACGACAACATAAAACGTTGAAATAGCCCACATAAATGTAGCGAAAAGCGAAAACTTTGATTGGCCAAACGAGTGTAAGGCTCGAGTATTGGCAAACGATTAACAAAATGATTAAGGTAAAATAATAAATAATATACATGTTATTTCATGTACAAGCCATTAAGATAAACATTTAATGACCCACTTCACATGTCAAAATGCAAATGCGAAATGCACGCACTGAACAATTTTTACTTAATGTAATTAATTACAATTTTAACGTATTCATTTCACGCTGACATTTAAAAAACAACAACTACTAACGAAAAAAGTTCGGAGAGCACAAAAATATAGTAAAGTACAAAATAAATAAAGCAACAACAATTGCGAGCGAAGTGCGTTTCATATGATACCTTCGAAAACTCATCGGTGAACCGCACTTATGCACCGCAAGTTCTACCGCGAAATTGATAATTCAACGGTTAACCCAACGGTCAACCAACTAAAAAACAAAAAAAAAAAAACAAACAACGGCTAAAGAAAAAAACAAAAATAACCAGCCAACCGCGAGTGAGGGCGCTACAGAAAAAAAAAAAAAGAAATTGGCACGCGGGTGTAAAACGTTTAAATCAACTGTGTAGGCATGCAACAAAAAATAAATAAATAAATAAAAAAAAAAAAAAAAAATGAGTAAAACTCACAGACACACACAGACACATGCGCATGTAGCGCAATATGATATATTTTTTAAAACAAATAAAAAAGAACAACAAGCTGAGGCCGGGGCACTTTTTTTGTATTTCATTGCTGAGCGAATAAATAAAAAAAATAAAATGCAAGTACAAACAAAAAGTAGGCAACAAATATTGTGCATATAATCAACATACAACAATCATGCAGCAGCAAACAATTGGGCGGGTATGAGATCAGACGAATGCTTCAGCCAAGTATTTTGTTTTTATTTTTATTTATTTATTTTTTTTGTATTTTGTATTTTGAGTGAGGTGTGAGCGTGGGCGTGACGCTGGCTTTGACTGTATTTGAAAGTGGTCAACCAACTCGTTGACCGCAAAAGAGAAAAAATAATAAAATAAAATAAACACAAATGCTCAAGAGCATACATGTGTGTGTGTGTGTGTGCAGTCAAATCAAAAACAAAATACAATTGCAATAAAAATGGATAACGATATCATGGCCCGCAGCACAGCCGGCGCTGAAATGTAGGCAACACATTTTGTTGCATTTCAACTATTCGTTTTGTGCATAACGTTTAATTAAATAAGATTTAATTTGAGCATATATATAAACGGATATATATATATAGTCATTTGTATATATTTCTGTGCAACAGCACAATTCATATTTAAAGCCAGCTTAGAAACGTTTTTGGCAGCAACTAGAGAAATTCATGCAATGAATTAAATGCAAAAGCAAGCACAGCTGCACAGTTAAATTATTGTCGCATAACTAACTTTAAATATAATCTATTATTGAAATTTAGCAATTTTTTGTTTGTGGTTTTAGCTGCATAGAAAAATTTCAGATTTTAGTTTAAAGTTTATTTTGTAATATTTATTGAAAATTGATTTTAAAATTTTTTAAAACAAATATCTTGCATTGTCTCTCAGACTAGCTGGCTAGATATAGCTCTACATATATTTCTTGAGCTGATTATATAATTGTGCGCTACACAATCGAAGGCAATGCATTCGATGTTGCTTGCAATTTATATTGCATTGTATTGTTGTTGTTTGTTATTGTTGCTGTTGTTGTTGTTGTTGTTGCTATCGTCTGGTTTGTTTTTGTGCGAATGCAACTTTTATCGATTTAAATTAAAAACGCATTGCTGCAAATTGTAAAAATTATCTGTGCGTCTGTCTTTGTGACTCTGCTCATCATGTGACTGCACATTTGTATGGAAAGGGAGTGTGCGAGTGTGTGTGTGTGTGTGTGTGTGTGTCAGGAAACGCCAACACATTAAGTTGGTAGGCCATTGGACATGGCCTGGCGGCTGTCGTTGGCCATTGCCGCCATGTCCATGCCCATGTCATTGGCCGGAGCATTGCGGAAAATCGCATTTTCTCATTTGGCTTCTGTCATGCAAAAATATCAAAAGCGGGTTGCGAAAATCTCGTTTATTTTTCACACGCATTTCTGACATTCTCCATAGCACAGCAGACACTTCCTCATTGCCCCGCAACACACACACACACACACACACACACACACAGAGAGAGATAGACTTCGCGCCCAATGCGCTCAATTCCCGAGACGCAACACAAGCTTCAGCCATGCTCGAAATCTGACCTGAACATTCTTAAATGGTTTACGGAATTGGCTTAAAGCTTATGCGAAATTCTTGTAACTTTCATGTAGCGAAACAGATTGTGTTTTCTTTTACATGTTCTTCTTCTTTTCTCTTTTTTCTCTTTTTTTTCTTTTGCTTGCGACATTTGCATATCAAATGATGATCAAAGAAACAAGTGAAGAGAGACAGTTAACATGATAGGCATCATATTAGGTATAAATTGTAGGCATATTTCATAGCGAAACGAGTTATTAATAATAAAATATATATTTTGAAAATGCAGATAACATTTTAATAATTTGTATTTATTTATGCGCAGAGTGAGCTGAGCCTTAGCTCACAATAAGTATAAGTCACTTTCTGTCAGCTAACAAGTCTTTTTTGATATTCTGCAATCCAAAGTCAAGGGAAAAGGTTTTCATATCGAATCAAAATATATTTGTGCTCAATTTTGTTTTATTTTAAATACATGCTGTTTTTTGAAATGCGTGAAAATCATTTTCCATGCCGAACTTATGATCATTCGAATGGGCGACACTTGAAATGCTCAGCGCCTTAGGGCAACATAAATTGAGCTCGCAACATTAATGTAAATAATATTTAAATAATATTGAAAATAAAAGAAAAAATAAAATAAAAACAATTCATTTTTAATTTATAACAAGCAACAAATCTAGAATTGCCTGTTAGACTCTGTTTTATTTTGCTTAATTTCAGTAAATATATAAAAAATAATTAAATATAAATTTCAAATAAAGATTTTCTAAAATTTGTCAATTTTTAGACTTATTCAATTGTGAATATCTTACTCTTAAACAGTTACCAAATTATTTCTTTTACTAGTCATAAAATTGATCTTCTTTAAGAACAGATATCTGTATTGTATGATAAGCATATCATGTTATACAAATTTCTGTGCTGATATACATATCATGCTAAACAAATTGCTGTTCTTAAAGATCAATTTTATTAATGCATATCATATGGGAAATTTTTTGGCATAAATTGTTCCTGAAGAGATAGAAGCTTCAAGTTTTGCATACATATTAATATGTGTGTGTTTTTTTTTTATTATAATTTAGAATATTTATATATATTCTTTTACAATATTTAATCACGCTCACACATTGCTTTGGATGACGTGAAAGTTGTGAACTTACTTCAATTCTCGACTATATATACATATACATATCACTATATAGCTGACAGACTTGAAAAAAAAACTGAATTCAGTTGATTTCAAATTGAGAATTCTGCTGAAGATCGATCAAATGATGATCGACGGTCAGAAGAGCTCATGCTACTTGCCCTTGGCAAAAAATAGAAAATTTTGCAAAAAAAAAATAATAAAAAAAATAATAATAATAATAATACTAATAATAATAATAATAATAAATAAATATAATTAATAAAATAAATAGAAAATTTTCAAAAAAAAAAAAATAATAAAAAAAAATAATAATAATAATACTAATAATAATAATAATAATAATAAATAAATATAATTAATAAAATACAAAATTTATAAACAAAATGAATAAATAAAATAAAATAATAAGAATAATAAATAAAATATAATAATAATAAAAATGAAGAATAAAATAAAATAAAAAATAAATACAAAATTGATTAAACAAATTAAAGCAGTTATCAATACTATTTTGCGCAGTATTTAAAAATACATTTAAATTCTTGCTGAATATATAAGGATATATATACATCATTGAAAAACATGTATATCATAATTTGAAATGTGTGTATCTGCATATGGTTAATGCTTTGGTTAAGCAGTTAATGTCCTGTGTCTTAATGAGAAGCCATTGCAATGCCAGCCAATGCAAAATATTGAATATGCGCACACTACATGCACACACACTCGCACACAATTAATAAGAATTACAAGTTATATGGCCGAGAACACACACACATATACACATATGTATGTAGGCAGACATGCGCCATGCAATGGGTTGCATGCTGCAAGCTCTGCGTGGGCAGCCACCAACAGCAGCCGCACAAGTGCTAATGACTTAATAAATCATCGCATGCGACAAAGAAATATATGATGGTCCCAGTGCGTTGGTCCTCGTTGCTGCTGCTGCCGCTGTTGCTGCTGCTGCTGTTGGTGGTGCTTGCATGCTGCTAGTGCTGGTGATGCTGGCGACCGCAGCCAGGAAGAGCGGCCAAAATGCATAATTCAATGAAAATCCGCAAATTCCTTTAATCCTCAATATTCATTAAAATATGCCTGCTGGCAGCGATGAGCGCTGTGATTCCGCTGCTGCTGCCGATACTGCAGTCGATGCTCCTGCTGCTGTTGCTGTTGCAGCCTTTTGCGTAGTTTCAATTAAGAGAATTTAAAAAAATCATCATTGCACACTTACGCCCACGTCGACCCCCTTTTGATTCGTGAACGTGAAGTTTATTAAGCGGCAAAGGTTTCAATGCGATCGCTGATGTTGCTGCTGTTGCTGCTGCTGTTGCTGCTGCTGTTGCTGTTGCCATTGCTGCCATTGCTGCTGGTGGTGATGGTGGTCATGTACACAGGTCATTACATCTTTATGTGCTTAAGCACATAATGTGCACAGACTTGTATCTACATAAAGCGCTGCAATGTTGCCTATATACAAGTCTATATATATAACATTATATGTATATACTACACGCATGTGTGTATGTGTGTTGGTGTATATGGCATAAAGCGGGCAGCTTAATCATCAACTTAACTGTGTTGTGCGGCAAAGGATTTAATACATATAAGTATCCCTATCAAACTGCTCTTAATGCTGTTGCCGCCATCGCTGCTGCTGCTGCTGCTGCTGTTGCTGCTGTTGCTGCTGTTGCTACTTGCTGCGGTCATTTGCACGTTACAAAAATTAATTCGATTTGCTGCCTCGGCGGTCGTTTTAATCGCCTACCATGCGGCGCGTTTAATGAAAGGACACAGAAGCCAACGCACCAACTAGTAGACAGGCTGCCAAGCTGGCCAAATGGGTACAAAATGCAATTAAAAATGTAAAACGTGAGCAAAATGCATAATGAGCTCTCCAGCAACACTTCATTAACGCATTTTCTTTGCGCGCCAAATACCCAGGCCATTCAGTCAGATTCTGTATTATGTGAACAAAAAAAAAAAAAAAAAGTAAAGAAAAAAGAAAAATGGTAAAACATAGCAAATTGCGAGCAAATTTCCTCTCAAACAATCTCGCACAGATCAGCCGCCCAACGAGTCACGCCCAGTGGGCGTGTTACCAAAATTGCCAAACTGACCAGCCGAAAAACAAAGAAATAAAACAAAAAAAACAAAAAAAAAGAAATGTCAAATAATAATTGCATTGCAGCACAATATTGATCATGCGAATACTCTTACAGAGATTCTGACAAGATATCGCTCTCTCACTGATGAGCAGTGTCAGAATAGACAGAAGGAAGATGCTTTCAGAGTGACTGATTCATAAATGATATGCTTATATTATGAAGATAGATGCAGTCAGAGTTATGCAAGCTCTCTTAAAATATGCCCATTTAAGGGTTTTATTAGCAGCTGAAGTCGTGCTTTCTAGTAGAGCCTGAATATTAGTATTTAGTAGTCCTGTAATTTTCATATTAGTAAAATAATATACTAATTTTTTTCCAATCGATCACAATTTCTGCTGATGCATATTAAAAAAATATAAATTAAAATATATAAATTTATATATTTTTTTAAATTTTTAGTTTTGTATCTTTATTTATTTTTTCCCCTTTTAATACATTATTTATTTTTTTTTTGTTTATATTCATTCTATTTATATGTAGTAACGAAGCAAATGTAATTTCATATACACAAAAGTAGTTTTTTTTTTATCATTAAAAATTAATTTTTGAAAAAAAAAAATAATAATAAAAATAAATGCAATGGCATTCAAATATTTATAAAGGTTCGTACAACTTACATATATTACAGCTAATACAGAAGCTCGACAATTTTCTGAAACTTTTTCTTCTAGTAAAACAGATTCAATTTATTCCTAAATAAACTTGTTAATTAGAAATTATTTAATGATGTATGAAAAATTAATGAACGAAAAAGTTGTAATGTAAATATGTAAAGAAATTGCTGTAAAATTGAGTTTGTAGATCATAGATGGTAGATAGATAGATCAAATATGTATGATATATGAAAAATTATGGCTCAGGCTTGGTCTATAAGTTCCAATCGACGGTCATAGATTATAACAAGAATGAGAAAGTAGTTGTAAATTTTTCTTACATTTTCGATACATTGCATATCATATATATCATAGAATATAACGAGTATCAGGAAGGAGTATCTTGCTATCAAATGCCAGAGCAATTTCAACTGAAGCTCAATTCATTTCACTGGGCCGGGCGACTCTTTGGGCGCAGGGTATCAAAGAGCAAGCTGGATATCAAATGGGGAGCACTACTTGACCAGCGTCATAAATTTACATGCCAAACAAAGAGGCCGACAAAAAGAGAACAAATTTAACGGAAAAGCAACAACAACAGAGAGCAACAAAAAATGAAGCCAACAAAAAACAAGAAGTGGAACAACGAGTAACAGCTTCTGCTCTGTGGGCCGCCAGTGATGATGGCTTTGCTGTTGTTGTTGTTGTCAGCGCTGGAAGGCAGCGCCGTTCGTGGCCTCAATGTTGGCCTCAAAATGCAAAACCTTAAAAAGGAACAACAAGAAGACTCCACTGGCTCCGACTCCGACTACGACTCCGACTACGACTGGGCTCTGGTTGGTGGTGGCCAAAAGTGCTGCTGACTGCGAGTGCGAGCCAGGGACGTGGGCCTTCCATGTAAGCGAGCATTGTCAACAAGTTTGACTGCAATGAACACGTTGAATGTTGCAAGCAACGCGACCTGAACTGCCAGCTGAAGCAGGGTGTGCATAATGTGTGGAGCTGCTGGTGCTGGTGGTGCGAGTTGCTAGCTGTTGGTGGTGTTTGGCCGGCCTGCTGTGCGTCCTGCATGAGCTTGCATTTTTTATGGATTGCGTTGCGTTTTCTTTTGCCTATTTTTTTATTAATACTGTTTCCTGTTTCGCCGTTGTTGTTTTGTTGCTTTCTCTTCTTTTATTGATTTTTTTTCTGTTCTGTGTGTGTTCATTTTGCTGCGCTTTTCGCACATTACGCATACGCGGCGTGTGCAACGGAAACCAGGCGAGTGACCAAACGCGTCCTCCTTGCCGCCGGCCCATGTTCGCCTCTCTTCTCTGGTTTGTTTGCAGAGCTCTGCGTTTGTACAGCTGTCAGCCCCTCGTTGGCTCTCACACCTTCGGCCCGGTTGTTGTCCGGTTGGCACTTTTGTTGTTGCCTTTGTTGCCGCCGCTGATGAGGCCTGGCCAGGCGCAACAACAGGAACTGGAACAAGCGCAGCAGCAGCAACAGCAGCAGCAGCAGCAGCAACAACAAGGCCTGCTTCGTTTATTGTTATAGCAATGCTGGACACGCGTGTTGTCAGAGTGTTTATTATGCCGCAACCCGTGGATTGCGGCCCGGACGGATGGCCGACTGGACGATGGGACGATTGGACACCGGGACGCTCGGACAGTGCATTGTCCGCTGCAGAAGACTGCAATGCATTTTTTTTTTCATTTGTATTATTTTTGCCTTGTTTTTGTGCCCTCTGTTTTTTTTATTTTGTCCGGTTTTTTGAGCCTCGCCGATGACGACGGTGTTGGGCAACCGCTACACAACTCACCTGGCCTCGGCTGCTGCTCCGGCTGCATGCACAGCCTCTCGCATACCCTGCAACTTGCTGCAGCTCTATGCAATCGCAACTCTGAAGTTGGCAATGTCAATCCGACTGAGAGAGATTTGAGAGAGGTTTTAATATACTTGACAATTCCATGTAGTACTTGAAATACTGGCACAGCTTTTAGTCATGGCAGCTCTACCTATTTTACAGGGTATCTGCTGGCGTCGCACTTCGCATTTGGATGCATTCAGCAGTTGCCTTTTGTTTGCCCTTTTGTTGGTGGCAACCACATATTTGGTTGCTGATTTTTGGTTTCGTAATTTTTTATACCCACAACGCAACTTTGTCGCTGTTGTTGCATTTGATTGGCGTTGTGCATACGTGTGTGTGTGTGTGTGTGTGTGTGCGTGTGTTTGGCGGTTTCCCCATTACTGCATTTTTCCAGTGTTTTCTACAAATTATAAACGTGTTCAGCATATAACGCTTTTGCCCTTGTCCTTGGTGCCGCAGAAATTGAAATTACACTGCGAATTGGCAATTTGTGATGCATTTTTATTGCTCCGTTAACACTACAATTTGTTTATAGCTCAAGTGTAGTGCAATAGCAATATCAATAAATATTATTATTTCACATATAATTAGCTGCATTTTCTTGTCATTGAAATGATTTAGAGCAAGTCTTAAGATAGTTCAGACATCTTAAGACTTTGAGCTCTAAGAGCTACGTATGAAATGAAGAGTATATTGGAATATATACATATATATACTGTATTCTTTAAAGTAGATTTTACAATTCTAAATTCTTATTTTGTTTTATTTCATATTAGAACTAACAGAATCAATTTCTGCATTTTTACTCTTGGCATTTATCGTTGTTCGGCTAATGAGGTTTTTTATCATTTTATTTTTGTTATACGTCAACCTCATTAGACGAATTCTTAAAATAAAAATAACATACAAATTTATAATAAATAATTTTCATTTTATTTTCCCAAGTTCTGTTCTCTGTCAATACTTAGTTTTCATTCTTTTGTTTTACAATGTGCATTATATTTAATTTAAAATATATTTAAGATATATTTTCAAGAGCTGCAGCTCGACTACTTTTAACTTATCACACAAGATGCGTTGGTTTAATTTATGTTAGTTTTTCACTTAAATAATTGAATTTATTTTGGAAATTTTGTAAGCAAAATGTTCTTGTAATATATATTTTTAAAAATTCAGATCCTAATATCGGCATTAAAATTATTTGTCAGCTAGTTTAATCTATTTTCAATATTAAACAATAAATAAGTTTGGAATAAGTTTGAAATATAATAACTAAATACAAAAACTTAAGTAAAATAGTAAAAAAAAAAAAATTAAAAATTAGCTAAAATTGAAGTAAAAATGCTACGAAAATATTAATGAGAAATTAAACTTTTAAAAATTCAATAAAAAAGAAATAAGAAATTTAAAAAATCTTTACAACAGAAATAGGACATAAGTTAACAATAATAAACAAATTAAAAATTTAAAAATATAATAATAAAAATTCGAAATCAAAGTAATTATAAAATGTATGAAAATTTTGTATGAAAAATTAAATAGAAAATGTGAAAATATACTTTTCGAAATGCAATATAAAATAAATATAAAAAATTAAATAATAAATGTAATAAAATCCAAGATAAATAGTAATACAATAAAAAAATTAAACAAAAATATAATAATGATTTCCCTTTTCCCTGATTTCCCTTTTTAAATGGGCTCAGGGTATGATTAATAAAATCTAAGATACAAAAAATGTTAATCCATAAAAATTAAAATAATAAATAAATAAAATAAAAAAAAACTAAATGCAAATAAACTTTTAAAATTTAATAAAAATTAAATAAAATTTAACATCAAAGTAATTAAACAATAAAATAAAGAGCCCAACTTGAAACTTGCATCATCTAGGGTTTTCTATGATTAGTTGGCTATATCCCATGCTATTTCGAAATGAGACCTTTGCATCATGTTACAATAATACATCTGTTAGTGGTTGCAGATATTTTAAGAAAACTCTCCAAATATATGCTAATAATTCATTAATAGTTGTGTTAGCAGAAATAACAATCGGAATTACGAGGAAAATTTAGTATAAACTGACAGACTTAGATAAGAAGTAAGCATTATATATATGATTTTTGATATATTATATATGATATTTGAATGTAAATATATTCCCATTTCCATTCAGCTAATATACCATATCACGTCATGACTGGATATGGATGACGAATTCGCTCATGATCTTTATATTCTATTGCCTCTCTGTAGAACTTGATTTAATATTGCTCAAACTCTTCTTCAATTTCACTGCGAATTTCTTGAGTTGGTAAATATTATTTCAAAATTTGCCAAAAATTTTAATTGGAAAAAGTCTCTAAAGAATTGTTTGCTCTAAACAATGAAAATTGTTTGTTCGAGCAGCATTTTAAAAGAATAGAAAATCATATTTTTACACTTCAGTGCGAAGGTGCAAAATCAAATTGAAAATTCATGTGGGCTACTGTGTGTGTGTGTGAATGTGTGTTGTGTGCCAAAAATAGACAAAATATTTACAACAAGTGTAGAAAATAGAAATAACAACAGCAACAGCAACAAAATCAAAGCCAAAAGGCTTTTTAGGTCTACCAATATTATTCCACACAACTTCAAACCCACAAAACGTTGGTTAGTTTTTGGTAATAACTTCAAATCTGCACTTGCCACTTTGTTGCTGCAACAGCAACAACAGCAACAGCAACAACAACAACAGCAACGAGGCAAACCCAAAAACCGAAATGCAGTTGGCAAAAAGTGCATGCACACACACACACACACCACACACCCACACACACACACCCACATTGAGCTGCCCATTTGGATAGGCTTAAAATAGAAATAGCATCGAATTTGCATGTCGACATTTTCTATATATATATATATCTATTTTTTTTTTTTTGTATTGTTGCATTTTGTGCAGGTGTGCGTGTGTGTGTGTGTGTGGGTGTAAAAATAATTTAACTAAAAATTGCACACAAAAATGTTGGCACCGGTTTGGCTCGGCCAGCTCGAGCCGCCCAGCCACCAGGTGATGGACGATGGTCGATGCACGTTGTACGGGGCTGAGTTGCTTTGCTGTTCATTTTTATTATCTCTCTCTCGTTCTCTCTCTCTTTGTCTCTGTGTCTATCTCTGTCTCTGGGGCACACACATACCGCAAAATGCTGTGGGAGGCATTTGCGGCATAGTTAGGGCCTTGTCTGGTCACGGGCCAAGAGGCGGCCATTGCGTGATTTGCAAATACGAAACAAAATGCAGCACAAAACATACGCAAAATAATAAAATCAGTGCCGCAAAAATATAAAACCAGTCAAAAGCTGCGCCAGCAACAGCAGCAGCAACAAAAACATTCAACCATTCACAAATTATAAAAACAAAATAAAAATCTATATATAAACAGAACCCAACACCAAACTGACCGCACACACACACACACACACACACACACACATGCACAACACTTTGCGTGCATGCAAACCTGCAATGGAATTGCCGGCAACGGGGGCGGAGTCCAAACACGGACGCCAACAATTGAGTCGAGTGCAAAATGGCAAATTGAGAGCCAGAGTGGAATGTGCACAGCTTGCAACCCTTGGCTGGAGTGAAATAATGCTAGAGTCATGTGTGTGTGTGTGTGTGTGTGGGGAGCGTTTGGTTGGGGCTGTCGGAGAATGCGTAATTTGCTAATTGAGACACGTTGAGTCGAGTTGAGTTGAGACAAGTTGAGTTGAGTCGACTGGCAAAGCAATTCGAGTGAGTTTTCAGCAAATTAAAAAGCAGCCAACTCACATGTGTGGATCTCACACACACACACACACACACACACACACACGCGCGCGAGTCTAAAAAAAAAAAAATTGTGTTTTTTTTTGTTGGTTTTTAACACTCAGCATCAAAGGCGGCAGCGACTCAAACAGATTATTGCTCAAAAGGCAAATGTAAAAGATGCTGCACACACACACCCATACGTGTGTGGGGTTGTAGCATGTGGCATGATTTTAATTTATAGCGAGATCCAATGAAATTTTGGTTATCCAAATGCCGCAAAACTTATGCTTTGAGTGTGCTTCACATTGAATTGAGAAGCAGCTGTGCGAGCCAAGGCATGGCACGAGCCTAACGCAATGTGACTCAATTGCTAACAATAATAGCACACACATGTGGCCGGACACACACACACACACTGACACACACATAGATATAGAAACTGTGGCTCAGTTTTGAACACGCGCGACGCGTTTGCAGTTGCGGTGGCGCCCAAACAACGCCGTAATCATAAATAAAATGAAAGAAAGTTTTAATAATAAAAAAAGGCATCATAAAATTACTAAAAATACAAAATGAATAAACAAATGCATGTGATGTGAAGTGAAGTTAAAAACAAAAATTAAATATATTAATTAAAATCAATTTCCAACTGCTGCAAATGTGAAGCAAGTGAAACAAGACGACGATCAGCTAAAGCAGGTATTTCAAATGTGTATTCAAGTGCTGTGAAAATGAATTATATTAATTAATATAAGCAAGATTAATATAATACTATATAGTAAAGAAAATAAACTGAAATTCTAGTTCAAAAAACATGCCAAAAAAGAAAAAAATAAATAAATAAATAAAAATAAATTTAAAAAAACAATTGAATGCATGCAAATATTTGACAAGATATGAAGATCTAGATATATATAAAGAATTCCAATTGCCACTGCAATTGCAAAATATAAATATACAAAAGTATTTGCATAACTTCAATTGTAATTTGTTTATCAGCTGAGTGCAACAATATAATCATGATAGCTTCATGCGATCTAGCCTAGCCTCAATTGCAGATAAATTCCATTTGTTTATTTGAAGTGACGCCGTCAGTCGGGCTGTGAAATAAATCATATAAAATATGTTTTTTATAAATAAACATATCATTTAAATTTCGCACCTAAATACAAATATTCTGTGATTTCTGAACGAAAAAATAATGCACAGATTAAAAGTTCAAATAGCAGAAAGTGTGAAAATGATGTATAAAATGCATATAAATATGTAAATATATTTGTAAATATATATATAAATATATATGCAAATACTAATGAAGAGTAATGCATCGAAGTAGATATACACTGTCTAATGGATAAGTTAAAAGAAAGGAAAATGTTTTATATTGAAATTCAAGCGTTGATAGAGCGTAGTTCAGCTTGGCTTGGTTAATAATAAAAGGGATAGAAAGTGAATCAAAACTAATGTGCTTCTATATAGTATATATATAGTGTCAAATATAGAGCATAATAGATCTAATAAATCCATATATAGAGATTTATTTATAGATTTATATTTCTAATATTGATCATTTTGATGCATCAATTCTGTTTGCAAGTCTGCAAAGCTTTCTCATTCTCATTTCCATTACACGATATATATTTATGGATAGATATTATAGCTGATGATTCAATTTAAGGTAAATTCTTATTTTTTTTAATTTTAAGTTTATTTATATTTATTTATATTATTAATTTGTTTCCTCAGGTATATCCTCAGTATATATGAAAATGTTTCAAGATGCATTTCACATATTAAATATATGTATATATATAAATATATATACTTCAGAGCCATGCCAATACTAAAACACCCTTTAACAAGGGCAAAAATAATTGTGGAAAAAAAGGCAGAAAAAATATATATATTTATGTATATAAAATGTAAGCAAATGCAATGTCGGAAAACATAAATTTGAGCCGATGTCTCGCTGCGACAAGAACATTTTTGTTGCATTACGTTTTTTATATTTGTTATTTTTGATTGTTGTTGTTGCTGTTCTCTCTTTATTTTGTTGTTGTTGCATTTGCGGCATTTGAGTTGTTGTTATTGATATTGAATGGAATTTAATTGCCATAAACAAACGTGGCTTCCAGCTCTGGCTATGGCTATGGCTATGGCTCTACGGCTCGGGAGTCGGCACGGCCGTACGTACATACGTACGTACGCATATGATTCATGCGTGCATCTCTCATATTTTCGCCTTGTTGGCCCCATTGTGTGTATTTATAAAGACATAAAAAGGCGCAAGGCGCAAGATAAACGCCATAAAATCAAAATATGATGCATTTCAAAGGCGGCCCGCTGGCTGCATGGCATCGTTTGCCATGCTGAAGAGTACGGGTGGTCCATCGGCTCCACGAGTCACGCTGAGCCGCCAAACGGTTGGCAGATGCCAGCATAAATGCCGTATATATAAATATATATTTATTATGGCTTAAGTTCTGCTGGCGCACACTGTGTGACTGCGTTTGACAATACGTCACAGCAAGCACAGGGCATACAGGTCCACCAGATCCATCTCCAGCACCTGCGCCACACGCCCAGCCCCAACACTGAATTTCGATTGCATCCCATCTCTCAGTTCCCACACACCATACTTCCAATGGCAATCTCCACGTTGGTGGTCTGCGGCATTAGTGGGGGGGGAGGGGGGGGCTGGAAGATTTGCTGCTTGTCAAATGCTTCACATTTCAGGTGGGCGTCCAGGTGGGTGGAGCAATCAACAGCAATTTGGCAAAGCCCAGACGTTGCCCACACCAACACGATGGCTGGGGACATCCGTGTCAAAACAATGTACGCACTAGAAGTCATTTAATTTGTTAAACTCGGTGATTTGCACAAACTCGCCAAGTGTGTGTGTGTGTGTGTGTGTGTGTGTGCGTGTGTGTGTGCGTGTGTGATGACATTTAAATTGGGGCGATGCCCAAAAGGCAGCCACGCAAGGAAGGTATCAAGCTTAAGTGAGCAATAGCAGAAGGGCTGGCGCATTGCATCTAACAATGGTGACAACATGCATGCGATAATGTTTACACTGGACAACAGGAATGAGTTTGCTCTAGGCATTGACTCTGCTCTGAGGCTATTTCGAAATATGAGATTGCCGTCGGCAAAGATCTAAGACAATTGAGCTAAGATTTCTGTGGGTTCAGTTTGATTTGGGTCTCTTGTAATTTTTCTTTTCTTCTGCCTATGCAATGGGCATGAAGGTTTGCAATTTTTGGCTCCGGGCAACATAAGATCAAACACAGCCCTCAATCGGATTTGGTTTCATAGAAGATGCTCTAGCGCTTTGACCGAGGTTGTGGTTGCTTTCGTAGGTTGTAGTCCGATTTCAATGGAAAAGAAGTTTGATCAGTGCCTTTGCTATGAATTACATAATATGTATATGATGTCTAATACATATATGGTATATATGTATATTGGTTATATAGGAAATATGAAATATTTAGCATATAATTTATATTTTGATATTATTGTATATTTTCTCAATTATATATAAGCTGAAATATTCAACTACAAGATATAAATATAATATATAAAAAATAATATATATATAATGAATAAATAAATCAAAATATATATAGCAATTAAAAAATATTGAAATATATTTATATAAATATATAAATTTGCCGAATTATATTGTTAAATTGCATTTGTTAGTGCCCGAGAGATAATGTTGAATTTGAAGCATGCCGTTGTTCAGTGTTATCTAAAGGCGCCAGCTAACTGCATGCAGCTGATATAGAAAGGGATCTGGGTGTCTGGTGTGTACGTGGTTAATGGCAACGGGGGTTGCATGCGTCTGCGGTGTGGCCGTAGTCTGTTGCCATCGCTGCTATCAGTGGTGTTGGCGTTGCAGTTGAAGCTGCATTCATTGCATCATTTATGCATTGCAACTGCCTAAAGACTCAGGGCGGGCAAATCAAGTGTTGTATTTGGTCGGTAGATGGACAGGGGATAAGGGGCAGGAGGCAGAAGGCAGGAGGCAGGGAGCAGGAGGTCGACCAGGCATGCCGAGCGGCGTCCGGAAATGCAAATTATGTTATGTGTCAAGTAACCGGAAAATTCATTTTAATTGCCGTAGAAATGCAATATTGCATTCACATAGACACATAGAGGCGGGGTTGCATGAGTGGAGGCGTGGCCGTGCACACTTTACAAACGAAATGGGTGGGAGTATGTGGGGAAGTTGCTTGAGGTGCTAATAAACTGATAATGGGCGTGGCTGGGGCTGTATCTGGGGCCCATTTGTCTTCGGGCCTAAATGTTGTCATATTGAGCATTCGGCAATTTGGCTTTGCTTTTAATCGCATAAAATGCGTTAGAAAAATGCACAGTGTTTGGGGCGGCTTGTTCGGTAAGGGTCGACAGACAGACATACAGCAGACGGCAGACGGCAGACGGCAGACGGCAGACGGCAGACGGCATTGGGTGCACGTGGGTTGCGGCTGGTTGTGGCTCAGCCACATGCATGCACACCGCAAACGAGCCACTCAACGAGTATTTCAAAATAACAGACAGCCACAGGCTGGCTGACCATCAAAACCAAATGAAACCAAACCAAACCAAACCAAACCCAACCAAGGCCGACTTCATCAACAGCAACAACAACAAAATCATCAACAAGTTTTGCTGTAAACTGCAATTGCAACAGGAGCTGCAGCAGCAGCAGCTGCTCAAAATGCAATTTTTCACTTTACGCAGAGGCCTGTGTAAAATCCAATCAAGCCTCAAAAATGTTAAACGTCTCCTACAGCATCTCTTCTACTGCTACTACAGCAAGTGCAATTGCAACAGCAATTGCAACAGCAACTGCAACGGCAACTGCAACTGCAACGGCTACTGCAACTGGCTGCCACTTTTTGTCCTTTAGCCAGGCAGGCGGGCCAGGAGGCGGCTTAAAAGCAAAAGCCAAAGCAAGCTGCGGGCAGGCCGAAAACAAACAAGAGCTGCTAACTGTAACTCAAACTTGAGCTCATATGCTTTGGCCACTGCAACAACCAATGTACAGCTATCCGAACTTATAACGCCCCATTTAAGGCTTAAAAATCACACTGGCAACAACACAGCGTGTTGGCCAACAACTGACAGCCACATGACGCACTCTAAACACCCTCTTTGCATTGCATTTTTGTGGACTTTGTCAAGAGACGCAATCGCTTCGAGTTGATTATTCAATCAATTTCATTCACAAGGCTTTATTACTAAATCCATGGAATTGAATTGAGTTTAAGCTACGAGAACTTAGAAAAGATTAGCTTGAATACTTGCCATGAAATGAATATTTTAAATTTTAATAAAATTAAATATTATTAAATTCAAATACAAATTATACAATATTCAATTAAAAAATATAAAATATATATAAAAAAATTTAAGTTCATAAATTTCACTTACATATCTACATGTTTAATAA
The DNA here is from genome assembly GCA_030914345.1 of Drosophila koepferae. Taxonomy (NCBI): domain Eukaryota; kingdom Metazoa; phylum Arthropoda; class Insecta; order Diptera; family Drosophilidae; genus Drosophila; species Drosophila koepferae. The sequence goes on along the minus strand of JAUESR010000196.1, from coordinate 4,211,356 downwards.
TAGAATTATCTATCATTCATACATATTTATATGTTATATGTTTATAAAAATGAATTTAACTTATTTATTATTACAAGTACTTTTTCAATAAAGACATTGCTCAACCCTTAAGAAAAAAAAATAAATTAATAATATTATATTATTTAAAGAATCTACAAAATTAAATTTAAAGTATTTAAGAAATATACAAAAACTGGCATTTATAAAAACAAAAAGAAAAATATCTGCTTTGCTGGATATAATTTTCACATAATTTTTTTATTATGATATCTTTTCATACAATGTTACATTTGGGTACTAATTTATTAGGTGTATATGCTCTCTTCTCTCTTTATATGTCAACCGAACTTTTCGGTTGCTTTTCTAGTGATGATAATCGGTCGAAATGCATTTCTTATTATCAAAGTTAGCTCCTTCCATTGAGCATTTGAAAAGTATTCTAAGCACTTCTGATTGGATCAACTCTATATCTGCTGCTGTCTGCTCTTTCAGACTTCCTTCGTAAAATAATGCTACTTGGCAGTTCCTGAAATAAATTATTATTTTACTTATTTTTAATGTGAATTATGAGCGAGCTACTGTGATATCTGCATACTATTTATTGCGATGGCATTTATGTATTAGTTATTTATATTAAATTATATTACATTATATAGCTGTAATTAGTCATTATTATATGTAATAACCGTGCGTTCATATTTTGTATGCCCAAATCCCTTATCCTTAAATTCCATGTTAATGATTGAACAATATATTGCCAGCTATATTCTCTAAAAAGTCAGCTACTATAAGCTAAACTACTTCAAGAATATCTGCACAGCTTGGTCAAATGGCACATTAATAGCCTAAAATGAAAAAATAAGAAATAAATAAATAAACAGTAAAGTTATTTAATTACAAAATATGAAAAATGTTTTACGAATTACATAAAAAATAATTGAATATATTATATTATATGAAAGACAAAAAATAGTATGAATAAACCAAGCTAAATACAATTTCGGAATTAAAGCGGGAATAATTAATAAATTCGAAATCAATGGGATTTTTAAAACAATTTTTTAATTCCCAATGATTCCTCCTTTAAAAAATTATAAATAAAGTACTATTATAGATTCATAAATAAAAATAATAATAATAATAATAATAAAATGTAAAGAATATATGAACTGCTGAAGTTCAAATTCAATGATATTTTCTAAATGAATTTCCATAAAATGCTTAAAATAAAATTTGTATCCTAAACCTTAAAACATGCTTGAGCATAATCAGATAAAAGATTTACATTATATTCGAGTATTATTTACATATATTTGTATGTTTGTACTTACAACCTCAGTGATATTTCCTAAATGAATTTTCTGAAAATTTATTTATTAACTAATATTTGTTTTGTTACTTATTCCTTAAAATATTCTTGAACATAAGCAGAGTGAAATAATATGTTATATTCTAGTATTATATATGTATATATGTATATATAATATATGTATTTCATTTAAAACAAATATCTGAAAGCCTCAATGATATTTTCTATATTTCTATACTTATTGCTTAACACATTCTTGAGCTGTTTATTATTGAAGTATTTTAGTATATCCAATTATAATATTATATATTTAATTTCAAGCCTGAATGATATATTCTAAATGAACTTCTTTAAATTTGTTCATCATTTAAAATGTATTCTTCATTCATGAGTTCTCCTTAAAACATTCTTCAGCAATAGATTCAAGTCTCTGCTCGAAGTTCTCAATTGTTTCTCTTACACATATCGCTGGCATGCAGCTCTTTAAAGAATAGGCCTTGTGCACATGCTTTATCATGGGATCATTAGGCCTAATGTTGGCTTGGGCTTGGAGTCGCCTGAGCTCAGTCAGCTAGTCAGATGGCAGACGGCAGACGGCCGACGGTCGACGGTCGACGGTAGATGGTAGTCAGGGATGATACCGCTAGACACCTCGGTCAGATAATTCAATGGACACAAAATGTCGTCACATTGTCGCCTCGAGAGCAACACCAGATTGTGTGCAGTAGTGGCTCCGGCGGTGGCGGTGGCGGTGGTGGTGGCAGTGGCTGCAATCCGTTGTTATGTCCTGTGATGGCATCTCGTTTGGCATCGTTTTGTTTCTTCGTCGTTTATCAAATGGCCAACGGGGCCGCCGTTGGACGACGCGTCGGCTAAGTGACAAGCAAAACCGCGAATTGACCAGAGAAAGTCCAACTCCAGTTGCTGCAGTTGCTTTTTGCTGCTCCACGCGCACACACATACGCGCACACACCAAGGGCAGCAAGGACACGCACACACAGAGACTGACAGACGGCAGGACAGCGGGGGGCAAAGGAGACATGTGTATGCATGCACATGCAGCTAGGTCGTGTGCCTCGGCACGTTGTTAATGGAGGCTGAACTGGGCACACGAGCCAACAGCATGAGATAAAGGCAGAAGGACAAGGCTGAGCAGCAGCAGGCGCAAGAGGCGCAAAAGATGCGTCCATTCAGCTTGTGTGGTGTGTGTCCTGTCTCTGGTGTGGCTGGCCTGGTTGTTGGTGCGTGGTGCGTGGTGCGTGGTGCGTGGTGCGTGGTGCCTGGTGCCTGGTGCCAGGGAGCATTGTTTTGGCCCAAAGTTGACCAAAAACTTGGGATTGTTGGATGCTCGTTTTTGGTTTTCTGGCTGTTAAAGTGTGTGTGTGCGTGTGCGTGTGTGTATGGGGGGAGGGGAGACGGCAGCCGGAAGGATTGCATTGCAGCTGCATGGCACGGCATGGCTAGGCACTGCACTGCATCGTCCTCAAATGCAGCAAGTCCTTCATTGGTGCATTTTGGTCGACTGCGGTGACCGGCAACCGCTCGTAGAGCAGCGGCAGGAGCGTGCCGTGACTCAGAGGCGTCTGTATCAATTTATGGTTGAATTTGGTCTCTTCTCTTTGGCTGTTGATTTTTGCTTAGTCCTTGTTTGTGCTTACACACACACACTCTGTGTGAGGCTGTGTGTGTGTGTTTCGATGTGCGTGCTGAAGTCTAGGAAATGTTCTCGGCATGCCGGAAATAAGTTTGCTGCCCGCAAAGTTAGTTGATTTAGGCATTAAAGCGAATCTATTGCACCAGCCTTCAGCCGGTGCCAGCCACGTCCTTCGTCCGGCTAAGCTCCGGCAGGCACTTGTGCATTTATAAACAATGTATGGCTTAATTTGCTGTTAGTTAGTAGCAAATGTTGTTAATTTAGATGCCCAGCCCGGAGCAGACAATATTAACAGATGCTCCTACATGAGTGTCATTTAAGATCATTTCTGTTACCATTGGCTACCTTCCAGGGCCATCAATTAAACGATATTCAATTTATCTTTAGCTTGTTGACAAATAGCTGAAAGGGGGGAAAAGAAATATATAAGAGTAAGATAATAGGGAAATGGTTTAAAAGCAGATGTCTTAATCGAGATACTTGATAACGATAATCGGGACAATAGAAGATAATGCAAATGATATAGAATTTCTAATGTGAAATGGGAATTTACTTGGCAGTCAGACATTAATTAAAATCTTTCTCAGCAGATTTATTATTTATTATTATTACAATTTCTTTTATCTATTTTATTATTATTATATTATTTTATTAACATTATAGACAAGTTATCAGCTATATATCATTCTAAAAAGCATTCCCATATCAAGAAACTTAATCAAAATATTTTTTGAATGTTTTTTGAGTTAGTTAGAATTGAAGAAAAATTTAATATTCATTTTCGTTTTTTTTTCCCAACATTTCTGCACATAAAATACATTTCATTCAGTCTTGTTGGGCAATCAGTAAAATTTGGTTAAACAAAAAATTTCATTTTGAAGTTTTTGAAATTTGTAAATCAAATTGTTTGGAATTCTTTAGCTCAGAATCAGTCAACCAAGAACATAAACTTACTTTTACCCAAACTCTCCCACTCTTGCACTCTATTTCCCGCTTTGTCTTTAACACACACAGAGAGAGAGGGGGAGAGGGAGAGTGAGAGAGCAATGTCCACATACACGCATATATGAAATACCACAAACGGGAAATAAAAACCCAAAGTCCAATTAAAATTTAACTACATCAAAGTAGCAACAGCAGCCGCATCAGTAGCTGTTTTAGATGAGACATGCCCGACACCTACAAACACATACGCAACATATGTATATATGTATGTGTGCTTGTGTGTCTGTGTGTGTGTGTGTATGGCTATTATATTAAACAAGTTTAGTATTTTGGGTTCGAGTGCGGATTGGGTTCCTGTGCTCTATGGGAGCACAACAGCTGCTGGACACGGATGTGGACATGCCAACTATGAGCAAAGCAAAAAAAAAAAAAAAAGAGAACATCACATAAGAGAGAGAGAGAGAGAGAGAGAGAGAGAGGGGAGATGACGGCTCAAACTCTCACAATATCCATGGCATGTTGAAAATTGCGCAGCTTTACGGCAAATGCCGCAAATTGAAACAATTTACATGTTGTACATGTGTGTGGGGCCATCAAAGGGTTAAGCTTGCGTGTAAACCATGTGTGTGTGTCTGTGTGTTGCTCTCTCTCTCTCACTCTCTCTCTAACTGCTTGCTATTGATACCATTGCACGATTGAGCAGCAACGCCGTCGTTTTCTAACAAAAACCATGAATTTTGATTTAGCCCCCAAGCCAGAATGCTGCCAAATAAGAGTATAACGTGACTAGAAAAAAAAAAAAAAAAAGGAAATCAACCAGTCAGCCGCTTGAAAAAATTGAAGGGCAACAACAACAACAACAACAACAACAACATCAAGAGCAAGGTGGCAAGCCACGCGTGGCCAGCTATACCCCAGCTTTCAGCTAACGTCGATGGCGACAGCAAGCCCGGATTATGGCGCGCTTTTCGCTACGAGTTTCAGCTGCTCACAATCCACAATTTAATAAACTGCGGCTTGCTCAACTGCTGAGATGCGCTTCACAAGCAATAGCAATAAATATTATAATGGAATTCTGATAGGAGATCGTAATGAGTAAGTTGAGAGTAAATTCTTTAAAGACGTCTTAATGCGCTTGGCTAACTGCACAGATACACAGAAATTATCAAGATCTTCATGTGTTTAGTGTAGATGAAAAGTATTTTGGAGATGTGCTCAAGTTCTTCATCTGAGATTCTTTAAAATAAAATAAAGATATTTAGAGATGTGATAAAGAGCTTCAATTGAGATTCTTGAGAATATATTAAAGATATTTAGAGATGAAATAGTGATGATAGTCAGCCGAATCTTGCTGAGATTCTAAATGTAATAATGATGAGGATCATCAGTATAGCACAGAATAAAGTGAACAGAGAGTAAAGTCTTATAAGATACACTTCACTATCAAAGGAAACTTACAGCTCTTATACATCTGCAGCACTACAGAATATAATGAAAATATAATGTGATATCTGAATAATAATAATGATCATCAGAGTCAATATATGTCCGATTTAAGTAGAGTCAAGTGCCGTCTTAACTAGCTTGATCAACTGCTGCGATATGTTTTACCACCAATACCTGAGATACTTCAGCATATAATAATTGCATAATAATAATTAATAATAATATTAAGCATCAGAGATGCTGTTATACATCAGTCTCTGCAGTAAAGTCTATTAAGCCTTCTGCACCCACAGAGATTCGTGAACGGAAATGCCTGTTCCTTTGGCTGGCATCGGCTCAGTCATTAAACACCCCGCAAGGCCAGACTCATCTGTTGCCCGAGCAGGACTGTCGCGCTCTGTCCCATGCTCCATATGGCCTGGTAATAACCTTTATAAAGTAAATTTACAATAAAAGGCAAATGGTGAATGAGGAATGGCGGACCGGGCCGAATATGGGGGCTGTCGGCTGGCGAAATGGCTGCGACACGCAGCAGACGCCGTTGTCCATTTTCCTTCCCAATTGTTGTTGTTTTTTTTTTTTTTTTTTAATTTTTATTTTGTTGCTGATGTTTCTGTTGTTGGTTTTTGGTGCTTTGCTGCCCATACGCCGACACGTTTGGCTTCCGTTGGATTTTCGCCGCGATTTCCTTTCGCGCTTGCAGAGCTCGGTTGGCCCAGACCCCATCGCAATTCCGTACCCAATTGCCAGCTGTCGGTTTTTTGTGCTCGTTGGCCAAAAGTCAACCCATGAGCTGTGGCATTTTTAAGTAATTTTTATCGGTCAACTGGAGACGGGGCCAAATGGGGCTAGCCGGACAATTGGACAGCCAGCGAGTTGGGCAGCTGGACAACTGTTTGTGGCATCGTTGACTCCTGAAGGCTGAGTGGAAATGGTTGGGGTGAATGGCGGCAGTCGTGGATCATGCAAAGAAATCAGCAGCTAGGAATTTTAAAGTTGTTACATGACCAGCAACAATGAAAGCTCCGCCTACAAGGTCAGCGGATGCGGTCAGTCCACTCACACTCACACTCACACTCACACTCACACTCACACTCACACTCACACTCACACTCACACTCACACTCACACTCACACTCACACTCACACTCACAGCTCCGTGTGTATGTGTGAGGGCGCCATTCATTCCAACAACGCTATCCGGCTGCAGTGCGTGTCCATTTGAGCTGCGATGGAAAAACTGGCACTGACTAATGATGATGGTGATGTCGGGACGACACTGGGACACTCGTAGATTGGGCGAGCAGAGTCGAGTGTCGACAAGTGACAAAATATGCAAGTATCAAACCACAAATTCTCACCCGTGAGTCCACAATCATTTTGACACTGGTTAGTGCGAGGCGCTGTCTGTGCATGTCTGTGTATGTATGGACGAGGACTAGATTTGCGTTTGGATAGTTGCATGCCACATCTAGCCGCATGTCCTGTGCCAGTTCCTGTTGCTATTCCTGTTCCTGTCTGATAGCGTCCTTTGTCGCGCAACAGGAAATTGAAAAGTGCAACGCAAATTGCGTTCCGCTAAAGGTTGCACGTTCAACATTCAACGCTGCCATGCCTCAGTGTCCTCCATGTCCTCCGTGTCCTCCGTGTCCTCAGTGGACGCCATTTGTGCCCTCGCGTCGAGTGGTTGACAATTGATTTGTGTTTATGTGCGCTGTCCAGGCTGTTCACTTGGATGCCAACCAGCCTACCAGCCTACCAGCGCACGGATTCAAAGCCGGACCGTGCAGCATGCAGCATGCAGCATGCAACATGCACCATCGTCATGTAAACTGCCGGTTGGCTGTGATTTAAAGACATTAACATGATGGGCGCCCAAATTTCATGGACAACACAAGCCCCAAATTGAAGTCAATTTGAAGTGCGCTTCAGCCCAGACTCGAAGATCCATTGATGCTGTGGCTAAAATAGCTAAATTTACGTATTTCAAGGAGATTTTTGAATATGACGAGATCATATTTGCTTTAAATATGAGTAAATAGTATGATAATTCTTGAGCAACTCTCTAGTTAATAATGAGGCGGATATGATGAGATATATTGAGTTACTTTAATGCTAATATCGAATCGGATAAGTGAGAGATAGTTTATTCTTATTTAATTAATTAATTAAATTATTTATTTTTATTTGATTTCATTTATTTTATAATTTATCAATTTATATCAAGAGATATATAGAGTTACTTTATAGCTAATACTGAGTCGGATAATGGACAGATAGTTTACTCTTATTTAGTTAATTTTCTGAATAATTTCATTGATTTTATTGTACATATTTTATAATAATTGTGTTTATTTTATTGATTTTGATCATTTATTTTATTTATTTTATAAATCATTAATTTATATAAAAATATATATACAATCGACAAAAAATGTCGACTTATTTATTTAATTTTTTCTTTTATATATTAATTTATTTTTAGTGTATTTATTTTTTTTATTTATTTTATTTTATTGACTTGATTTATTGTGTTTATATGATTTCACTTATTTTTAAATTTTATTTTGTACTCATTTAATAAAATTAAATTAAATATTCATTTTTCTAATTATTTGTTTTAGTTATTTATTTATTTAATTTAATTTTGTTATATTCTTTTAATGTGTACTGCAGTTATGACAAAATATGAAATTTAAAAAAATTTTAGTGCAAAAAGAAATATCTACTTTACTAGGAATTTTATATTAAATTAAACTCTATTATACTTGAGACTAGATAGTGTGCATAATTTTATTAATGTGCTCACATATGTATATATTTAAAATATTTTAATTTTTTACAATTAGTTAAATATATATATTTTAATATAGATCAATTTAAAAAATAAATAAAAATTAATCTACTATATATATTCTCTTTTCTCTTTTGCAGCTAGCTAAGCGAGCGAGCATATTAATTGTTAATATAACAACGTTTGGTCAAATCAGACAAAATTGTTCGTTTAAAAAAAGTGCAGGCTCACGCTCAAGGACATCTGGAGCAGTTTGAGCAGGAGCCGCAACCGCAGCCGCAAGCCACGCACTACACACATCATCACTTGCACCACTCACAGCAGCACCACTCACAACAGCACCACTCACAACAGCAACAGCAACAGCAACAGCATCATCAGCATCCCTACAATAACAATCTATATAGCACTCAGCAGCAGCATCACAGCAACAGCAACAACTACCACAGCAACAACAACAACAACAACAACAGTCACAAAATGCATTTGACAACGACGAGCAGTAATTCGACGGCATCGAATGCCAATTCCAACAACAACAATGCCAACAACAACAATAACAACAACAACAACAACACAGCCAACAATAACAACACAGCCAGCAGCAACAACAACAACAACAGCAACACAAATGGCTCCAACAACAACAATAGCTCCAGCAGCAACAACAACAACAACAACACAGAACAAAACACACCCCCCACACCCGCCCAGCTCTTGAACGAGGCCTACACCAAAATGACCTCCGACATATTGGCTGAGCGCACCTTGGGCGACTTCCTCACCGAACATCCCGGCGAGCTGATAAGAACCAGCAGTCCGCTCTTCGTCTGCACCGTCCTGCCGCCGCACTGGCGCTCCAACAAGACGCTGCCGGTGGCCTTCAAGGTGGTCTCCCTGGGTGACATCATGGACGGCACCATGGTCACAGTGCGCGCCGGCAACGATGAGAACTATTGCGCCGAGCTGCGCAACTGCACGGCGGTCATGAAGAATCAAGTGGCCAAGTTCAATGATCTACGCTTCGTGGGACGCAGCGGCAGAGGTAAGTTGGCTAAAAACAAACGAAATGAATCGGTAGATAGATATAGATAGAATACATATATATGAATATGCTCGGATATGGCAACAGATGCGAGATAAATGACTAGGCAATAATTAGAGAACTATTCCATATTAGAACTAAGATATCCTTTTACCCCTTTGGATAATAACAATAATATATTCGTAACAATAATATATTCGTAACAATATAATATATTCGTAACCATATATATAGTACTTCACAATAATGCTATGTACAATATAAAGCTGAAAAACCCTTTCACTTCACACGATAGTTTCTCCTATCGATGGTGCCATAGGTGGTGCTAGTAGATTTATCATATATGTAGGTAAATAAATAAATAATAATATAAAATAAATAATAATAAAATTATTTTTCGATTAAAAATTTCAGTTTGAGGTGACAAAACATTTTTTTGTTGTAATTTTTAAGGCCCCAATTGAATCGGTTTAAAACTTGTTAAAAAAATAAAAAAAAATTAAAGAACACATTTTATCAGATTTAGTTTCAATCTAAATGAAATGAGTGTGTTGTTTAAAAAACTTGCATACATTTGTATTAAAAGCTAATTAGAAATATATAAATAATATAAAAATAAATTACATAAATAAAATTAGAGAAATAGCAGAGCATATTGACTTATTTATTTATTCATAGTAGTTGAAAATAGTTAAAATTAAAACCAACTACATCTAAGCTCTGGCTGCTAGGGTGAAGCCGAAGGGCTTGCGTCAATCTTAATAAAGCTAAATTAACAAATAACAAAAAACTATTTGAGAGCTTTCATTTCAAAAGCGATTTTATAAGAAACCGAATTCAAAGAGCATATTGAATGTGCATAAAGCAAAACCAAAGATGCGAACTACAATTTCAACATAAAATTATTTCTTGCATTCCTTTATTGAATGAACTCGTTTTGGAATTTATCTCACATGCGCATATTTGGCATTTTCTTATTAATTTAATTAAAATACAAAATTGTAAAATAAACTGCATTTGACACAGTCAATAGGCAGCTGTGAACATTTAATTAAATTGCATTGCTAGTTCATGTTGAACAATCAATATTTTTTGTTGTTCTTGCTTTAGGTCAATTCAAACAAATTGACTTTGACTTTGTTTTCTATTACATACATACATACATACATACATACATACATACATGTATGTACATATATACATGTGCTTTAGTCAATACTGATAAATCAACACTAATCGAACTATGATTGAGCCGATGAGCAGCGGCTTTGCATAATCAAGCCGATGCGCCGTGAGAGTGACAGAATTCGGAACGTAATTGAGTCACTGTCGCTCCTCAATTATAATGTTAGATATAGATTTGGATTGCTGGCTCCAATCAACATAAATAAATTTTAAAGCAATTTTAACATTAATATTTCGTTCTTATATTTATTTTGTTTATTTCTTATTATAGAAACTATGGCAATAGCTATAAGAGTCGAAAGATACATTGGTAGAACCTGCTCTAAATCGAAATCTTGCTCATCTGTAATTTGATTTTTTCTTAGCTTAAAGACAAAATTTTTCCTCGGTTTCTATCTCTCATTATATAACTATCAATCATGCCTTGATCTTTAAGTGAATTAAGAGAGAGCATGAGCACAGTTAATAGTATTTTAAACATCAAATATAATAAAATAAAAATAAGATTAATTTAGTTTAGAGACATAAATAAACATGAAAAAACCGGTTTATAAAATATCAAATATTTTTTACAGTTTTGTTTTTTTTTTTTCTAAAATAAAAAACTAATTGGGAGCCTTCTTATACTTATTATACTTAACTATAAATATATATACATATATATACATATATATATATTTTATATATAAATGTCATTGTGGGCGTGTGCACAGTAATCGCAGGCAGTTTCTTGTAGTCGAAGCGAGCTGGGGGTAATGCGGGGCGTGGCTTGGCCTTTCCTTTGTGGCCGAAATGCACTCGAAACAATTTGTTCAATTATCGCCCCCTGCTCGTGTCTGACGGCTGAGTGGCAAAAGTTTTGAGTGTGCTCTTCTCTGGCTCTCGACGCCATCTCCTTTGTTCAAGGATTATTCAGCCACTTTTTGCACTCTGGCATCCTTTTTTTATCTTTAATTTTTTTCTCGCCAATTCAATCTTTTTTTTTTTTCTTTTTTTTTCTGTGTTTTCACGCAGCTATCCTTTTATAGCCTTTTGTATCCGCTTGTAAAGCGCCGCACAAAATTGTCAGCAGTTCATTAGCAGACGAGTTCGGAAGTCTTGACATCAGTTCCGGGCGCCACTACCAATTGCTCATACCAAAACAAAAAACTTTTGCTTAAAGTGTTTAATAAACTGTCAAGTGAAGAAAATTGCGGGTTATTTTCATCAGTGAAGCGTACTTTAGTAAAGGTTACCAAGTTGCTTAATGAACACAATATATTGATATAGCGCTTAAGTAGAAAGGATATATGATATAAATATATATTTGTATTGAAGGATATAGCCATATCTAGTCGATCTGAATTATATAGCTAAGATATCTGGTATACAAGAGTTGAAGGACTTTAGTCAGCTTTTACGCATAGTGGAGTAATGGAGTAGGAAAAGTACTAGGAATAAAGGTATTAATAGGAGTAGATGATAGATGTCGGAGTATGCATGGAAGTAGTAGTAAGACAATGGTGTGAGTAAGAATAGGAGTAGGAGTAAGAATAGAAGAAGAAGTGTGGTAGTAGGAGTAGGATTAGGAATAGGAGCAGAAGAATAAGGTACTAGGAATAAAGATAAGGAATAAGCTAAGAGATCTATGAGTATAATAGGAGTATGTGATAGATGTGAGAATACGAATGGAAGTAGCAGTAAAAAGTTTGAGTAGGAATAAGAATAGGAGTAATGGGAGCAGTAGCAGGAATCGGAATAAGAAAGGGAGTAGATGTGGGAATAGGAGTAAAAGGAGTTGTAGGAGTTGGGTTAAAAGCGGGAACAGGAATAGGAGTAGTATTAGCAATAAGTTCTGGAACAAAAGTACTAGTAGAAATAGGTCTAGCATTAGCAATAAGTCTTGGAATAGAAGTAAGAGTAGGAATAGGAGTAGCATTATGAGTAGGAATAGGAGTAGCAGTGAGAAAATGAAAGTATGAGTAGGAATATGAATTACTAAAGATTGAGTAGTAGAGATAAGAATCATCCCATTATACATATTAAATGCTTAACTTGTAGCAAATACGAATCACAAAGCATATACAGGGTATCTCTTGCCTGTTTCCATCAACAGCTCTTCTAACCTGAATATATTCAGAGACTCCTTACTCAATGAAAATAACTCTAATGGTCAGACGAGCTAAAGAGACAGCGGGGAGGGGATTGAGATTGAAGCTTCTGTTGAGAGTGGGTGGTAAAGCTCACGCATCCGCAGCGGTATAACCGCAAAAACCAAAGCTTTAACTGCGGCATTTTGTGACAGGAGAGGACAGAGCACAGCATAGGACCGGACAGGAGTCGTCCAACGTCCTGCAGGGACCTGCACCAAAGTCTGTCACATGTGCCACAGAATTCATGCATTGTCATTCATTGGGCTTGCCTCCAATGGACATTTGCCATATGCATTCGCATTGAGCCGTTTAATTGTAAATTTCCATTCATTTAGGCTGTCTGGCATGGTTCACTCGTTCAGAGCCCGAATGGCGTGAGGATAGAAGGGAAAAAAAAGTGTAGAAAATTATGTGTTTTATTTGATTCAGCTTTTTATTGTTATATGCAATTCTCCTTTTTGCTCGTGACTGTTTGCCCGCTTAATTTGATTAATTTGCCGATGATCTGCATTCCAAGACTTCGAGCTGTAACTGGCTCTGAGCCTGCGCTGACTACCAGCTGCAGATGGTGAGAGCCGTTGGCTAGACGGGGGAGTGTTGGGGCAGAGTCGGGGGAGTGCGTATGATTGATTTGTGCGTTTGCGTTGCGCCTGGCTCTGCGGCGGCCATTTTGTTTTAGCTTCTGCTGCTGTCGCCTGCTAATTACAATAGCAAAATAGAAAATGCACATTCACCTCCATGAAAAGCCCAGCCATGCCCGCCGTTGGATATCGTGTGCGTGCGTGCGTCATGCAATTTAATTACCCATGCATCGATTTATTTGGCCCTGCGCGCTCTGCGCGAGGCTACACTTTTAATTAGCAAAGTGCCATGCACATGCACGCAATCACACACACACGAATAGAGAGAGAGCGACAGAGAGAGAGAGAGAGAGAGAGAGAGAGACAGAGAGAGGCTAGGCCTTAGTAGGGGCTGTCGGTGTCAGTTGGCGATTGTTACGAGAGTTTTTGCCGCCAAAAGCGAGTTTCATGTCGATAACTTTTCCAACGCATCATATCACAAAGCCCCTCACCAGAGCACAGAGCACACGACACCCCACATCGCACCACATCGCACCACACCATAACGCACCACACAACGCGTCAGCATTATCGATAAAGATAGCGAGCTAAGCCCTGGCTGGGTAACGTTGAGGTTTTTATTTACACAACTCTCTCAGGCCATTTAAGACAGCCGCAAAATGAACTGCACAATCTACTCACGCTCCTTGTTATTCACGCCTCCCTCAGCCAAGGCAAACAATCGAAGCCGAAAGCGAAAGGCAACGTTGCCCCAAAAAAATGTGTAAAAAGACAAACGACAACAAGAAAAAAATAAAGTGGAGCGCACGCTCCGCGTCTCCACTGCCCCTTCCCCAACTCATTTAACGCCTGCCTTCAGCCCAAGCAAAGGAAAGACAAATGCCTGGCCAAAAGTCAAGACCTCCGTGTTAAAAAGAAGCCGGCGTCAAAAAGGCAAGACTTTGAGTCTTATAAATAAAAAGAAAAACAAAAATAATACCATATCCAAATAACGAGAAAAGGAAACAACAAAAAAAACAGAGGAAACTTCTACGAGCTGACACCTCAACCTGAATAGGGGAGACCAGGATCTCAGTGTGTGTGTGTGTGCCAAGAGGACACGCCTTCTCAGTCGGAAAATGTTGGGTGCACAATTTGCTTTTGGTTTTGGGTCCTTATGGCTGCTGTGTTTTCATGCTGAAAATGCTGTGGGTGAATATCTTGGGGTTTGAGCTTTGGAGTTTTTTTTCTTCCTTTTTTCTTCGGGCTTGAAGGGCGCAACAGGCTGAAATTTTGTCAAAATCAAAGATCTCTGCAATGGCAGCGAAATCAATTTCAAATAGCTTTAGATATGTCTTAATAAGGTGGTATAGATATACGGATAAAGAAGTAGCAGGTGAAAAAGAGGGGGAGAGCGAGAGAGAGAGAGAGAGAGAGAAATATATATATAAGTTAATAGATATTAAGATAGTTAGATAGGTAGATAGATAGATAGATAGATAGATAGATAGATGGACAGATAGATAGATAGATAGATAGAAAAAACGTATGCATAGAGATAAGCAGAGAGAGAGAGAGATGGCTGTGTAGATAGCGGGAAAGAGACAGAGTGAGAAAAGTAGATAGATATATATATGTTAGATATATTTTAATAAATTTCCGTGATTTCTATATATGTTCTCATTATTATTATCATTAATCATTATTACTGCTCTCGTTATTCTTTAAGCATTAGCATTACTTATCATTATTATAGCAATGATTATGATTTTCATTATTCAACAATGAGCTGAGGGTCCCATCAGCTGTGACAGCCCATGCCACATGAATTTCTTAGACTTGATTCCATGTTGTTGATCCACATGAAATTATGATATTTTCATTCCCGCTTGGGGTTGTTAAATATTCAATTCACGAGCAAAGACTATTTGTTCAGGCCGCCTCAACGCCGAGAGACGAGAGGCATTAAAATCAAAGCTGTTGACAAATAACTGAAATCCTTGCTGCAAATCCTTGGCAATTTGCAGAACGAGCGTCATAAATCAATTGGGTAAAGAAAGGCACACAAGGCACACACACGTGTCCTCTGAGTGAGTGTGGGCGTGAGGGAGTCGGTGTGGGCGGGGCTATGCACTCGTGTGTTTGTTTGCCAGCCTATAGTACTTACTATATATGATGATTGCTCTCAAACACTCACACACACACACCCATACACACTCTGGCACTTAGGCACATAATCGTTTTCGTGGCTTAAAATTTACAATTTGCAGATTATTTGCAATTAAATTTTGGCTCATCTCTAGCAACTTCGATATTTTTGTTTAAATATTTGCGCCGTTTGTTACACTCTGTTGTCGTTGTCAACACACCCACAGAGAGAGAGAGAGAGAGAAACATATATGTTTGTTTACTTTTTTCCAAAAATTTCTCTTTGCTTTGTGCTTACCTGCGTGCACTAAGTCCTTAAAAGCTTTCTGAGCCTTCTAATCCAGCCAGTAAGTCGGCCAACACAAAAACGCATTTGTGGCTTATTTGGTTTCCCTTTCGACTTTTCTTTTTGGCCTCAGCTTTTGTTTTCCTTCATGGCTCTTTTATTTTTTTTTTTTCTTCTTTCCTGCTTTTGCACTCTGCTTCTTGAAACTTGTTGATTTATGAGGCTTACAGCATTCGATAAAAAGTGTTTCGTGCACCGATTAGTCATTGTTTAGGGTCAATGGCCTTGGGCAAAGACATATCCATTTACCATCAAATTGTATGGAAACATTTATGTGTGTTTTTTTTTAAGCACTTAATTTGTTAGCTTTCAATAGGTAAGCTTACGTTGGTTTCTGATATTTATAAGTTTAAAAAAAAAAATCAGCAATAATTGATATTGGCTTAGAGGCAATCAAGTTCCTTTTAGTCTAGTTATATAATATGCAGCAATCCCTATAAATTTATACGCTACTGATTACTAAAAAAAAATAAAATATAATAAAATAAAATTAATAGATTAATATAAATATTAAAAAATAAATAAATGTATAAGTAAATAAATTAATTAATATAAAAACAAAATTTTAAAAATATATAAATAAATTTATTATGTCTGCCAACTTTTATAGCATTTTGTTTTTTTCAGGTTTTCTATAATTTAGATAAATTTAGTTCATGATTTTTCTTGCACACAGTTTTATTTTTCGTTCACTAGATCAATTTTTGTTATAAACACAAAAAATTCGTTAGCTCTGCTTATCAAATTGAGCAAGATATTCAGATTTCCGGCAGTTCTTGCTGATATGAAACAAAATACAATTTATTTTTATTTTAAATTGAATCTAACGTAGTTTAAAAGAAGAAAAAAATGTTAAAACATCAACTCGAATGTTATAAAAAAATATTCTGCAATTTCGGTGAATGTGCAGGCGGCGCAATCCTCATGAAGGATAATGTGAAGTGATGAAAAGGAAATGTATTTTGATAATGGCTAATTGTTTGGCCAGCTACTACAGTTTTTAAACATCTTTCACACATATAAAATTACACATAATTTTCAAAGATTTTCATATGCCTGAAAATATTTCTAAAACTTGAAGCTCAATGTTAAGCGGATTTCTACTCCTATGCACAAAACTATTGTTCAATGAATTGCCTAAAAAATACATTTTTCATGCCAAAAAAGCAACTGGAAATGACATAAAAAACGAATTAATAAGAAAAAATTGCGCAACAATGAACTAAACTGGATGACAATCAAGAGACAGTGTCAGAGGACAAAGTGCTCAAGCATTTTGCAGCAGCAGGACAATCGAGCCGAGCTCGTAGTGGGAGGCGAGTACAAAATGCCACTTAAGACAACTGCAAACAGACAAAAGACAAAGTTCATTTTCTTTTTTTTTTTTATTATGGCAAGCAGACGGCAGCGAGTTATAAGCTCTGTTGTGCAAACTGCGGGGTAGCAAATTGATGAGCAGACTGAGCAGAGAGACGCACGAAATTGAACGACCCCAAGGCGAAGATGAAGACACAAATTGAGGCGCAGTGGAGTGTGGCTGCAACATGTGTAAGCCTTGGTGTATCTCTTCATCTTCCCCTCTCACTCACTCTATCTCTCAGTGTGTGTGTGTGTGTGTGTGGTTTATTGTTGTGCGTGCCGAAATGATTTACGCTTTGTTTGCCAACTTAAAAAGCAAACGCCGGCAACAGGCGACAAAATGCCTTGAAGACATTGCACATACGCCGCGTTGTCATTGACAGACAGCGGCAAAAAAGGCACCAAGGCTACGGCTCAAGTGCCGTGTGGAGCGGCTCTTTGCAGTTGTTAGTCGAGATCGGGAGTTGAGTGAAATGCTTTTAATTGAATCGCAGCTTCCTCGTGCGCCTGGCAACACTTGACAATAGCAAGAAACAAACAACAAAAAATAAGAAAGTGAAAAGTGTAAAGAGAAAAGAAGTCAGCCAACTTCTGGGCCGGGGCAGGCACCAAGCGGTAGGCGTAACAAGTTAATTAAAAGAAAACTGTGTGGCACAAATGAAATAAATCTTCGCTTTCAAGTGCCACGACCAACGTATGTGTGTGTGTGCATGTGTGTGTGTGTGTGTGTGTGTGTGTGTGTGTGTGTGTGTGTGTGTGTGTGTGTGTGTGTGTGTGTGTGTGGGTGTGTGTGTGTGTGTGTGTGTGTGTGTGTGTGTGTGTGTGTGTGGGTCATGTGTTGCAGACAATGAGTTTGAATTGTAATTAATTCTTGCCAAGGGAGAAGCCTGGGCTCAGTTTGTTACTAACTCGCATCCTTATTTATAAATTTAAATTGAAATTATATTCGCAAAGTCTATTATTTATGTGAAAGCAGGGCCTTATGCATTTTATAAAGCAAATGTGATCTATTGAGTAGAGAGATTTATTTTGGTTATTAATGTGTTAATCGAAATAATTGAATATGTATTTCTATGCGCCTTTGGCTTAACCCTTTAAAGCTTGAAAGTGTCTTCAGAAGACTTCTCTGCTTTTCTAAAGCTGTGAGGAAAAAGTCTACAATAACTTATCAATTCTACAGTTTTTCATTTTTCATTCAAAAAGAGATATTTATTTATGTAATTTCTGGCACATCAATAATCTATAATTATTATAGGCACAAGGTATAATTTTTAACAAAGCTTGAAAAGGATTTTAAGATAACGTAATAGACATCTGCATGAATGCATCCAAAAGGGCAATTGAATCATTCATTCTGAATACGAGTATACCTTTTTACTATATAGTATTAAATAGGAATTAGTAAAAGTAGCACAGCATTTTGTATTGACAGGAAGTATTAGGATTAGGAAACAGCAGAGCCTGTTCTTTACGCCATTAGCTCCCTTGGGTCACATTGAAATCACAGATTTACAAAGACTTACATAATTTAAACATATATAAGGTGTAGACTAATAACTATGAGGGTAGAGAAGATTTGCGAACTGGCAGCTTTTTTGCGAGCCAGTTGGCGTGGACCTTCAGGCGATCACTACAAAATGAGTACAGTCAAAATACAGTACAATTCTTTCAACAATTCAAAACATCACAGTCTGCATTTTCTCTAACAGCAATGTTATGCAAAATGTTAAGCTCATCTGTAAAGATGAATGAGTACAACGTGAGAGAGAACGGTACAACTAGAGTGAGTACAGTACAAGTGCTGTACACTTGAATATACTGTACAGTAGGGAACGAGTACAGTACTTTTGAGAACACTTTGCTGCTGTACAGTAGTGCTGTGTTGAAAATGAATGCATTCTCGCAGAACTGTATAACATAACCATCAAAATTGGTAACTTAAACTTCAAAGCTGTGGAAAATAAAATAAGTTTTTCAACATTCCATGCGTTAAAGAGGCCTAAGAATATTTGACGAATAATCAGCAATGTATCACTTGGTGAATGAGCATGAAAAGGGAAATCTCTGACTACCAATAGCTACTTTTATTAGACGCTTATCATTTGTGGCTCTGTCAGACAGCTGTTAATATTAAATGCACTAGGGGGGTAAACAAATCGTATACGATTTTTACGATGTGACAATCGAGCGAGAGCTCCATAAATGTGGCATGCGTGCTTCGAGAACATTTGCTGAGCTGTGAGTCATAAATTTGTTAACTTCAGTTTCGTTTGTTTGTTCTTTTCTGTTGACCTCGTTCCAGGCAAAAGCTTCACACTAACCATCACCGTGTCAACGAATCCACCCCATATAGCCACCTACAACAAGGCGATCAAAGTGACTGTTGATGGGCCACGCGAGCCGCGCTCCAAAACCAGTAAGTATAATTACTACTCGATAGCTAAATCAGCTCTGTCCAATAGGGTCTCGTCCCGTCTGGCCAAGATCACACGCACACACACACACACACACCAATATATATACATATGTATATATTATAGCAATAAAACAGTGCAGACAAAATACATTAGCTTACGCTAGGAAAGAGAATTTATTAAAACGCTTTGCATACACTTGAAAACAGAATGATTGTTTATTTCATTTTATACTCTTTAGGAGAGAGTTTCAAGAAAATGAGGCATATTAGTTGGATGAAAATGTATTCGATAGAATAAGCTAAGTCCCTCAGGTCTTATTTATCCTTAAATGAATTAATGTCTTGAATTCGCTCTCTCTCTCTCTCTCTCTCTCTCTCTCAGTTACCAAACCATATTAGAGAATAAGCTTTTGGATTACAAGTTTCTTGGAGATATCCATTATCATAATATATTAACATAAAGATATCCTGATAGCTCAAATCGCCTTATAGATAACAAATGATTTGGCTTGAATGGATGCTCCAGCTCTCTTACTAAGAAAGATAAAAGCAAAAAGATCTTTGCACAGTAATTTCTTAGCGTTCATAATATAAAGATGAATAACAAGTGGAACTTATTTTATATAATGCACAAGAAAGAGTAACTTCCATTGCAGAGATCCTTCAAAAAGAGAAGTATCTTCTACTCCTTACAGTTGCGCCGTAGTCCGTAGTCCTGGGCGAGCGTTCGATAAACACAGTCGACGTTTAGCAACTGCCAAATGCATATTTATAAGCATGGAAATATTTTACTTTGCATATGTTAAGACAGCCGAGAGCTCAGACTCAGCTATCAGACGAACAACAGTTGCAGGAGTCATAGTTGTTGCTGCTGCTGTGGCCATTGTTGGCAGTGTAATCTGTTGAGTCCGAGAGCAACAATTCAATCCATGGCATGATTTATATCTGTACTAGCCAGACTGCAATACCATGGCCTCTGCTGTCCAAAAAACCAGGCAGCAGCAGGGCATGCAGTATGCTGTGGCATAAACACAAACACACACACACACACACACACACACACGCACACACACACACGCACACACACACACGCACACACACACAATGACAGCTGGGCTTAGGCTGCTGCAAACGTCAGACAAAAGGTTATTATTTTATAATGAATTAAAATCTGGCGTAAAGTTGAAAACTGTATAATGGGCGACAGTTTTTAGCTGTAAACAGGAGCATAGGCTGCAGCAGACAGAGATGGCTAGTCAGAGTGAGAGAGAGAGAGAGAGAGAGAACTGTGCATGTCTGTCAGCTGATAACATGCTCAATAATATGAGCAGACGTATAATTATTTTCCACCTATAGCGAAAACGAAATAATTAACAATGATTAAATATTCGTATAGCCAAAGAGTTTCAAGTTTGGGGCTGACCAAACAGCAGTTAGACTATTTACCATAAATAATATTCCAAAGTGATTATGCTAAGCGATATGAGATTAATTTTGAAAGTTTTGCTTAAATTTGCCATTTCATTAAAAATTTACTTAACAGCTGCTAAATGATTAGATATAATTTTTAAAAATTGAGCAATACTTCAACTGAGATCATGTTAAGTCAGGATGGAAGTGCTGCTGTCCTATGTGAATATGTTGGGCAGAGTATTCTACTTGCTTCACTTTCAATATCTCAGTGAGAGAGATAGCAAATGCAGGCAGCTTTTCTTAAGGTTTCCGCTCTCTCAAATACAAATTGAAAATGTCGCTACCTAAATGTCTTCACTGGAATTTAATGGAAATCATTGTTGATTTAATAGTAATTGCTTCATACTCAAGTGTTATCCTACTTGAATTGTTGGAATTTGTAAATAATCAATATGAAAACTCTGCCAGCTCAGGGTCAGCGCTTAGAGCTCAAGATCGTGTGAGCAATCTCAATCTCTTGCTTAGCTTAACAAATTCAACAATTAGAAAGAGATTGAAGCTAACATGCGTGACATTCACTTACTACTTCTCTTATTGCATTATATTCAGAACTATATATATTACAGAACTAGTTTACTATGGCCTTTACAAATATATAGGGAACTCTACAGATATATATAGGTAAATCATAGTCGCAGCTCTACAGAGAAACCTAGCCACAGAATTTGAAAGAGAAATAGAAACTGTTTTTTATTTATAGATTAAAAATATTTATATTCATATATATATATATATATATTTTTTTTACACTTTATTTCAATACAATTACACTTGATACAAAATACATGCAAAAGTAAACATTTAGTTAAGGACAGATAATTAAAACTGAAAAAAACTTAGTGTTATCCCTTTTAGGGCAACAACAACAATTTCACTTTGCATTTGGCCAGCGACCGTTCCACTTCTCGACGGATCCATTATCCGGCTTCCGCATGCCGCCGATTGGCAATTGTCAGAGTGAGTAACATTTCAACTAGATCAATCACAAGCATACAAACATATTGCCTACATACATATGTACATATATAATCATTAATATATATAGATCTTATTATATATTGAGTCATGTAAGAGTTGTTGGCAAATTGCGTTTGCTTTTCGATTATTGCTTTTCGGCTTTTCATTTCGCACTTGAGTAGCTGTAAACGCATGCAACAAACGTACGCTCGGGGTGGGGCGCTGCATATGTGCATGTGTATGTGTACACATATGTGGGCTGTGTGGTGTGCCCCAATGCGACCGCACAAAATCACACGAAACGATTAGGGGACAGCCTTAAAAAAAAAAAAACAGAATGCAAACAATAACAAAAATACAATGTCAGTTTTTAAACCTGCGGCCAACCAAAACCGATGAACAGAAAAAGACAAAAACAAAAATAAAGTAAAAAAAAAGAGAGAAACAATAATTAAATGTATGCAATTTAATGCAATGCAGTGCAAAAAAAGCTATGCGCGTGCGATTATACAATAAATAATAAAATAAATCTTGACATCAATTTTTACAGTCGCTTTAAGCGACTGCATTAATTAGGCGCTCAATTATAAATATTTATATATTTTTTAAATTGAGCTTTGCGGGCGCCAAAAAGTAGGCAACAAAATGGAAAGTTTCACTTGGTCCAACGAGCAACGACTGCGAATACACCCTGTGAATTATAAAGTGAAGAGAAACATTCGATTTATTTATTAATGAAATACTTTAGTTAATTTAGTGTTATAATAGTACCTAATGGTAGATATGCTCTGCTTAATGCAGGGTATTAGCACATCGTTTTTGTTGCTATTGCTGCAGTTGTTATTGATATGGCCTGGCTATTAAACAGTTGGCCACTTTATTTAACCAAAGCTTAACAAACAAATAAACGTTGGTCAAACACAACAACAACAGCAACAATCACATTCGACAAACGTCATAAAAAAAAAACGCAGGCGTCAAACAATTTGCATTGCTTTTTTATCAGCTTCGGCATGTATGCGTGTGGGTGTGTGGGTGTGAGTGTGTTTGTCGCCATTTTGTATTGATATAAAAAACAGCTGTGTATATAACGTAGTTTGTCAAATATGATTAGCTGGACTGACTGACGGACTGCTCTAGCTTTGGAATTTGATTAATTTTTAATTTGATTTGCAAATTGCTAAAATATATGTTTCACATGTAAATATAAGCTATCGATAACATAGGCGCAACGTAATGAAACGCGAAATCGGCGAGAATGAAGTTTAGCTACTCCGTACTTAATCTAAGAAGAGGTTAATTAATTTGAATATCTACAGTCTCTCGATGCCATTCCTTCATTCATACTCTGAGAAAAAACTTAGAGAGCAATCGATTGCATCGGTTCTTCAACGAGTTCGCTTCGTCTTCTTTTGCTCTGTTTCGAGCTCGTATTTATAGGAGAGAGTTTAATGCAACAAAAAGTCTTTTGTGCATGTATTTGTATGTAGGCGAGAGTTGCTTTGCTAAACACATGAATTGTATTCGAGAATTGAGTATGTGCATAATTTTTTTTTGTATTTGCTCTCTTACTGAGCTTCATCGAGCGTCCATCGTATTGCTCCCTAAACGATATTCGTGGAATGAGTTCAACTGAATTTGCTCAACAGAAAACCAAGTTGCAGTAGAGCAAAGATCTCTTTTTATATGTTAATATATTTCCCTTATTGTTGCTTAGTAATAAAAGATATGAACTGAGTTGATTATTAAGTCCATTTGTCTCTCTTTTACATGTTAAGTCCAGCTGCGAGTTAAATTAAAGCTAAGACATTTTCATTAGAATTCATTGGGGCTTTATAACTAATATTATTTTTAGTTACACTGAACTTACTGCCAAAATTTCTATATATTTTTTCTTCTTCTTTATTGTTCAGCTGTGAATGACTAAAAATCTGAAATTTCGTGGCCTAGAGACTGTTTTTTTTTAAGTTGCTGATAATTAGTTCTATGAAAATAAAAATATAGTGTTAAGGGTTTTCGGGCTAACTATTCAAGAACAATTTTCATGTCTTAAGAATGGATTAAATTACTTAAATTACTTCCTTTTT